>JAYESA010000008.1:104634069-105234069 GCA_036927795.1 Iris macrosiphon | reverse complement strand
GGTCCGATGTAGCATGGGCTAAGCTTCCCGCCTCCACCAAAATGAATCGTGCCACGCGTCGGAGAAATCCGTAGGAATACTAGATCGCCAACCTAAAATAAAACAGTCTTAACACGCAGTCCAAACAAACAAACACAAGCCAGAAAAATAACAATCTATACCTGAAACTCAAGGGGTCTACGGTGGCTGTCGGCCCAATGCCGCTATCTGTCCTGCGCCACTCGCAGTCTGTCTCTGATGAGTTTTACCTTTTCTGCTGCATCCACGACCATTTCTGGTCCTAGCAAGGCTCTCTCTCCAACGTCGTCCCAAGATAACGGTGTACGATACCTCCGTCCATAAAGAGCCTCAAATGGTGACATCTCGATGCTGGCCTGGTAGCTGTTGTTGTAAGCAAACTCTACCAGGTGCAGATGATCCTCCCAAGAACCTCCGAGATCTAAATCGCAAGTGCGTAGCATATCCTCGAGAGTCTGAATAGTCCTTTCAGACTGCCCGTCTGTCTGGGGGTGGTATGAGGTACTGAACTTGAGCTGAGTGCCCAAGCTAGCCTGCAGACTCCTCCAGAAGTGGGAAGTGAAACGACTATCCCGATCCGAGATGATGCTCACAGGAAGTCCATGAAGCCTAACGATCTGTCGCACGTACAACTCTGCCAGCCTCTCTGTCGACGTGCCAACCTTGAAAGGTAAGAAGTGGGCTGATTTGGTCAACCTGTCCACGATGACCCAAATCGCGTCCTTCCCTCCTGGAGAACGTGGAAGCCCTGAAACGAAATCCATGGTCACGTGCTCCCATTTCCACTCTGGGATAGGTAAAGGTTGAAGCAATCCACCTGGCCTCTGCCGGTCCGCCTTTACCTGCTGGTACACTAGACACCGGGATACGAAGCGTGCTACCTCGCGCTTCATTCCATACCACCATACGTGCTCCCTCAAGTCTCGATACATTTTGTTGGCACCGGGATGCATCGAGTACTGAGAGCGGTGTGCCTCCTGCAAAACCTCCTCGTACATCTCACCGCTCGACACACACATCCTCGTGCCGTGCCGTAAAGAACCATCATCTGCGATAGTAAAGTCGTCCGACATTTCTGTCCGAACCTGTGCTCTGATACTCCTCAGAGCCTCATCCTCGTACTGCACAGCTTTGATCCTGTCCATCAGCTCGGACTATATCTGCAATCCCCACATCTGAATCTCAGTACCTGGAACTAATATCTCAATCTCTAAGCTCTCCAAATCAGCCAACAAATATCTATCTATCGTCAAGTACATAGCCATCGGATACCTGCTCAAGGCATCGGCGACTACGTTGGCCTTCCCTGGGTGGTACTGCAATGAGATGTCGAAGTCCTTCATCAACTCCAACCACCTCCTCTGCCTCATGTTCAGCTCCTTTTGTGTGAACACGTACTTCAAGCTCTTATGGTCTGTGAAGATCTCCATACACTCTCCGTACAAGTAATATTTCCACAGCTTTAGAGCGAAGATAACCGCTGCCAACTCTAAATCGTGGGTGGGGTAGTTCTTTTCATGAGGGCGTAACTGCCTGGAAGCATAGGCAATTACCTTCCCGTGCTGCTGAAGAACACATCCCAGCCCCTTCCCTGAAACATCACTGTAGATAGTGAATCCACCTGTCCGTGCTGGCAATATCAAAACTGGAGCTGTCGTCAACCTCTTCTTCAGCTTATCAAATACGGCCTGGCAATCCTCCGCCCAGATAAAATCCACATCCTTCCTAGTTAGCCTGGTCATCGGCGCTGCAATCCTGGAGAAGTCTTGTACAAACCTCCTGTAGTATCCTGCTAGCCCGAGAAAACTCCTGATCTCAGCTACCGAACTGGGAGTAGCCCACGACTCCACTGCCTCGATCTTCTGTGGGTTAACCGAGATTCCGTCACCCGATACCACATGCCCAAGAAATTTGACCTTGTCAAGGAAGAATTCACACTTAGAGAGTTTCCCGTACAACTCCTCCCTCCTGAGAGTCTCTAAGACCAACCTCAGGTGTTCTTCGTGCTCCTCCGGGGTCTTGGAATACACAAGAATATCGTCGATGAACACCACCATGAACTTGTCAAGGTACTGGTGGAACAACTTGTTCATCAGGTTCATGAATACTGCGGGTGCATTGGTTAAACCAAATGGCATCACTATGAACTCAAACTGGCCGTATCTGGTCCGAAAGGCTGTCTTCGGTGTGTCTTCTCTCTTCACCTTCACCTGGTGATAGCCTGACCTCAAATCTATCTTCGAAAACACCATCGCCCCGCTCAACTGATCAAAAAGATCATCTATCCTCGGCAGCGGGTATTTGTTCTTGATAGTGAGGTTGTTCAAGGCTCTATAATTAATGCACATGCACACCGTGCCGTCCTTCTTCGGTACGAACAATACCGGAGCTCCCCATGGTGATGAACTGGATTTGATGAAGCCTTTGTCCTGCAGCTCCTCAATTTGCTTCTTCAGTTCTGCCAACTCACTGTTGTTGACTCTATAGACATGTTGTGAAATGGGCTCTGCTCCTGGAACCAAGTCTATAGAGAATTCAACATCTCTGTCTGGCGGCAAGCCTGGCAACTCCTCTGGAAATACATCCAGGAACTCCGCTATCAGAGGATGTGGCAACTCCTCTTCTTCCGCCCTGGCTCCATAAAATATGGTCCTGCTCTGTTCCGCTGCTCCTCTGACGACCTCAAACTCCGGCTCTCCTGGTGGTCTAAATAATACTCTGCCTCTATAACAATCTATAGTAGCATGATGCCTACTCAACCAGTCCATTCCGAGTACAATATCGTACCCTGAAAGTGGCATGACGAGTAAGCTCACGCTCAACTCTCAGCCTTGTACTGACACCCTTCGGTCCTTGCAGTGATCACGGACTAGGATAATACCTCCACCAGTCGTGATCTTGTAAGTCCTAGCTAATGGTTCTGTGTCTAAATGATGTCGAAGTGCATAAGATACAGACACAAAACTATGGGAAGCGCCAGAGTCGAATAAGGTAAATGCGGAAATACAATCGAGAAGAACTGAACCTGTGATCAAGTCTCCTGTTGGCTCGATCTCCTCGACTGCCATGGCGTACGGTCGCCCCTGGGGTGCACCTCTCTGCTGCTGATGCTGAGCAAACCTCTGATGTTGCGGTGGAAGTGGTCCCCTCTGTTGTTGGCCTCCTGGTATGGTAGGTACCCTATCTGGTCCTCTCTGGGCGGCTGCTCCACCCTGACCTGGACGAGTCTGAAGGGTAGGGCAATCCCTCAGCTGATGTGTCGTCGATTCGCAGAACAAACATGTGCCCAACCTCTTCCTGCAGATCTTTCTGGTGTGTCCTGCCTTCCCGCAATACGCACACTGGATGGCGGGCTGAGTCTTCCTCTGCTGTTGATGCTGGACCTGCCCTCGGGCTGGTTCCTGGTGCTGCTGGTACTGCTGGTGCTCATAGGGCCTCTGCTGCTGCTGATGCTGATAGTGTGGACACTTGCCCGGTCCCGCACTATTGTTTTCTCCTCCGGAAACATCGCGTCCCCTCTTGGGCCTGAGGTCCAAGTCGTCCTCGGCTATCTGGGCATCCATCAATATGCCCTCGAAGGTAGCGGTGCGACGTCCCGACGTACGAGACCTGATCTCCCTTGCTAGCCCCTTTCTGAACTTTCGGGCCCTGTCCCCCGGATCTCTAATCATCGACGGCGCGAAGCGGCTCAGGCGGTAAAACTCTGCGGCATACTCATCGACGGACGAGCTCCCCTGGACTAAGTCATGGAACTGACTCTCCAAGGCTCCTAGGGCAACATCGGGAAAGAACTTCTCCTTGAAGAGCTCCCTGAAAGCCTCCCAAGTGAGTCCTCCGTCAAAGAGTCTCGGCTCCGTGCGAAACCACGTAAGGGCGATGTAGAACATCTGGCTGCCGGCGGCCTCGATCTGAAGGGCCTCCGGAAGCTGCGCCAAACGCAAGTTCCTCTCGATGTCCTCTAGCCAATCATCGGCGTAGAGTATCCCTTCTGTCTCCTTGAACTCCCGAGGCATCATCCTCTTGAAGTCCACAATGGTGCCCGTTCTCTGGTGATACTGGCTAGGATGCTGCTGCTGCTGGGGGACTCTCTCCACAGCCTGGAGAGCCACCTGATGAGCATTCTCCATGCTCACCCTCATCATCTCTGTCTGGGCCTGGTGTGCCTCAGCCTGCACCCTCTAGGCCTCTGCCGACGTCCTCTGGGCATCGACCATGCCCTGAATCAAAGCGAACATTTGTGCCCCATCGACGGGCACACCTCCTGGATACTGAATCGGTGGTGGTGGTGGTAGAGGCTCCGTCGTAGCTATAGGGACCCTCTGAACAGGTGGGGGAGGACCCCCGAATAGTGCAGACACTCCCACATGCACTGGAGATGTAGGAGATGCTGCGGATGTCTGTCCGGCAGGGCGAGAGGTGGCTGACCTCTCTGACTCTGCTGCTCCGAGTCTCAGGGATCTGGTCCTCGACGGCATCCTGAAGACAGATCGAAAGATTTAATTAAGGCAATAGACACGATATCATCAAGGAAGGACAGTAAATTTCTAAAGGAAATAATAATTAAGAGTAGTATTATAAGAATCAAAAATTTTCTAATTGTGATTGAGCATATTCTCGGCCTAATTCCTATTTCCTAAAATAGGCTCGTAGCAATACTCTAAGCGAGCACCACTACGATATCGCTCTAAATGCGAATCTAGACCTGCATGGGCCACCACTAAAAACGTGTCACGACCCGCACCCGAAATTTGGGCATGAGTCGTGTGTACGTCCAGCCTACGCCGCAGCATCGGCGGTAGAACGTTGTCTATGTCTCAACATATATATATATCCTGTCAATAGTCTCAACTCCGTACGGAGGACAATAATAAAATAATCCACAGTTCTATAAACATACTCAATCACAAGCTATATGAAATAAATGGGCACGATGAGAATAGAAAAATAGTTCTAACATAAGCCAAACACAAATAAGTACAATACAAGTCCTGAGTCTAGATGACCTCAAAAGTCATAAAATAATATACAACTCAGTCTTAGTCTAAACAATAATACAGAAAAAATAAGCTAAGTGCAGACAGGTAGGATCTCCTCTAGGATTGGCAACTCCTCTGGGATTTTCGGAGTGAAATCTCCCTCTAAACCAGGACCGTAATGAGTGGGGCAAAAGTTCTCCAGGTCCTCTGAAAAATATTATCCAGTCAGGATTGGAGCGAAGCACAAACACTAACAGCAGTTTCATTTAAGTTGACAAAAGCTATAAACAGTGTAAGAAATACAAGATGAGAATAAATACAGGAATATAAAGTACTGGAGAAATAAAATAGGCAATAGAGCATCTAGCAATGAACAATAAACAGTGAATGCTAGAACAAGTGAATCTAAAATAAAGAATAGACATCTAGCTAAGTGTTTGAAATATCAGTTTATTATGTGATCGGCTTGGGACTAGATCAGGCTGGTTATATATGATAAGCTATGATTCTTGTAGGTCAGGCTAACCATATGGTTAGCTATGATGCATGTAGTGGTCAGGCTAATCATATATAACAGCTATGAAGCATGTAAATGGTCAGGCCGCACCCGACGTGAGAAGTGGGGTGAGCTATGATGCATGTAAATGTTTGGATATGATCACATAATCTACTAATAGTTCCCCATCCCCAGCTAGCACGATGGATTCCAATCACGACTCCTCATGATGGGGATCTAGGGTGCTAAACTATCATGACCCGTACCCGGAATTGGGGCACGAGTACGTGAGTACGTCCAGCCTACGTCGCAGCATCGGCGGTAGAACGCTGTCAAGGTCTTGATACTATCTAGCAAATCGCACACAAGCATCCAATCTCCATAAGGAGGCATGGATGACACAAATAAAATGAACACATACTCAATCACAGGATTGCAGCACGATAAGATAGCGAAATAAAATTAAATACAATACAAGTCTAAAGTAATAATCAAACTCAACAATATCCAAGTCTCAATAAAAATGCCGGAGACAAATCCGGTACCAAATAGTCTACTAAAAGAACTAACTAGAAGATTGGTGATTCCGGCTAGACCTCCGGGAATCACAACTAACTATCAAGCCCAAGTGCAGCTACTCACCATATGGTCCATAAAGTGTTGGCTACCGATCTTCTAAGGCATAGTCTGGAAAAATATTTCCAGTCAGGAAGGAGCAAAGTACAAGTCTCCAATAACAGTTCCATATAATTGATAAGGACTATAAAGCAATAAACAGATGATGCTAGATACTGAGAAGACAGTAAAATAAATGCAATGGCAATTAAAGAGAGACAAGCAATGTAAAGAGACAGGCAATAGGCAATATGATACAGTCAATGCATGTATAAAAATAAAAGAACAAGGAACAGTATCATATACGGGTGATGTAGTATATGATTTAAATAGGGAACTGTAATCTATTCTAAGTGTTTGAAATAGTAGTTTCAAAATGTGATCGGCTTGGGAACATGTACGATAGCTACAGGGCCTGGCTAATCATGGGTGAAGAGCATGATTAACACTTACATTGTTCTATACTGTATAAAGGGTATGATCATATTTCTTACTAACTACTTTCCCGCCCCCAACTAGTACTGTGGATCCAACCATGACACGTCACGATACACGAGCAAGTCCAATCTATCATGTACGATGTCTAATATACATGTCGTGTATAATGTCAATACGATAATCGATGTAACATCTCATGACTGCAGATCCAAGCTATACTAGTCCGTGTAGCACAGTGTCAAGGATTCAGATGTAACATTTCTAGATTATTGAATTTATAAAAATTATCAACAATTGAAAATTATCAGAGAATGTACTTTCCTTGAGTCCTTAGCTTGTAATTATTGGTGTCATGTTCCAGAATATCCCTTGGATGAAGCAACAGTCCTATAAACATATCACAAACACTTGCATCAGGTGCTACCCTAACACACAGTCAAAACACTGGCCTCAGGGCCATGCCAGGCAGGGCACTAGTCAACTAGAGTCATCTAGTAGGGATACGTAAAACACATTACACTTATTAATACTTACAATATTTATTCATGCACCAATTTAAATGTATTTACAATATATATATATATGCCTTTTAAATACATATTTGATTTATACTAGTTGAACATTATATATGTGTACTCATATATATGCCAAAAATATATTTTAGAATATATATATATATTGTCAACATTATCATTTAAATATACTAGTACTAATACACCAAATTAAATTTATACTAGCATATACTTTTTATTAAATAGATATTATATAAAATAAACCAACATATATACTTATATACAAACCAATTAGAATATATTAAGTATACAAAATATGCATATATACATATATCAAATTAATTATATATACTATATATACGTATTTACATGTATATCAGTTATTAAATATACAATACGTATATACATATTAACACTATATGATACATAATTAAAATACATACATATACTATTAAATACATATACATTATACTAATATACATACTATACTTATATAATTAAATATTAATAAAAATAAATAATATACGTATTCATGTTTTAATACATACATTACATTATACTAAGGTATATATATACTATACCTATACATTAATATATACAAATACATATACACATTGCATTCATATACTAAATATATATATATATATATATATATATATATATATATATATATATATATATACATACACAGGAAGAAAGAAGAAGGAAGAAGGAAGAGGGAGAGAAGAAGTCTCACTGTGGTGGTCGGGGCTTGGCCGGCCGTCGGACTTCGGGCGGTGGTCGGGGTGGCGTTGATGTAGAGAGCAGCGGGAGAAGACGGAGGGAGAGCCGCCGGAGCACAGAGGAGCAAAGGGGGGTTAGCCGCCGGACTTGATGGTGGTGGTGATGTTAAGTGCTGGTGGTGGTGGAGATGTCGAGCAGCAGAGAGGAATGGGAGCAGCCGGAGGAGGAACAAAGAAGGAGGAGCTCGGTCCCCGCTCGCCGGAGTTGGAGGAGTTCAGCCGGGATAGGGCTCGGCCGGGCAGCAACGGGAATGGGGAGTTGGAGCGCCGGCCGGAAGGGTGTACTCAGGGAGGAATGGGGGAGGAACAGCCGCGGGTCGGAGAGGTGGAGGGGCAGCCAGCGCCGGAGGCAAGGTCGGCTTGGGTGGTTGGCCGCCGGGCGCGCAGGGTGAGGGGGCTGCTGTACGTGGGGCTGCAGCGGCCGCCGGACCGGAGGGCAGCGTCAGCCGGATGAAGTATGGGGAAAATGCACAATGTTCCCCCCTTCTTCTTTGAATAAAAATAAAGAAGAAGGAGAAAGGAAGAATGAGAAGGAAGAGAAGAAGAAAAGAAAAGAGAAAAAGAGGAGAAAAGAAATTTGGAAGGAAGGAGGCTACGTTGGAGAGAGGAATATGGGGGTTTGTGAGGAGGCTACCTAGGTTTTCTAGGGATTAGGGTTTGATGGGACATTAAATAGGATGAGGGTGTGGGTAATTCAAAGGTGAGGATGCACCCAATTAAATGGGTGGTCCAGATTAAACATGAATGAATTTCATGTGGGGATGAGGGTGAGGGGCTAGTTAAATAATTATTAGGCTCCCTCATTGTTTTAAACAAATGAGGTGTTAACACAAAAATGCAAATTTACAAATTAGCCCCCTTAAATTTGGATATTTGCACAGACACATGAAATGACGAAAATTTGGCGGGCGATTCGGTGTCCGGTGTTTTGTAGGGTCAGGGGGCGCTGTAAAATCGGTATGGGCTCAATTTGCAGGGCACTGGAATTAAATTGGGATTTTTAGAATCGGTTAAAATAGTATCCTCAATTTAATTAGAAATAAATGCAAGTTGTGTTCTAAAATTAATTAGGAGTACATGGAGCCAAAATCAGGTCAGGTCACCAATACCAATAATGAAGAAGACTCAGAACAAAATATTACCCTAATTTGGGCCGCACGAAAAATAGGTCAAGATTGCCTCCAATTTCAATTGGAACGCACAACGATACAAAATAGGGATTTATTAAATAACGTCCGCGACGATTTTTGTGCGGCTAGAAATAATGCACAGAGAGCATAATTATGAGTTACAAAAATAGCAGAATGGAAGGCGGGCATGTTTAGGGCAAGATTATGAAATTTGTTGGAAGACAAAAGTCAGGATAGCGCTCCAAATATTGAAGCAAAGGCAATGCGCGATATTAATTAAAATACGGTAATTAATTACAATCTCCAAGAATAAATTCCAAATAAATAATTAAATACAAAAACTCCATAATTCCGACAGGTGTTCGTCTACTGGCTTCTAGGTCAAGTCTACTAGCTTAAAAATAAATGAACACGGTATATAATATTATATTTAATTACACATCACATAATTATTTAAATTAAATACTTATCATGCAATTACTTAATTGTAACTACCATAATATTAAATATTATTAAAAGTCAAAAATACCCCTGTTTTCGGAACGTGGTAGTGACAAGTCTACCCTCCTTAAAAGAATTTCGTCCTCGAAATTCAAAATCCTCAAAGTAGCGTTTAATCATACTCATTATTATTTTTCTCAAATTTTAAATTCTTCCACCACGAAATCAGGTAATAATCCACAATGTCTTTTCACAATTTGTCAAAAATTCTGAAATTGTTGCATTCCGAAAAATCCTCGAATAAAATCAAAGTCCCTTTTTATTAAAAATTTTCCTTGAAAGTTTTAGTTAATAATCCAATACTCAGAATTTAATATCCACTCCTCAAATTTGATTTTAAATCAAAGCACATATATAAAATGTAATCTCGTCCAACAAGTTTGAATTTAAACATTTATCCATCAAAATTTTATTTCTCGATTTCCTCTCCTCAAAATACTCAACAATGCGATACTTAAGAATTTTCTAATTGCAACATCCAAATATAACGTTTTAAATTCATAACTTGCAATCAAATAAATATATTGATAATCTTCCAAAATTTCCAAATTTTATAACCAATTTAATCATGTCATAATCTTCCTGGAATTAATAAATCATAAATTATGCCATGTTAAATTCTTGGCCCTTTATTTAAATCGATGTTTATCCTCGAATTTTTAATCATCTTGTCTTTCTTGTCAAGTCATAACCCCTTTCGTGAGTCTTCGTCATGGTCAAACCCCAATAATCCTGGTCTAAAAATTTTCCTATAATCATACAACATGCAACCCAAGGGGAATATGTACGGTCATAGTATCTTTGTCATGGTATTGCAGTCTCTGTATCAGGGTGTACTACTAACTACATTCTAACAAGAAATCATGCATACAAGCTACGGTACTAAGGTCTCAGTCAATCAATCAAATAGATAGGAACAGAAGGAAGAAAAGAACAGAACCTGCTAACACATTACCTGCAGTATCGATCTTCTTGACCGTCATCGCAAATGCCCCGTCCTGCTGGGGTGGTTCCCTTCCCGGGTGCTGAGCATTATACGGTTCCACAGGTAGCCTAACTGGATCTCTATAATCTGAAGCTGTACGCTGGCCGGGAAGATAAGGGGCTAGATGACAATCCCTTACTCGATGTCCCGCAGCGCCGCAGTGCAAACAAAGTCCTAGTCTTGTTCTACAGCTCTCCCAAAGGTGACCTGGCTTCTTACAGAAATGACAAGTCTGCTGTGTCTCTCTTGGAGGCTGTTGCTGATCCTGCTGAACACGGACTGGTGCCTGGTACTGTTGTTGATACTGATACGCCCATGGATGTTGCTGGATAGGAACTGGTGCTAGGTACTGCGGTGGATGCTGAAATGTCCATGGTTATTGCTGACTATGAAATGGTACTGGGTACTGCTGTTGGTGCTGAATACGGGGATGCTTGGCTGGTCCTGTGCTACCATTCGTATCTCCAAAAGTATTGTGACTCCTCTTAGGCCTGAGATCCAGATCCTCTTCTACAATCTGAGCATCCATCAAGATACCCTCAAAGATAGCGGTACGACGACCAGAAGTGCGTGACCTAATCTCTCTCGTCAGCCCCTTTCTAAATTTTTGGGCTCGATCTCCTGGGTCCCGAATCATAGATGATGCAAAACGGCTCAATCTACCAAATTCTGCAGCGTACTCGTCGACCGACATGTTTCCTTGAACTAAGTCATGAAACTGACTTTCCAAGGTTCCCAATGCCACGTCGGGAAAGAACTTCTCCTTGAAGAGTTCCTTGAAGGTCTCCCAAGTAAGTCCTTGCGCAGTAATTCTTGGCTCTGTACGATACCACGTGAGTGCGATATCGAACATTTGACTGCCAGCGGCTTCTATCTACAAGTTCTCCAGAATCTGGGTCAATCGCAGGCTCCTCTCTATATCCTCTAGCCAGTCGTCAGCGTAGAGTATCCCTTCGGTGCCTTTAAACTCTCGAGGCATCATCCTTTTGAAATCCACTATAGTGCCTGATCTCTGCTGCTGGCCAGGAAACTGCTGGTACTGTGCTACTTTCTCCAAAGCTTGGAGAGTCACCTGATGAGCATTCTCCATGTTTTCTCTCATCAGCTCGGTTTGTGCCTAGTGCGCTTCTGCTTGCACCCTCTGAGCCTCAGCTTGAACTCGCTGAGCGTCTGCCGTCACTCTCTGGGCATCTACCATGCCCTGGATCAAGGTAAACATCTGCGTTCCGTCAATGGGCAAACCTCCGGGAATCGGAGTCGGAGGAGGAGGAAGGTTGTCCGTCACAGCTGCGGCAATCCTCTGAGCAGGTGGGGTAGGAGCATCCCCGAAAAGTGCAGACACTCCTACGTGCATCGGAGATGTAGGAGGAACTACTGCTGTCTATCCCTCAGGTGGAGAGGTGGCAGACCCCTCTAAAGCTGATATTCCCGCTCTCATAGACCGTGTCTGCGGCGACATCCTGAAGACAGATCCCAAAGAATCAATTAAGGCAAAAATGCGATATCATCAAGGAAGGACAGTATAGTTCTAAAGAGCAACATTCAAGATAAAAGATTGGAAATAAATATTCCTAGTTGTGATTGCACAGGTCAAAGATGCATCCAAGGTTTGATACCTCTACCCCCTAGGTACCACAGTTCTACTAGAAACATACTCACTGCTAGCTTCCTTACCTACTACAACCGTTGATACTAGTTATCCTTATCACTCAAGTGCATATCAGTTGCAACACACTATACTAAGTACTGCTCTCTCCAATACAATCCTAGATGAATACCCAAGTTAGTTGGCAGTGAAATCTCAATCATGCTCAAGCCAACATATCCTCACATATGCACCTCATCTATTATATACTAATATATCTCTCTCACTATAAGATTTTATCCTCCAACAAGGTCCTCAAAACTAACTCCTCGAAAAATTTAAAGTATAATGCATATACCTTCCTCAAAGTCAAACATTCAAATACTGAATGAAAATTTTATCACTTCCAAAAATCCTTACAGTTTTGTCTATGCTCGTTGAATCGAATCTGAATCCTCAAAAGTTTTAATGACAATATCTCAACTTCTCAAAATTCAAAAATTCAATTTGTTTTCAATCTTCAAATTATAATTTAAATCTATATCTAGTAATCCAATAGCCCTAGTGTTATCTTTCTCACTGCCCTCATCGACGTGTATCATCAAATAATACCATAAATCAGTCTATAAATTCATCTTGATATGAAATCAAACCCTACTATGAAACCAAAATCCTAATTTAACTAATCAACAAGAATCAAATTCAATTTCAGCAAGTGAGAATGGACGGAACAAGGGGAAATGTTTTAAATTGAGAATTTTAACAAGATTCTCAGGGGTCATCCCAGGAATCTCTCAAGGAATTATGATTGAGTATTCGCTCTCGTCCTAGTATCCTATGTCCTAGATCCTATCGCAGGCACGCAATAGTATAACAAAGATGCCACACTACTACGACATCGCACAACTCGCGAAGTCTGACCTGCATGGGCCACCACTAAAAATGTGTCACGACCCGCACCCAGAATTGGGGCACGAGTACGCGAGTACGTCCAGCCTACGCCGCAGCATCGGTGGTAGAACGCTGTCAAGGTCTTGATACTATCTAGCAAATCGCACACAAGCATCCAATCTCCATAAGGAGGCACGGATGACACAAATAAAATGAACACATACTCAATCACAGGATTACAGCACGATAAGATAGCGAAACAAAATTAAATACAACACAAGTCTAAAGTAATAATCAAACTCAACAATATCCAAGTCTCAATAAAAATGCCGGAGACAAATCCGGTACCAAATAGTCTACTAAAAGAACTAACTAGAAGATTGGTGATTCCGGCTAGACCTCCCGGAATCACAACTAACTATCAAGCCCAAGTACAGCTACTCACCATATGGTCCATAAAGTGTTGGCTACCGATTCTCTAAGGCATAGTCTGGAAAAATATTTCCAGTCAGGAAGGAGCAAAGTACAAGTCTCCAATAATAGTTCCATATAATTGATAAGGCCTATAAAGCAATAAACAGATGATGCTAGATACTGAGAAGACAGTGAAATAAATGCAATGGCAATTAAAGAGAGACAGGCAATATAAAGAGACAGGCAATAGGCAATATGATACAGTCAATGCATGTATGAAAATAAAAGAACAAGGAACAGTATCATATACGGGTGATGTAGTATATGATTTAAATAGGGAACTGTAATCTATTCTAAGTGTTTGAAATAGTAGTTTCAAAATATGATCGGCTTAGGAACATGTACGATAGCTACAGGGCCTGGCTAATCATGGGTGAAGAGCATGATTAACACTTACATTGTTCTATACTGTATAAAGGGTATGATCACATTTCTTACTAACTACTTCCCCGCCCCCAACTAGTACTGTGGATCCAACCATGACATGTCACGATACACGAGCAAGTCCAATCTATCATGTACGATGTCTAATATACATGTCGTGTATAATGTCAATACGATAATCGATGTAACATCTCATGACTGCAGATCCAAGCTATACTAGTCCTTGTAGCACAGTGTCAAGGATTCAGATGTAACATTTCTAGATTATTAAATTTATAGAAATTATCAACAATTGGAAATTATCAGAGAATGTACTTGCCTTGGGTCCTTAGCTGGTAATTATTGGTGTCCTGTTCCAGAATATCCCTTGGACGAAGCAACAGTCCTATAAACATATCACAAACACTTGCATCAGGTGCTACCCTAACACACAGTCAAAACACTGGCCTCAGGGCCATGCCAGGCAGGGCACTAGTCAACTAGAGTCATCTAGTAGGGATACGTAAAACACATTACACTTATTAATACTTACAATATTTATTCATGCACCAATTTAAATGTATTTACAATATATATATATATATATATATGCCTTTTAAATACATATTTGATTTATACTAGTTGAACATTATATATGTGTACTCATATATATGCCAAAAATATATTTTAGAATATATATATATTGTCAACATTATCATTTAAATATACTAGTACTAATACACCAAATTAAATTTATACTAGCATATACTTTTTATTAAATAGATATTATATAAAATAAACCAACATATATACATATATACAAACCAATTAGAATATATTAAGTATACAAAATATGCATATATACATATATCAAATTAATTATATATACTATATAAACGTATTTACATATTATCAGTTATTAAATATACAATACGTATATACATATTAACACTATATGATACATAATTAAAATACATACATATACTATTAAATACATATACATTATACTAATATACATACTATACTTATATAATTAAATATTAATAAAAATAAATAATATACATATTCATGTTTTAATACATACATTACATTATACTAAGGTATATATATACTATACCTATACATTAATATATACAAATACATATACACAATGAATTCATATACTAAATATATATATATATATATATATATATATATATATATATATATATATATATATATATATACATACACAGGAAGAAAGAAGAAGGAAGAAGGAAGAGGGAGAGAAGAAGTCTCACTGTGGTGGTCGGGGCTTGGCCGGCCGTCGGACTTCGGGCGGTGGTCGGGGTAGCGTTGATGTAGAGAGCAGCGGGAGAAGACGGAGGGAGAGCCGCCGGAGCACAGAGGAGCAAAGGGGGGTTGGCCGCCGGACTTGATGGTGGTGGTGATGTTAAGTGCTGGAGGTGGTGGAGATGTCAAGCAGCAGAGAGGAATGGGAGCAGCCGGAGGAGGAACAAAGAAGGAGGAGCTCGGTCGCCGCTCGCCGGAGTTGGAGGAGTTCAGCCGGGATAGGGCTCGGCCGGACAGCAGCGGGGATGGGGAGTTGGAGCGCCGGCCGTAGGAGTGTACTCAGGGAGGAATGGGGAGGAACAGCCGCGGGTCGGAGAGGTGGAGGGGCAGCCAGCGCCGGAGGCGAGGTCGGCTTGGGTGGTTGGCCGCCGGGCGCGCAGGATGAGGGGGCTACTGTACGTGGGGCTGCAGCGGCCGCCGGACCGGAGGGCAGCGCCGGTCGGATGAAGTATGGGGAAAATGCACAGTATTCCCCCCCTTCTCCTTTGAATAAAAATAAAGAAGAAGGAGAAAGGAAGAAGGAGAAGGAAGAGAAGAAGAAAAGAAAAGAGAAAAAGAGAAGAAAAAAATTTGGAAGGAAGGAGGCTACGTTGGAGAGAGGAATGTGGGGGTTTGTGAGGAGGCTACCTAGGTTTTCTAGGGATTTGGGTTTGATGGGACATTAAATAGGATGAGGGTGTGGGTAATTCAAAGGTGAGGATGCACCCAATTAAATGGGTGGTCCAGATTAAACATGAATGAATTTTATGTGGGGATGAGGGTGAGGGGCTAGTTAAATAATTATTAGGCTCCCTCATTGTTTTAAACAAATGAGGTGTTAACACAAAAATGCAAATTTACAAATTAGCCCCCTTAAATTTGGGTATTTGCACAGACACATGAAATGACAAAAAATTGGCGGGCGATTCGGTGTCCGGTGTTTTGTAGGGTCAGGGGGCGCTGTAAAATCGGTATGGGCTCAATTTGCAGGGCACTGGAATTAAATTGGAATTTTTAGAATCGGTTAAAATAGTATCCTCAATTTAATTAGAAATAAATGCAAGTTGTGTTCTAAAATTAATTAGGAGTACATGGAGCCAAAATTAGGTCAGGTCACCAATACCAATAATGAAGAAGACTCAGAACAGAATATTATCCTAATTTGGGCCGCACGAAAAATAGGTCATGATTGCCTCCAATTTTAATTGGAACGTACAACGATACAAAATAGGGATTTATTAAATAGCGTCCGCGATGATTTTTGTGCGGCTAGAAACAATGCACAGAGAGTATAATTATGAGTTACAAAAATAGCAGAATGGAAGGCAGGCATGTCTAGGGCAAGATTGTGAAATTTGTTGGAAGACAAAAGTCAGGATAGCGCTCCAAATATTGAAGCAAAGGCAAAGCGCGATAATTAATTAAAATACGGTAATTAATTACAATCTCCAAGAATAAATTCCAAATAAATAATTAAATACAAAAACTCCATAATTCCGACAGGTGTTCGTCTACTGGCTTCTAGGTCAAGTCTACTAGCTTAAAAATAAATGAACACGGTATATAATATTATATTTAATTACACATCACATAATTATTTAAATTAAATACTTATCATGCAATTACTTAATTGTAACTACCATAATATTAAATATTATTAAAAGTCAAAAATACCCCTGTTTTTCGGAACGTGGTAGTGACATAACCCGTGTATCCATAGTGTCAGAATCAAGTATGTAATACAACTAAATTTATAGAAGTAATCAACAAAAATGAAAACTGCCAGAGAATGTACTCGCTTGTGGTCCTGAGCAACGTGTGAGGATCGATGTCCAAAGTGGGATCACAATGACCTATTTGTGGAATATAATGTCAGATACTGAATTAAGGAAATAACATGTTAACTAATTAAGAAATGAGGCTTCTAGGTCATGGCTCAGGCTATACTAGGTTTACTAGGGCATATCTGGCCAATCTAGACAATACAAGACAATACTAGTTATTACTACTAACTAGGTTAATATGGAGCTATACTAGATACTACCAATACATATAACTTACACATGTATATATACATATCTCATAAACCAGAACTCCTAACAATATACAACTATTTAATTTAGTAAACAACTGGACCAACAAACCCAAATTCCTGAGACCCTGCTCTACCACACTGCCTCATGTCTACCCCCATACCCTGTTGCATTGCCATGCACTGTATTTCTGATAACAAAAATACACTAGTCTAGACCTGACACTTACTACACAAATTCACAGAATGATAACTGATATAGTGAACCACTCACAGTTACACAGTCTGAAGTTGTTCAGACTACACCTACACACAGTCACACAAGTTGCACACACACACTCAGAGCATTCTCACACACTGCCTGATACATAAACATCACCTGAACTCAGCTACACATCTACACTGAACCTTTCCTGTAACACAGTACACATGGTTCTAACTGATACACATACAGATTCCTGAGATAAAACACCCACAGACCTGGATACACTGAATACACACAGGCAAACACACAGAAATTATCACACTGAGACACTGACCTGAGGATTTATGAGACACACACACACTAGTACACACAGCTAAAACACACTGCTCTTACACCTGCACAGCAACACTGACACCCACACACACAGTTACATACTAACACTCAAATACCTACACACAGGTATTACCTCACTGAACTCATTCACAGTAACACACTCACACAGGCACACTGGTTCCTCACTGCACACAATACCTCACTGCACACACTGATAAACACTAGCTACTGATACAGTAGTTATCCCAGTAGGTACACAGCACACACAGGTAATACTAGTTACTGATACATTAGAAAACTGCACAGCACACATAGGTAATACTAGTTACTGATACATTAGAAAATTGCACAGCACACACAGGTAATACTAGTTACTGATACATTAGAAAACTCCCTAACTCCCCAACCCACTCAATATTCCCTCTAAAAAATTAGTTAGTAGAATTAAGAGAGGGCTGGTAACAAAACTTAAGCTGCTACAGAACCTGCTGCATTGCCAACCTAGGCCTTGGATTTACCAGCCTGCAGAGTTGAATTTTTCTGCTGTAACTTCAAAACTGATTCCCTCAATGCCCGACTGCACTGGACCAACACAGCCAGTCCCGACTGCACAATGAACCCGTACACAACCACACTAGTAATTATACTATGTATTTAGATCAATATACCAAAATATGCATAAATTTGAATACATTAGGTAGATAAGTCCCTAATAAACATTCCATCGAGCACTTAGTGTGCTGAATCGAACCTATACCTAGAACTTCTAAAAAAACCAAAACAAAAATCCTAAATCGAAATCTAAACAGCAAGGGGGGTTCCTAAAGGCCAACTCCAACAGAAAACAGAATTTAAATGGATTAGAAATCGGATTTACCTATGGGAGATGGTTTCTCCAATGAAGGTTCTTCTTCCCCAAGGCTTCTTGACCCCAGATCCTTGTTTTCCCTTTGTTGGAGGAGGAAGAGGGATCTCCTAGGTCTGGATTCCGAATTTGGGGGTGGGGAAAAGGGTTTTCAAAGGGAGGCTAGGGTTTTTGTTCTTTCTACATGAAGAATGGGTTGAGGGAGGCTCCCCTTTATAATAAAAGCTAGGTTTTAGTGTTTTTCTAATGCAAAGGTTAAGCTAATCCTTCATGTTAAGTCATGGGGAATTTAATTAACTAAGGTTGGCTAATTCTAGGATTTTAACTTCCTAATTCCAAAGTGTGGTTTAGGGTTTAGTCATTAGGGTTAGCTCTAGTGAGTTTCTAAGGTTCCACCTAAACCAAACATCAATAACAACATATAATTAATTTATAAAACTCGTCAGATTAATTAAATACATAATTATTCAAAATAGGAAAATTACACAAATACCCTAATATGGAAATGTGGTAGTGACAGACAAGTTTGCACTCGAGAAGTCTCGAGGACGAGACTTTTTTCTGAGTAGTGTATAATGTAGCAACCCGTTCCTTTCAAGTGGACATCCGATTCAAATGGCGTAAGTACAATGACCCGACCCACTTTTCTCAACGAGAAGACTCGTTTGAGGCAAAGGATTTCAGACTTGGCCCTTCAGGAGATCAGACTTAGACTTTCAAAGGCTCGCTCGGAGTATCACTCGACCGAGGTAAATTATCGCTAAGGTGGGTGGCTACGATAAACTTGTCTTTGCTTAGCCAACATACTTAAAATAGGACGATTCATGCTAGTCGCCAGGTGAATCACCCATTACTTGCTAATAAAGAATATAACACACCTCGATAAGGGAATAATCCCATCTTGTATTGCTTATGTTAGAACATGGAAATAAAACTTGGCTTATAAATGGACCCTCGCATGCTACATTTGCTTCATGCAAGTAGACCTAGCTATGCCACGATTAGATCATTTTATACTCTCCTTAGTGCACTGCTTCACTTGTTTACACTACACGTCTATAGATTATGTCGATCGATATGTCCCTGTACGGTTTCACTCCTCGCTTTACCCTTAGACCCGTGCCAATATAAATACTTATGTTTCATATAAATGCATGCTTACCTGCTTACTTTATAGTTTGTACTCATTTGCCTCGTTTCAATGCTTGTCACATAATTTATGCCACGACCGTGTAACACTATCCTTGCCTTGTATTCATTTAAGTTCTCCGGAAGACTATCAAATAGTCGTTCCGCGCAAAAATGAACCTATAAGTACTCGAAATTGTTAGGCCGCTGAGGCAGTCCCGAACTAGGGACTGCATCTTGATAAGTTAAACAACACTCATCTTGAAATAAATCGAACGGCTCGGGAAGTCGATATATTTATTAACAATCCTAAACTTGAACTTGAATCTGATCTGAATATGTACCTGACAAGTGACCCAAGACTAGATACTTGCATGGTCACAGATAACTCGTGTACGAGGTATCAGATTCCTCAGATGATCACCGGGGCATTGGGATCATACCGGCCTAGGATAAATGAATGGTGTATTGCATGCCAAATTTGGTTATGGTATGCGATGTCGTCTTTGGGGTCGGACAATACTCGATATTCGGGCCTTAGTAGAGCACACTACCTTGGACTAAACGCCTACCAATAATAGTCGTATGAATCAGCGGATGGCATGCAATGGCTCTTTTGTATCTCCTGTTCGCCTTGAATTGCTCGTCTTGTATCAAGTGTTGCACTATTTTCCCTCATAAGACTATAAATCGGTCCTTTATGGCTAAAGTAGTGACCTCCTGTTCATATAGACTAAGTCATCCTCGCTTAACGACAATCCGCGTGTGAGTCATTGTATCGCATCCAGTAAGCTGAAACACATGAACGATCATGAATATAATACACTTGTACATATGGAACACTCGAACATCTTTTGCAACTAACCTAATAATCTGTGTAACTCATACACTTAAAACAGAACCTCGCTCACGACACTTGTGTTTGCTTACGCAATTGATCCTGGATTTTATTATATATGCTCGTGTTTGGGTTAACTTAGTTTTCCTTGGATAAAAAGATGAATGGTAAGTTGTTAAGTCTCGCCTTGTTACTTTTATATCGCACGGTGCACTGCCACATAAGTTAGAATTTTTACTATGCCATAAAACTGATCCAATAGCAAGACTAGAAAGATAACTTAATAGATGGTGCACGGAACCTATATAACGTATTTAGATTTATCGAACGGGTGAGAAGCCTCCCCACCAGTGCATTTATGTACTGATAATCCACCAGATTGCTTGCAGGGTGCGGGAGAATCATGTTCGGTGCGAAAACCTTCTTTGTGAGTGCTAAGGCATGGAGTTCTCTTTGGAGCCTTGGAGCATTGCATCCGGAACTGAAGCATATACAAGGCATAATATTGGAACATCGCCTATGTATCATTTCACAATTATAGCCACTTGGCATGCTTTTACTATTTTGAGAGAGGACATGAGTGACTAGTAATCTCGGCCTAGCGCCACTTGTAATACTTGTGTAATATCAATAAAGTGCTTGTTTTACTTCTATACTTGTGTTATTCAATGCTTTCACTATTGACCATACTGTGAACTTGTTACCAATCGCCTGTTCGTTCTTATTCCACTGCATTCGGACTATCTATGCGACTCTATGGCTTAGTCATTTTATCGCCTGCTTGGATCTTGGCCATGCACGGGCACAGCTTGTGCTCATGCGGCATCACATACATATGAAAAATATCTTCCTGTGGGAGCGCTGGTGTAGTGATTAGCGCCTAGTTGGGACGGCCGATTACCTACTGTAGATCGGGGCGTGACAGGAAGAAGTTCTGGAAAAAAAGAAACTTTTATTCATGATTATGAGTACATATGATGGGAATCCGTTATATTTCAAGGCTTTTCATTAATATTCAAGGTCTTTAGTATATATAATGGAAATCCCTTTTAAGGGTTTCATGAGTTTTCGTCAACAAGAACCTCTTCCATTAAAAGGTGCCCCCGTATTATTTCTGCCACGGACACAAGTGGGCCCAACAGTAGAGCTCAATGCTTTCTGTATCACCCCTCCATAATGCAAACCTCAGTATATAAAAAAGAATCAATACTGATGGATAGTAAGGAAGGAGTAGGAGCAAACGCTCTACAACCAAACGGAAAGACAAACAATAGGAATGGCACTTAATCCAGATCCTGTCGTTGATGCCGCAAGCTCCAAGCCGGTAGCAAGCCGTATAAAGGGGAGAAACGCAGCTATCACGCTTCATGAACATGGATAAATCAGCATGTGACGAAGGATGTTCATCCTCACCTCCTTGATCAATCCTTGCCAAAATATCCTCATCTCCTGGATCAGTTCTTGGTGAACCGTCCTCGTCTACTGTATGGGTTTATGAAGAGGATCAGCCGCATGAGTGTGACATTCTCTTTGAATGACAGGTGTTATGATATTCTTCCATGATCCATCATGAGTAGCACGAGCGAGGATAAAACCTGCAAAAGGAAGTCATGCATCAGTCTAAGCAAAGATAGCATAAAGGCATAACTACCGCATACTGTTGCCCGGCCACAGCAACGCACAGTAGAGTCTGCCCGCACGAGCGAGGGGACATCTCATCCATGCGGCCAAATGGAGATAAACTCTACGCACATGAAGCAGATGATCGCTCACCCATGCGGCCACTCCAAAGCTTTACACGCATGTTACAGAAGAGTGCTCGTCCATACGACAGAGCTCTGAAAATAGGTCTGCGCATGTCCAAGACGAGTCTCTATCCATACGGCAGACTTCGTGAATAGTCTTCACACATCCCTGCAGTAGGATTGTGTACTGGTGCCTCTATGTCCTTTATAGCCCAGTATTAGAAATACAATATTGTCCTACCTCCAAGAAAAATATCAAGATTAGGGGGCTACGGATTGAGACTGCCCTTGACAAACCCTCCGGCGAGAAGAGTCACAGCCCTCGGCATCCCTCACAGAGAAAATAAATAGAAGCGAAGGGATAAAGTTCTCTCTCTCTCTTGGCCATCTATTTATAGGTCGTTAGACCGCGTAAGGAGATCGAGGTGATGAACCCAATGATTAAGGAGAATAAACCTGATGCCTCGATACCAGTGATCTATCTCAATCTCCTTGAAAACTAACACCCCGAGTTCCGTGTCAAGGGATGGCTCAGAATTCGAGAAGACCCGGTCAAAGATTGAGCAAGTCCACTCAAATAATGATCTGACAGTCTGCCAGGGCTGGTCATGCGGCATGTCGCTCATATGCGGCCAAAACTCAACCATACTTCCAATTCAAAGTATTCCAAAATCGTCATTTTGGAAACTTTGAAGGGGATCTTGATGAAGCATAAAAATTATGTAGGCCGCAAAGGAGCTCATGAACCCCAACATGAAAGTAAGCCTCATAGGAGCCGCACGGGACCTATGCGACCAGAATAGCCAATAGCATAGATATTGCATATGCGGCCTGAACATCCTCAGGGTACAGGGGGCGTATAAAAGAGATACTAATCAAAACAAAACAAAAAAAGTTTATTTGCAAAAGAGGGGGGTTACAACATGTAGCCATCATGACCCACACAGAATGAAAAAAATAGGAAAACGTGATCAGTCAGATGAGCCACGAGACTCATGAAGCACAGCTTCAACCTCATGGAGCGAATGTTTGCCCGCACGACAAAACTGGAGGTGCAGTCCTTTCCTCAATTCCAATGTCTCCCTCTCCTCTGGAGTTATGGGCAGCAAGGCAAAATTTGGAGTAGACTCCAGAGGCATAGCAAGAGCCTCCAAAGTTAACCCTAACGAGGACCAAAAATCATCAACGACGGATAACTCATCCCCGACCTGTTCTCTCTTTGTAGGAGGAGACACTGCGACAGCCGATGGAGAACTGATAGCTCGTCCCCCACGAGACCCTGAAATTCTGGACCCTCCTCTACCCGAGGACCTGGGCGAAGTGGGTGGCCAGAGTTTCCAATTATAACCTCCCTTGGACGGCATGTTTCACAAAGTGGAACACGATGAACCACATTAGTGGTATTTACAGAAGAAAGCGATGGTTTGCATAACTGCAATAATTGGACAGATAAACCTAGAAGAGTGAATCAAATGGTTTATCTTCCGAGAAGTCTATATGCAACCGACAGTTTAGTTTCCAAGAAGTCTGTATAAAAAAGATGGTTAGGCTTCCGCAAGGGTTAAACCAAGTCTTAAGAGTGCTAGCTCGGCAGTACCCGTCCATGCGTCTAACAAACCATGCGTCCCCTAAGCAGACCTAGCAGAAATTTGGCCACAGAGGTACCCTGCGGCCAATAGGCAACATCCACGCGTCCCAATCATCCGAAGAGCTTTGGCCGCAGATGGACCTGATATGGAATCCCGTCAACAAGATCATCTCTGACACAGAATTCTGACAAAATAATTTTTTTGATTGCCTAAAAAGACGTAAACACACTAAACGATAGAAGTCTCACGTCAGTACATAACTTCAATCTCGACGGGTGTATAGTGCCATGTGTACAACATAACAAGGACCCCATACATCCCACACTCCATGTGTCTCTGACCCCATGCGTCCCAGACTCCATGCGCTCCATGCGTCTCTGGCCCTATGCGTCCTAGACTTCATATATTTTATCTGTCTCTGGCCCCATGCGTCCCAGACTCCATACGTTCCATGCTTATCTGGCCTCGTGTGTCCCAGAATCTATGCGCCTCATGCGTCTTTGGCCACATGCGTCTCAGACTCCATGAAGACCAAGTCTTGCCGTTTCAACTAAAGTAGCTCTCTCCAACCAAGTGTGGGCCACGTGTCAAAATTGACCAAGTCACGCCCGCAAAGGACGAGAACCATCCAGATCTACAGCGAAAAAAATCCTAACAAGCGCCCACGTGGCATCTTGGCTTGCTCACGGTTATAGCTGCACCCTGTTAGGAAGGTACACGTGGCACCCTCTTGCATCCATGCGGCCTAACAGATGCGCACCCAAGGATGACTATATATACCTGGGTGACATGCCCAAAACAAACAAACACAGGGAGGGACAGACAGAGAACAACAGAGGGAAGGAGAGAGAGCAGAGGAGAGCTTATTCATCCTGTGTCGGATCATCAACGGAGTAAAGGAGCCGCCATAGCGCTCTTTTTCTAATCGTCATACCCCTAAATCTAAAATTTGTATTTAGATTGTCTGTCTAGGATCTCTTTGTACTTTTGTTTGTTTGTTATTGAACCAATCAATTTTAATGGCAAATACCTACCAGTGTGGAACTCATGGAGAAGTCATAAATCTGTCCGCGATCTTACATAAAAGAAAATATCTTGACGAGTCATGACTGCCAAGTAGTTGAGTTTTTCAATTACCCAATGATACTAATCAAGATTGGTCATCATTATTCCTTCATCGAGAAGTAACTTCACCCCTGGGTCCATGGGTGAGGTTGCTCCCTTAGCTTATATCATTCCGGCATCAGTTACGATGTCCAGAATATATTTTTTCTGAGACATTATAATGTGGTTCTTATCCTGTATAACTTCAATGCCCAAGAAGTAATTCATTGCTACCATATCTTCAGTCTGAAAATGCTCACACAAAAATATTTTTAGCCATGTAATTCCCTAACTGTCATGCTCCATGATAATAATATCTTTATCATAGACACAAAGTAGCATCCGTCCGACTGATGTCTGAAGGTAAAAGATTGAATGATATTTCTTTGATTGGCATAGTCCAAACTTTGTAATAACATGGATAAATCATCCAAACCAAGCACAAGGTGACTGTTTAAGACCGTATAGTTCTTTACATAGATAACACACTTTACCCTCTCTTGTAACAAACCCATGAGGTTGCATTACATAAATATCTCTTCCATATCCCCATGTAGAAATATATTCTTCACATCCAGCTGAAGTAATGGCCAGTCATAACGGACTGCTAAGGTCATAAGCACATGCACAAAGGTTATCCTTGTAACAGGGAAGAATATCTTAAAATAATCTTTACCGTAAGTTTGAGAATACCCTGGCCTTTCACCCCAAGAAGAGCTTTCAGACGATCAAGAGTGACATCCGGTTTCACTTTTATTGTGAACATCCACTTGCAACCTACTGTCTTCTTACCAGTAGGCAAATCCATCAAGTTCCATGTACGATTCTCTTGAAGTGCTTTCATCTCCTCTTCTATCGCAGCATGCCAACCGGGATGTTTGAGACCTTAATCTACGAAATTGGGGATCTGAATTCCATCAATAGTCACCACAAAGGATTGGGTGCAGTACCAACAACTTACAATATAGTCACGACTTACACGATGGGGGCGAGCCAGTATAGCAGGTGGCGGTGAATCAGTGGAACTGGAGGAGGACGAAGGCTCGACGGCCGTAGGCACCATTTGTGATGTTTGTTATGTCGGAGCTAGTGAATCAATGAATATGGATGAGGATGATGGCACGATTGTCGGGGCACCATTTGTGATGTTTGTTCTATCGGAGCTGGTAAGACTGGCGATGTCGGTTCTGACTGGGACGATATTTGTAGACCTTCGGACCGAGAGACTGGCTCGGTAGGGGAGGGCTGTTGTGTTTGAATTGGAATCAATAGGAAATCCTCTTCTGGATAAATTTTGGGAACAAAATCTATACTGATAGGAGTGGAGGAAACTCGATTTCAATAAAGGTAACATCCCGAGTCATAAAATATCTCTTCAAAGTTGGTAAAAAACAACGATAACCTTTCTGATCTTTTGGATACACAAAAAAATATAATTAATTGCCTTCAGATCATACCTTGGACAGAGTTAGTCAAGTATCCCAAACATGACACAAGCAGCCAAAAATTTTGAGAGGTACAAAAAATGTCTCTGTTTGGGATAAAATCGAGAAAATAGAGTATTGCAATTGAAAACAGAAGATGGCATACGATTGATCAGATAACAAGATGTAAGTACCGCATCTGACCAAAATCTTCTTAGAATATGTGCTTGAAACATAAGAGCATGTGTTATTTCCAAATGATAGCGATTCTTGCGTTCGACCACACCATTCTTTTGTTGTGTGTAAGAACGAAAAGTTTGGTGGATGATGCCATATTTAGATAGATGAAAATTGAGCTCACGAGATAGATATTCACGACCATTGCTACTCCACAAACATTTTATAGGAACAATAAATTGTATTTTGATTTTCGTATAAAAATTGATATCAAATAATTCAGAGCAATTTTTATTAAGTAGATAAATGTAACCCATGAGTAGTCATCAAAAAAGGGAATAAAGTACTTGAAATTCATCATAGATTCAACAGAACAAGGTCCCCATATATTAGAATGCACCAACTCAAAATGAGCTGATGCATTTTTATTTAAACTCACCGGAAAGGGAACCCGGTAATGCTTGGACAAACAACATGACTAACAATGAAAAGGAAATTAAACATCTAAAGATGGACACATTTTTTGGTGAGCTTGGATAGATGGGTGGCCTAACCAAAAGTGCAACTAAAAATGATCGAGTTTTGTGTCGGCACAGGCAACGAAAGAATTCATGTCAAACAGGTATAAGCCTCCAACCACATGTCCCCTACCGATAGTTTTTCCAGTCTTCAGGTCCTGAAAAACATAACCATCAGCAAAAAATATTACCTAGTATTATAAATCATGAGTAATTCGACTAATTGATAGTAAACTGAATGGATTTTCAGGTATGTAATACTGAAGTGAGTGACAGTCTGAAAGAAAGACGTAAACTTCCTTTTCCACGGACTATCAGTGAAACACCATTTGCCACAATAATTTTGATCACACGACCCACCGATACATAATTGTGCAATATACCTCATCGGCTGCCATATTAGTAAATATACCAGAGTCAATTACCCACTACTTCAACTTTATCATACACGCCGCTGAGTACCTGGCTGTGGATCCAGAAGTAGAAGATTCACTACGACGTTGAGTTTGAAAGTGGATAAAATCGATAAAGGTTTTTGTCATCATCTACACTGATAGCCCGTTATTATCATGAGTATCTGATGCAGCATTGGCAGTAGGTGCCATGGGACAATGCCACTGAAAGTGGCCTTATTGTCTACAGTTGAAGCATGTACGTTGTCTTCCTCCATCATTACCGACATTGCCTCATCCACCATCACATCTAGCATGCCGACCACCATGTCGACTATCACGACATCTACAGAGTCCACCACAAGCCGTACCCAGGGCAGACCGATCAGCAAAGACCTCACCCGTAGTAGTCTCAACGACTTTCGCTACCCATAGGACACAAAAGTGGGCTTCCATCAATGATGGAACCTTGGCCCTAGCAATAAATAAGGGACAACCTGGCATCATTCGCCCATGCGGCTCAATATCTATGCGGCCCAGATGCACCCCATCCATGCTTCTTTTTCAAAGTATTTCAAACTTATCAGTTTGAAAACTTTGATGGGAGTCTTATAGAAGCATGAAAAAGACACATCCATGCGCCCAACGTCCATGCGCCCTAGAATAAAACTCAACCGATGTTGGACCACATGGACACCATGCGGCCCAAAAAAGGGACACCCATGCGATCCAAATAAGCTTCCAAACAACTGGCCGCAGGTTAACCAGATATGATATCCTGACAACAAAGATAGTGCCTAACACAGAATCCTAACAAAAAGGATTGTCCTGATCGCCTCGAAGGACGAGAATACGCTAAGAGGCAGAATTCCCAAGGATGGCACAGAGCCATATGGACAATACGACAAAAACATTATATGCAGCTCTGGCCAATGAATCCCCGATTCCATGCGGTCCATGCGTCTCTGTCCCTTGCGTCCCATGCGACTCTGGCCCATGCATTCCATATCCCCATACGGTCCATGCGTATCTGGCTTCGTGCGTTCCAGACTCTGTGTATCTCGTTCGTCTTTGGTCACATGTGTCCCAGATTCTATGTCGACCACGTCTTGCTGTTACAACTGAGTGGTCCTTTCCAACCAAATAGCGGCTACGTGTCAATTTGACCAAGTTGCACCTACACAGTTGAGAATCACCCAGATACTTACGAAACAACAAAATTCCAATGAATATTCACGTGGCAGCGGAGCCCGTATTCCCGTACATAGCTGTAGCACCCTTCCGTTGAGAGGAAACACGTAGCAAACATCGCCATCTGTGTGGCCCGAAATCCATATGGCCATAAATATGACTATAAATAGTAGGATACCAGACTCGGACAAGGGGCTGGCTGGTTATCTATGAATCAACACTCAAGGGAGAGAGAGGAGCTTCTGCATCAGAAGTAAAGAAAGTTGCTACACTCCTAACCCTCCATCGAAAACAAATTTGTACTTAGATGTCTTCTAGGACTCTTCTTTATACTTTCTTAGTTTGTTAATCAAATCTAGTTCTCCCATTTCTCATTTTGATTTAAATGGCAAACCCGGTGGAGACTCTGCTAGGGAAATCCTTCTCCTCTATTGAGAAGTCGGTGATACAGTCCGATGCGGCCAAGCTCAGCTCAACACAAAAGATGCTGGTGGTCCGCTTCGACCAGCAAGTGTTTGAGGACATGCTCTCCAGGGACAGCGCGAGTTCTTCTCCAAGGCAAGCAAAGCCCAAGAAGACCCGCAGGATGTGGGTAGCAAAGGCCTCTACGCGTCGCCCAATTACAGAGCATGCACTCCCAGTCTCTCTCCCAACTGCAGGGATCGTACATCATGCAACAATTGTCTATGCGGCAACCTATTCCTTCCAAAAGGGTGCTCCCCACCCGAAGACCCGCAGAACGTGGGTGGCCAAGGCCGCTGCACCCCACCCAACTATAGAGCAGACGCTTCTAGCCTCTAACTCTGCTGCCAATGACGGTCGTCGGACGAACACCCATAACATTCACATCTATGCGACATCCCGGGCTGACGCAGAGAATGTTCAGCACCTAGACTCTGGTAGAAAAAATACTATGATACCAGACGTCCTGGGGTTGAGGCATCTTCTATGCGGCTAAGGAGGAGACCGCATAATACTGTCCATGTGGCATCAACTCACAACCACACACAGCAGGCTGATTGCGCCCCTAATTGTAATAGAACCTTTGTTTTGACCGTATCTCATACGACGCAGATCCTATGTAACCTATTAAGAATGATGAAAACCAAAATTTGGACTCTTTATACTATGCTCCTACAGTGGCTAAGCTGAAGAAGTCCAGGGCAGTGCGATCCCGTCAAGCTCAAGCAACTGCTCATATGATCGACCGCCAACATGCATCGCTAACCATTAAGTGAGCCTCTGACAGAAAGTTATAAAGGACTGACCCATGCGTCCAGCCCACAGGGACCAATGGACAGGGTCAATCTCAAAAGGCTTCTACCGGTACCTCAGGACAAGTTCATTTATGAACCCCAGG
Source organism: Iris macrosiphon (assembly GCA_036927795.1). Taxonomy (NCBI): domain Eukaryota; kingdom Viridiplantae; phylum Streptophyta; class Magnoliopsida; order Asparagales; family Iridaceae; genus Iris; species Iris macrosiphon. The sequence continues at coordinate 105,204,091 of JAYESA010000008.1, read as the reverse complement.
CCAAGGAGCAAATACATCAACTGCGCATCCTTGTGCTTGGGATACCCGGACTCACAAAGAGCATGCAAAGGTAAAATACCCTTCGCATAATTTGTGCGACGTAATTACGCACAAGCGCAAAGCAAGGAAAACAACTATGACATGTGATGTGCCCTCTCTGTGGCACATTTGCGCCAACAACATTATCAACTGTTGCTGCAATAAAGCTGCAGTACTCACAGACAGGCAGTCGGCCATCCAGCAGCTGCACCAGAAAGTACTTACTCGGCAATAACTCGGAGATTAGGTGTAAGTATTAGAGGAGGAGGATTTTTCCTTCACCTAATGCTACTCAAGTGGAAAGCTTCCCCCTCCACCAAGGGAAGAAAGAAGTCAAATACCTCCAGTCCGGCGCTCTCTACCACTGCACCGTGAAGGCGACTACCCGGGGGGCTGACGATTGTACCTGCAGAAGGCATCTTCCAAGGCACCCGCTCAAGGAAGAATCTGTCGGCCCCTGGGGATAGTTCTTCACACAATCTGGGGGTAGTGTCCCCCTGGGTGTACGCGACAACCTGACTCTCTGAGGAGACAACGATTCTCAAGAAACGGACTCCAAGATCTTGGAGGATAGCTACTCCCACCATGACTACACAATCTTCTACGCTGGGGGTAGTATCCCCTCCAAATTCGAGGAAGACACAACCGCTCCCGCCCTCCTTGAAGACTACTCACTACCAGGGTATGAAACAAGGAGCACGACATCAACGGCCCCGTCCATTTCCCTCCGCGTGAGGACGGTATATATGGCTGAAGACAACCATGAAGGCCCCAGTGACTGGCAGCACCTCGAGATGCTTGAAGCCATGATGCATAAAATGAGTGCATTAATGCAAGCTTTGAACCAGACAATGCTGGAAAATAAGGCAAACCTGGCCTCCCAGCCGGCAAGGGCGTCTGGGCAAGCGAACTTGGACCCCGGGACCAACAGGGATTCAAATACGATCACTCTACCTGCGGGTGGTATTCCTCTCCTACCTGGCTTGTCGGAGCCATCGGCAGGAGATGAAGCTAAGGAAGCAAGGAGGGAGGTCCGAGAACTTCGGGCTCACCTAGACTCCATGAGCAACCAAAACTTACTCCGTGATCTCGGGGTTCGACAACTATACCCGATAGAGTGGAGGGATGTACCGTATCCGCCCAAGTACAACCCTTTCAAAATTAACATGTTTGATTGAAGTCCTCCCCGCCACTTCATGAGCTACTTCGAGATTACCACGGGATACTTACCCCGCAGCGATGCTATCCTTACCAGGCTCTTCGTCGGGTCATTGGCGAAAGTAGCTTTTGATTGGTTTTGTAGTCTCGAAGATAACTACATGTCACGACCCGCACCCAATGTAGGGATGCAAGTCGGAAATATCGCCCAGCCTACGCCGTAGAATCGGCGATAGAACGCTGTCTTGGTCTACTATACTATCTAAAATCTCACAATAATATGAAGTCTGCCAATAAAATCTCAACACAAAACTCAATCACATTCTAAAGCACGAGAAGATATCAAGGAAGTCTAACATAACTATCCATTCAATATATATAAACAATAATAGAAACAATATTCAATCTCATGCTCTATGCCAAAAATAAATTCGGTACCAAACTACTAAAGAGACTAACTATAAAAACTAATGATCCGAATAAACCTTCCGACAATCACTCCAGAACTAGTGGATCCAAGTCTGCACCATCTATAAGTCGAAGTCCATAGTATATCGGACACTAATCTCTCGGATCCTCTAAAAATTGTTTTCCAGTCAGGAATGGAGCGAAGTATATACCTCTGAAAGCAGTTCCAATAATATAATCGAGCATATATAACAAGAAATAGAAAAAGAATACAAGATGCACAAGTAATAAGAATGTACAATACAGGAAGAACATGCAATAAGCACAATAAGAACTGAAAAGTAAATACGGGAAATAAACTGCAAGTAGAAAAAAGAATACTAGCTATGTGATTTAGAGTGCAAGTTCGTTATGTGATCGACTTAGGTTGCACATGAGGTATAAAGGTAACTCCATTATAGGTGAGGTGTATAATCGACATGCACATGAGATCAAGAGGGCTTTGATCACATAACCAACTCCTACTCCCCCTCCCCAACCAATACTCATGGATCCAATCATAACACCTTACATACATGATCACGATATAGTCACACTAGCACACGAAATAGTGGATGCACATGAAGCACATGAAAGTCAATACCCGATGCATACGATAAAATACATGTGACTGGGTACCCGTTGCACACGGTAGGGGATAACACCTCCTAACGGGATCCATATAGCACTAGTCCGTGAAATCACTGTGTCGAAAATCAATGTATACAATTCTAGAACATGCATATATACAATATTATGAATTTAAAACAATCAAAGAAATGTACTCGCCTGCGGTCCAGAGTAATGAATGTCAAACTGTCCGAACTGGTGTCACACAAACCTATATATGGCATATTGCATTAATACAAGAATCTGGAAAAAAATAAGTTAAACTAGTCAACTTCTAGGTCATAAAGTTATTTCTAAGTCAAAAGTCAAAGTAGGTCAACTCTAAGTCAAACCGGTCGAACTATAGTCAAACTATGGTCAACTACCTATTTCTAGGTTGCATGAGTCTAACTCAAAGATATTGGGCTCAGACACTATGAATCCAGGCCATACAAGCTACAACTTAGGATACTAAGATACCGTATCTCAGGATACGCAAATAATAGGTAAATATCACATATCTATAATAAAGCAATATTAAATATATATAAATTATAATTACAAATGCTAAAAGATTATCATAGTTTTGAACCAACTTGGTATCGCAATAGTAAACCTCTATCTTGATACCCAAACCTAATACCTTGGATATCCTTAATACCTTAGCATTTACCTTGGTATCTCAAGGTAATGTCACTCTAGTATATATATTAACTATCCAACTAAAACTATAAACTACCATGTATTTAGTATTTATACCATACTATATATCTTATTTTAGTCACCTTAATACCAACTCATAATTAGTTTACAACTATCATATTACTATGCCAATATCTACTACTCATACCTTGGTATATCTTGATACTTACCTTGGTATCTCAAGGTAATTACCAAAACTTCATATATGTACTAACTACCCAACAATAATTACATATATTAATCCAATATAACTCTAGTACATACTAATAGAATAAATACTAACTACCAACTACACACTAACTATTAATACATATATACGTACATACATACCTAAAAATATATAATATATAAAAGATACTCATAACCATTGATAACTAAAATATACTAACTTACTCAATAATATTATGTGCTACAACTAAATATATACATATATAGTATAATACAAATAGCAATTAGGAACATATTTATATATATATTAATTACCATATATATTTAAATACATATATATAACCCACCATATAGATTTATATAATATTTATTTAAATACATATATATAACCCACAATATATATTTATACAATATATATTTCAATACATATAATCCACAATATATATATATATAGATATATATATATATATATATATATATATATATATATATATATATATATATATATATATATATATATATATATATATATTTATACAATATATATTTCAATACATATATATAACCGACCATATATATTTACATAATATTTATTTAAATACGTATATATATATAACCAACAATATATATTTATACAATATATATTTAAATACATATATATGACTCATAATATATATTTATACAATATATATTTAAATACATATATATAACCCACAATATATATATTTATATAATATATATATAAAACTATATATAAAACTATACATAGACTTCTACATAGTAAATTGTATAAAATACCACATAGTAACATACGCACACATACATATTAATATGTATATATAACTATACATATATGTATACGTATATAAAATCATACACTATATAAATACATAACAATATATAATATAACTATATATATTACCACATATAAATATATCTACTATATTATATATACATATACTACCACTTATAAATATATATCTATATGTAGAAAAATAGCTACATAATAAATATACACATATAGTATATGCATAGGTACATAGATCTAAGACACAACATTACATAAATATATATACACAATATTATATATATATATATATATATATATATATATATATATATATATATATATATATAAAATTACACTTCTCCATGAAATAAGAACACAAAAGAATTAGATCTACAATTAAATTGCACATACATGGACCGTATCATCCCGTATCCCACTAGATTTAGGATACGCATGTGACACAAGTCCACCACACATCCAAAAGTACCCCGAAGGACACGAATAAGTCATATATATTATTTATGAACAATACGAAGAGTCAAATATAAATCTACGTGTCCGTGTCAAAATGTGACATGCCAAAGTCCCGTGTCGGAGGAAAAATCTCCAAATTAATACGTATCACCAAATTGATGGGATACGACCTACACGTACCCAATTATGGATACGACACTAGCCCCAAACACACAAGCACATGCCAAATTGATCTGTAGGATCAATTGACACACACAACAAATATCAATTTTGGAATTCTCCAAAAATTGACAAAAAAGTACCATAACTTTCTCAATAGGCCTCCTATGAACACAAAACAAAAACCTATGGGTAGCCTATGCATATGGGTTGATTTTTTATGGTTAAATCTCATATTTAGACCCTAAATTAAGGGGGAAAACTGAATTATACCTATTGGGAGATAGATTCCTAATGAAACCTCCAAAATTGATGAAATTGGCCTCCAACTTGTATATCATTTCTCCTCTTTGTAGATCCATGCTTCCTCCTTGTAGATCCATGCTCTAATAGCCTCCAATGGTGATTTGGAAAATAATTGGGTAGAAATTTGGTAGAGATTTGGTTGAAATTTTTTTCTAGCTTTGGAATGAAAAATAAAGAGAGAGAGTTTTTATCCCATTTATATATACCTCACTTGCCCCCTCCCTCAAGCTACTATGTAAAGTCTAAAATGCCCCTTGGGGCCTCTCATGAAGAAATTAATTAAGGAGGGAAGCTTCTAGTCTAATGGGTTTAACATAATTAATCATCCTCCTAATAATTGGTCTTCTAATTATTCGGCTCAATTCTAACTAGAATTAAATGTTGGTCCATGAGTCTAAACTAAACTAGTTGGTCCACTAACACAAGTCCAAAAATAAATCTAACATGCTAATAATAAATAAATAATATAATAAATAAAATTTAACATGCATAATATTTAATTAATTACCAAATGACTAAAATATCCTTTTCTAGAAAATATGGTAGTGACAAATCTACCCCCCTTAGAAGAATTTCGTCCTCGAAATTAAAACTCTCACCCCTCTCTCTTGGCCAGTCATATTCCATTCATACAAATCTTACTATGGTCAAATCCCATCAATCATAGTCTAAAATAGTATATATCCTATAACATACAATCATATCATTCTACTGAAAGAGAAATCATACTTGGATATAGTCTCTAACTATCATGAAATCAGTCTCTGCCCTGCTGAGATGTCTTTCTTTACTGGTAAGGTAATCTGCTATGCCACATGTAGCCTATTCCATCAGACACTATTAATCATCAATCTTGTCAAGATATTCTTAATACGGAGGGTTACTAAATACTAGTGATATACTCTAATTCTATGTCATGGACATGCTTAGCTTACTGGCACTTGCTACTTAGGATACTATTCAAGATATTGCTAAGATACTACCCCTTGTTCTGTTTCAATCACCAAAATTTCTCAATCATTCTCTTGCAAGAAATACTTTTATACCTTTTCAATCATGTATTTTATTATCACACCCTCATCCAACTTATCACTCCCTATAGGATGCCTCACTTAAATCTTGTTACTGTCTACACAAGGTATCAGCTCTCATATGTATTTTGATGATATCCGTATACCAAGTTACTCATGTCTCTCCTCTATATTATTATATTAGTCACTAAAATGCTTGCCTGAACTTTCATAATACTTGAGGTACTTTGTTTCTTGTTACTAGGATATCTCTTTCTATTTGATACTTGGTGCAACTCATCCTCTAACATTTATTTAATCATCTTAAGCTTCTCATATGTACATTAGTATCACAATACATACACAATTACCTTCTAACCATTACAATACCATGACATCTCACTAGTATCCTTATACCCCTCGGACTATTCTCTGATACATAAGACCTCTATACTCAAAATTGGCATGGTACTATACCTACTAAACTTACTTCTCTATATATATTGTCTCCCTCCTCTACTGCTTGGATCACTTATACTATTACTCCCAAATATCTTCCTATCTATATTAACTGATACACCAATCCAATGTCATTACACAATGTACTTACTGTTACTAGCACATTACTCAGCTAATCCCTGATATAGAAACACTATCACTCTTGATATAGTAACACTAGCTTCCTAACTGCACAACATATGTCCTTAAGGTTCTAGGGTACTAGCTTCATCATTAGATCACCTCATAATACTCACTGAAAATCATGATCACTTGCATCCAATGCACTAGTTATTAACTTCTATAATACACATATTTTACTTCACTCTCAAAGGTCGACATATGATTCTATATCTCTATTGATGTATATGTATCTCTCCTCAAACCTTACAAACGGATATGCAAATCAGTGATGCACTATATATCTTCTATGACCAATCTTGATATTTCTCAACCCATGACATAATATTAACACTCAAGCTTTCACTTTCTGATACTCATGAACCTCCACGATGACACTTATCATCCACTATACATCCTGTATTCAATTTCTTAATACTTCTCCCACCTATTGCTTCCAACACATCACTAGCCTCAATATTAGGTGAGATACCCATCACTAATCATATACTGATATACTCTTATCTACTCACAATAATGCTCTACTTTATCTTAACACAAGTCTTACTACTTTAGCACAATGTATTATTATTCCCTCATGCTCTCCCATACATTTATGGGTACCCTTCCACTATGGCACACTCATTAATACTCTTGATGCATATACATATCTATACTCTTGACACACCCAAGTATCAACCACCAATTTGAATATCATACTTCATTGATTTCCAACATAATTTTCTTGATACTTAATTGTTTACATGGATCATCCAACTACATGAATGCATGATTATCCTAAATTGGTATGCTGACTTTGATACTAACTTATGGAACCACTACTGATATTCTCTACTCCCTCTTCTACCTATAGTAACTACTAACTTATAATTACACCTATCATAGAACTAATGCTATAAAGTACTATGCTATGGGTTATCCCTAGATTTATGCCTTTGCTCACATGCCTAACCAAGAACCACTTACAGACTCATAAGTCACACTCTCAATAGTCAATACTAATACTCAAGATACAGACCTAATTGTAACTCACCAATTATTACACTAACAAGGACTCTAATAGAAATAAGCTCTATAAGGAACTAGAGAACTGAAGGTATCTCTACTGCTTAGTTAAAGAATGATGGTACAAAGTCCTACAATAACAGAAATGAATAAGTATTGAGATGATACTTTAAGAACCAATTTAAGATATAATCTGATAATCATACACGTCTGTCCGAAATTATGACACTCAGAATCCTCGCCACGCAAGTAAACATAGCTGCGATAAACGATAGATTCCATAACTAGGGTATGCAACTCTATAATCATGTTATCTAGAATCCTCACCACGCCAACTGGTATGGCTGAGAGAAACTCTAAATTTTATAACTAAAATATGTATATCCGAAGTCAGGTCCCTATATTTTTTGCTACGTCAGCTAATATGGCTGCGATAAACTCTAGGCTCCATAACCAAAGTAGACGTTTTACCTTTCTCACTGTCTTCATCAACATATGTCATCAGATAATACCGTAACTTAGTCCGTAAAATTTCTCTCGACATAAAACAAACTAAATAACGAACACCAAGAATTTTGAATCATCCGATCACCAAGAATCAAATTCAATAATAGATCACCAAGAATCAATTTCAACAACAACAAGTGAGAGCAAACAGAAACAAGAGAAAAGATTTGAAATAGGAATTGTAATAAGATTCTCAAGGGTCATCCCAGGAATCGCTCAAGAGATTTGTGATTAAGTATCCTCTATCATCCTAATGTCCTATGTCCTATATCCTATCGCAGGCACGCAGTAGTATAACTAAGTTGTCGCACTACCAATATATCATAAACTTACGAAGCCTGACCTGCATAGGCCACCACTATAAACGTGTCACGACCCGCACCCGATGTAGGGATGCAAGTCGGAAACAACGCCCAGCCTACGCCGTAGAATCGGCGGTAGAACGTTGTCTTGGTCTACTATACTATCTAAAATCTCAAAATAATATGAAGTCTGCCAATAAAATCTCAACACAAAACTCAATCATATTCTAAAGCACGAGAAGATATCAAGAAAGTCTAACATAATTATCCATTCAATATATATAAACAATAATAGAAACAATATTCAATCTCATGCTCTATGCTGAAAACAAATTCGGTACCAAAATGCTAAAGAGACTAACTATAAAAACTAATGATCCGAATAAACCTCCCAGCAATCACTCCAGAACTAGTGGTTCCAAGTCTGCACCATCTATAAGTCGAAGTCCATAGTATGTCGGACAACAATCTCTCTGATCCTCAGAAAAATATTTTCCAGTCAGGAATGGAGCGAAGTACATATCTCTGAAAGTAGTTCCAATAACATAATCGAGCATATATAACAAGCAATAGAAAAATGATACAAGATGCCCAAGTAATAAGAATGTACAATACAGGAAGAACAGGCAATAAGCACAATAAGAACTGAAAAGTAAATACGGGAAATAAACTGCAAGTATAAAACAAGAATACTAGCTATGTGATTTAGAGTGCAAGTTCGTTATGTGATCGACTTAGGTTGTACATGAGGTATAAAGGTAACTCCATTATACGTGAGGTGTATAATCGACATGCACATGAGAACAAGAGGGCTTTGATCACATAACCAACTCCTACTCCCCCTCCCCAACCAATATTCATGGATCCAATCATGACACGTTACATACATGATCACGATATAGTCACACTAGCACACGAAATAATGGATGCACAAGAAGCACATGAAAGTCTATACCCGATGTACATGATGAAATACATATGACTGGGTACCCGTTGCACACGGTAGGGGATAACACCTCCTGACGGGATCCATATAGCACCAGTCTGTGAAATTACTGTGTCGAAAATCAATGTATACAATTCTAGAACATGCATATATACAATATTATGAATTGAAAATAATCAGAGAAATATACTCGCCTGCAGTCCAGAGCAATGAATGTTAAACTGTCCGAACTGGTGTCACACAAACCTATATATGGAATATTGCATTAATACAAGGATTTGGAAGAAAATAAGTTAAACTAGTCAACTTCTAGGTCATAAAGTCATTTTTAAGTCAAAAGTCAAACTAGGTCAACTCTAAGTCAAACAGGTCGAACTATAGTCAAACTATGATCAACTACCTATTTCTAGGTTGCATGAGTCTAACTCAAAGATATTGGGCTCACACACTAAGAATCTAGGCCATACAAGCTACAACTTAGGATACTAAGATGCCGTATCTCAGGATACGCAAATAATAGATAAATATCACATATCTATAATAAAGCAATATTAAATATATAAATTATAATTACAAATACTAAAAGATTATCATGGTTTTGAACCAACTTGGTATCGCAATAGTAAACCTCTATCTTGATACCCAAACCCAATACCTTGGATATCCTTAATATCTTAGCATTTACCTTGGTATCTCAAGGTATTGTCACTCTAGTATATATATATTAACTATCCAACTATAACTATAAACTACCATGTATTTAGTATTTATACCATACTATATATCTTATTTTAGTCACCTTAATACCAACCCATAATTAGTTTACAACTATCATATTACTATGCCAATACCTACTACTCATACCTTGGTATATCTTGATACTTACCTTGGTATCTTAAGATAATTGCCAAAACTTCATATATGTACTAACTACCTAACATTAATTACATATATCAATCCAATATAATGCTAGTACGTACTAATAGAATAAATACTAACTACCAACTACACACTAACTATTAATACATATATACGTACATATATACCTAAAAATATATAATATATAAAAGATACTCATAACAATTGATAACTAAAATATACTAACTTACTCAATAATATTATGTACTACAACTAAATATATACATATATAGTATAATACAAATAGCAATTAGGAACATATTTATATATATATATATTAATTACCATATATATATTTAAATACATATATATAACCCACCATATATATTTATATAATATTTATTTAAATACATATATATAACCCACAATATATATTTATAAAATATATATTTAAATACATATAGTCCATAATATATATATATATATATATATATATTTATACAATATATATTTAAATACATATATATAACCCACCATATATATTTATATAATATTTATTTAAAAACATATATATAACCCACAATATATATTTATATAATATATATTTAAATACATATAATCCATAATATATATATATTTATACAATATATATTTAAATACATATATAACCCATAATATGTATTTAAACAATATATATTTAAATACATATATATAACCCATAATATATATATAAAATTATATATATAACTATACATACACTTATACATAGTAAATTATATAAAATACCACATAGTAACATAAACACACATACATATTAATATGTACATATAACTATACATATATATATACGTATATAAAATAATACACTATATAAATACATAACAATATATAATATAACTATATATATAATCACATATAAATATATCTACTATATTATATATACATATACTACCACTTATAAATATATATATCTATATGTAGAAAAATAGCTACATAATAAATATACACATATAGTATATGCATAGGTACATAGATCTAAGACACAACATTACATAAATATATGTACACAATATTATATATATATATATATATATATATATATATAATTATACTTCTCCATAAAATAAGAACACAAAAGAATTAGATCTATAATTAAATTGCACATACATGGACCGTATCAGCCCGTATCCCACTAGATTTAGGATACGCATGCGACACAAGTCCACCACACATCCAAACATACCGGAAGGACACGAACAAGTCATATATATTATTTATGAACAATACGAAGAGTCAAATATAAATCTACGTGTCCGTGTCAAAATCTGACATGCCCAAAGTCCAGTGTCGGAGGAAAAATCTCCAAATTAACACGTATCACCAAATTGATGGGATACGACCTACACGTATCCAATTATGGACACGACACTAGTCCCAAACACACAAGCACATGCCAAATTGATCTATAGGACCAATTGACACACAACAAATGTCAATTTCGAATTCTCCAAAAATTGACACAAAAAATACCATAACTTTTTCAATAGGCCTCCTATGAACACAAAATAAAAACCTATGGGTAGCCTATGCATATGGGTTAATTTTTCATAGTTAAATCTCAGATTTAACCCTAAATTAAGGAGAAAAACTGAATTATATCTATTGGGAGATGGATTCCGAATGAAACCTCCAAAATTGATAAAATTGGCCTCCAACTTGTAGATCATTGCTCCTCTTTGTAGATCCATGCTCCCTCCTTCTAGATTCTTGATCTACTAGCCTCTAATGGTGATTTAGAAAATAATTGGGTGGAAATTTGGTAGGGATTTGGTTGAGAAAATTTTCTAGATTTGGAATAAAAAATAAAGAGAGAAAGTTTTTATCCCATTTATATAGACCTCACTTGCCCCCTCCCTCAAGCTACTATGTAAAGTCTAAAATACCCCTTGGGGTCTCTCATGAAGAAATTAATTAAAGATGGAAGCTTCTAGTCTACTGGGTTTAACATAATTAATCATCCTCCTAATAATTGGGCTTCTAATTATTGGGCTCAATTCTAACTAGAATTAAATGTTTGTCCATGAGTCTAAACTAAACTAGTTGGTCCACTAACACAAGTCCAAAAATAAATCTAACATGCTAATAATAAATAAATAATACAATAAATAAAATTTAACATGCACACTATTTAATTATTTACCAAATGACTAAAATATCCTTTCCTAGAAAATATGGTAGTGATACTACATCACATCATTTGATGACCACAAGTGTTTATTCCTTAACAGATTTTATGATGCAGAAAATGATATGACGATGTCTTCTCTGATGGATGTCGCCCAGGGTGAGAAGGAACTGACGAGAAACCATATCGAGCGCTTCCGACAGGCCATGCTAAGGTTTTCTCCTGGCAATCCCAAGGATACACTAATGGAGATGTGCCAGAAGAACATTCTCCCTACAGTCAGTCTCTGGATGGGCGAGAGCCAATTCAAAGACTGGACAACGTTCATTGTAAGTGTTGTCAACACTGAGAAGAATCTCAAAGACGCTCGGTACTTGGGGATCCATATCCCTACAGCTGAGGAAAAAGGAAAACGTCCAAGCAACAACAACAACAAGAACAACAGCAAAAACAACAACAACAATGGCGGCAATAGCAGCCACGACGGAAAGGGAAAATAGGCTATGGTCGCTAACTTGACCAAGAAGCCTGAGCAAAAGCCGGCAGAGCCTCTTGTAACCTCCGATTTCCAAATTTTCGAAATAATTAGATTTTAATTTATTTTAAATATCAAGTTTATAAAATATTTTCTCCTTGAATTTTAGTATTAGATTTTGAACAATGTTTGATTTTAGAAGGTGATTTAAAAACTTTTATAAAAATCATTTTTTCCTAAATGTCGATTTATTATAAATTAAATAGATAAATAATGATATATATATATAATACTCTAGCTTCGAATATTTATTGGCTTGAAATCATAAAATTATTTGTTTAATAAAATTTATTTGAAGGACTAGTTGATAGTTCATAATAAATTCTATATTCATTAGGGATAGTAAATAAATTACATACTTTCTAAGGTTTTGGAATATGGGTTTAATTAGTAGCTAATTGGGAATCAGTTAGCCTTGGAAGCTTCTTAAAATATTTTCTTAAATTATAATCTTTTTCTTTTAAAAATTTACAAGTTTACCATCTCCCATTAACTAGTCATCACACCCTCATTTTCCACATGAAGAACTCATTCATGTCTAATCTTGGCCATTCATTAATTGGGCCAATCCTCACCCTTCATCCCACACCCTCTCTCCCTATTTAAAGTCATTCACCCACACCCTTCCCAAGAAGCCCTAATCCCCAAAACCTAGGTTAGCCCTCACAAATTCCCACCAGATCCAGCCATCACCATTAATTTGTGTGCTCGTGTCCGTGTGTCCAGCATTACCGTGTCAGCCATATTGGCCTCGGGTCCGACCCCGGGTGTCCTATCGTATCCCTTCATTTCCTGTGTCCAGTTATTATAATATTACAATGAGATTGTGTCCGACACCATCTGGACACATCCATCACAGTACATCATCTCTGTGTCCAACACCCGGACACATCCACCTCTACCACAGTAAACATCCATCCCTGTGTCCAATACTCGGACACGATCCACCCCTGACACATACAGAAATTCATAAACCCTAACCCTAATTTTCGACCTAACCTACCGCCGGTGGCCGACCAGACGCAGCCAGATCCGGCGTCGAGCCGATCGATCCAGCCGCGGCTTCCCGGTCCCAGCTCCGGTGGACCACCGCCACAGCAGATCCGTCGACCGCCTCCTCGAGATGAGCAGATCCGTCGACCGCCGCCTCCTCGAGACGAGCAGATCCGTCGACCTCCGCCTCCTCGAGACGAGCACCCGACCGCCGCCTCCTCGAGACGAGCACCCGACCGCCGACGCCTTGCCCGTGTGACCCCGGCGGACCTCCCCCGCGTCGACGCCGGAAACCCCCAAACGTGAGCCCTCTTTTCCCTCTTCCCTCTTTCTCTGTTCAGTGCATCGAAGGAACTCTGTATCAGTTAAGTTAAATATGTAATTAGTTTAGTTATTATATATTTAGTTTAGTTAATATATAAATAGTTTAGTTAATATAATTAGTTTAGTTTATATATAATAAGTTTTATTGTTTATAATGTATGAAATTAGTTATTTATTATGTGTAAAATTTAGTTATGTATTATATATAAGGATTTGGTTATATTAATATGTAATTAGTTAGTTTTTATGCAATTAGTTAGTTTTTATGTAATTAGTAGTTGTGTAATAATTATAAGGGTTTTTGATTATGTAAAGATATAATAAATTTTTGGTTTATATTATTAATTAAGAAATAGTTTCAATAATAAAATTAGTTCAAATTTTGTTTATTTAGACTGGTAACCGATTTTACTATAGATATAAAAATATATTGACTTTTACGTAAATTCTAAATTTTATAAATAAAATTTTAATTGTAATTATTGTTCAAAATAATTTCAAAATAATTTTCATAAACTAAGGTGTTACCTTAATAACAAACAATCGACCATTTTCTCTTATTAGCTAAACTTGTCAATCTTAATCTTAGCTAACCCCTGTATGTTTTCTCTATGTGTTGAGGACCTGGTATCCTTATCTAGATTTTTGTGCCGAACTCCGATCTTGGACTTCTTTATATAGTTTCTAGCTATTTGGACTGCTCCGGACTCATTGGAACTAACTGCTACTTCATTTGGGATCACCTTGAGAAGTGTGGCATTATATACATTCTCTGATTAGTTAATATATATATAAATATTTGATTGGTATATATACAAATATGTATTTTGGTATATAAATATATATTTATATACATCTATTAGTGTATATACACAAATACGTATTTTGTACAATTACTAATAGACACTTATATATATATGTATATATATTATATACATTTTTATTGGTATATACCCTGAGTGTAAATGTGTATTTATATATGTATCCCTACTAGATGACCCTAGTTGACTAGAGCCATGCCTGGCATAGCCCTGAGGTCAGTGTATTTCTATTGTGTGTTAGTGTAGCATCTGATACAAGTGATATTATTATATGTGTAAAGGACTGTTGGATCCTCCAGACGATACTCAGGGACAGGACATCGGTATTCACCAGCTAAGAACCCAAGGCGAGTACATTATCTGATTAGTTTCCTATTTATGATATCCTCTATGTTCACTGTATCTAGTGTAGATATCCATTGCTCTTGACACGCTGGTTATACGGATTGGTATACATGGATCTCGTCATGAGATGTTATTCCTTATTCATGGTGTAGCTTGTACAAGACTTGTTTCCTTGTTATCTTGTGCATGTACAGACACTGAGTCCCGGGGAGATTTGCTACCTCCCTAGGGAATCCCGTGCCATAGTGTACCATGATTGGATCTACTATACCAGTCGGGGGTGGAGAGTATTTTAGTATAGATATGTGATCATATCCAACTCTACATGCATCATAGCTCACCCCACATCTCACGTCGGGTGCGGCCTGACCATTTACATGCTTCATAACTGTTACGTATGATTAGCCTGACCTCTACATGCATCATAGCTAACCAACGGTTAGCTTGACCTTACATGAATCATAGCTAATCACATGTAACCAGCCTGATCAAGTTCCCAAGCCGATCACATGTTAAAGCTAGTACTCACACACTTAGTCATAGGTTTCTTGCTCATTGACATATTGTTTCTTTTCCTGCATTTACTTACAGTATTTCCAGTATTTCTTTTATTGTACATTTCTCGTACCTATACATGCATCTCGTATATTTCCATCTAGAACTGCTACATAGTTTATATCATTAATATAGAACTATTATTTAGAGATGTACTTTGCTCCTTCCTGACTGGAAAATATTTTCCAGACTATGCCTAGAGGACTGGTATCCGACACTGGTGGACCACAGGGTGAGTAGCTGAGACTTGGTTTTAGTAGTGTAGTCGTGATTCCGGAAGGTCTAGCCGGAATCACTAGTTATCTAGTTAGTTTTCTTTAGTAGTTTATTGGTACCGGATTTGTCTCCGGCATATTTTGTTGAGACTTGGATTTATGTTGAGCTAGATTTAATTACATTAGACTTGTGTTGTAATTATTTTTATTTCTTCGATTTTTTATCGTGCTGTAGTTATATGATTGAGTATGTTGATCTTTTATATTGTTATCCGTGTCTCCTTATGGAGTTGGATACTAGTGTGATATTGTTTAGATAGTACTTGACCTAGACAGCGTTCTACCGCCGATGCTGCGGCATAGGCTGGACGTACCCACGCTTTCGTACCCCTATATCGGGTGCGGGTCGTGACACCTCTAAAACCAAATGAGACTTACCCTTTCAGAGATGCTGATGTCAAACCCATCTTCGATATGCTGATGCATGAAGGCAAAATCTGGATCCCCGACGTCAGACGTCAGTCTGAGGTGGCGTAGATTGCCAACACAAAGTATTGTCATTTCCACCGCTACGTCCATCACCCGATATAGGAGTGCTATACCCTAAAATGGTATATCCTACGTCTGATAGATATCAAAGCTCTTTTCTTGGACTTTGATGATGTGACAGTCGCCGCCAACATGGTGTCCTTCCAATTTGGCAACTTTTAACCGACAAAAGCCCATGACGGAGTAGTCCCTGTCCCTAAGACGACTAAGAAAGTTGTCAACCTTCCACCAGCTCAATACCAGGCGCCCGGGCTAATACCTCTTACCAAACCATGCGGGGGGGGTCATGTAGGTCCATCCCAACCTCATGCCAGACTTGACGCATCCGGCGGCATCCTCCACCGCCAAATCCAAAGGTAGGAAATCTAAGACCTGTTACACAGTTTCCTCCTCAGCTGAAGAGCTGGCAACAGGTACAACAAGGTCAGGCACAATATATGAACTGATGCACGATACACACCCGGTTTTCATGCCTACCACCATTGGTCCTGGGCCATCTCAGCCCCCACCGGTGGACAAGTCCAAAGAGAAGAAGACGCACTTTGATAAACCGTTGCGCAGGGATGCACCACAAGGGCTGGAAAGGCCCTATAATTTTTACATCTTAGCATAATTAGCCCATACTCTGACGAAATTATCACTATTTGAGCTTTTATGGCTCTCTAAAGATACTCGGGCTGCCCTGAGTGACGCACTGCAGAATGTTGATGTCTACCTTGCGCAAGTCAAGCCGCCAACCGAAGATCCTACCGCTTGTCCACATTACAACAATGCCATGGATGCGATACCAAATATCACCTTCTCGCAACAGGACATGTTGCTCAAGAACAATAGGCACGATCGACCCCTGTACTACACAAGATATATTGGCGATATCAAGGTGGACTGAATGCATATTGACCCAGGATCATCGATCAGCATCATCCCGAGAAGTTTGCTTCAGACCCTGGGGATCACGATGCATCGTTTGGCGGCCACCAATACCTCCATCAACAGCTTTAACAAGGGGAGGAGCTACCCTCTGGGTAAAATTTGCCTAAAATATCGTATTAGCGACTTAAAAACAGAAGTTACCTGCTACTTCATAGATGTAGATACGTCCTACAATATCTTGTTGGGGCATCCATGGATACATAAACACAAGATTGTTCCATCCACCCTCCACCAGTGCCTAAGATATGTAGACGAATACGGTTTTGTTAAAACAGAGTTCGTTGACGTTAATCCATTTAAGGGTATCGAGATTTACTACTCCAACTCGATCCTCTACAAGAAAGTCCGCCAAGATGAAGGTGAAAATAAGGTCGACGATAAAACCGAGGCCAAAATAGTGAATGATCGTGAGGCAACTCTAGAGGGGGGTAAATAAAGGGTAGCAGAATAATCTACCCAATTTAAGATTATCAGAATGAAGGCAGTTGCTAACTAACAGTGTATATAAAAACAGTAAAGTAAAGTAGTAAAGTAGAGAGAGAAAGTAAATGCAAACACCAAGATATATACTGGTTTCCCTCTAAGAAGACTATCCAGTCCCGAAAACTCAAGCTCGGAGTTCTATCCAATATAATCACCAATAGTGAATCACAAGCTTTGATCCGAAGGCTTGCCACTTCTTTACACACACGAGTTTTGATCCGAAGGCTCGCAACTTCACACAAAATAGGGGATTGATGAACCAAGATCTTTACAACTCTGTAGACTTCTAGACCGAGATCGCACCTGGCACTAGAAGGCTGGGAGTTGATTTTGAAGATAAAAAAATTTAGGCTCTGAGGGTTTACTCACTAAAGGATCAAAATATTAAGAATGGTTGAGTAAGTAAGAATATAAAAATTCAACTCTATTTATAGGTTATTACCAAACCGAGTTTGGCCAGAATTCGGTAGGGAATATTTGAATTTTCGAACGTTGGAGGCCAAGAATTATGAGCTATTTAAACTGGTTGATTTCATACCAAAAGGATAACCGAGTTCGGTATAAATTCGGGGCAAATTTGGCCTGAGTTTAGTTGCTAAGTATGGTAGACTTTATGAATGAATGTTGACTGATTTTGTTGTTAGGTTAGAGGTTTATTTGAGTGGACTGAGTTGCTTTCTAGTTGCCAGAGCAACTCGACTAACATAAGTCCTAGACTCAAATAAAATATCAAATTACATATGAAAACCATGAGCATTGATGACGCTAAATTTTTGAAACATCTGTTGACTTGAAGATATTTTTTCATTAACGGCAGTTATCCAAAGATAACCAGATCTAGGAATATGAATACCTTTCAGCGGAACCCCCGGGTGCGAGGCAACAGATAAGTCGTAGGCATTTGGACGAAATCTTCTGGTATAACGTCGTCTTTGGCTCATCGTCATATAGCATATGTCCATTACTGATTTTGCTTATTTCTTTCTACTAGTACATGTTACACGAACAAGAAAATATACAGAAATAAATATTACATATCTGGACAATGTTGAGTTTAAGTAGAAGATACTATAGTGATTGATCAATTACCATAATGCTAAACTTAATCGATTAGCCATATTCAAAAACTTAATATAAATATTGGGCGAACAAACAACACTCGGAGAGCCTATAAGAATCTTCCTTAAGGCTAGTACTCCCAAATGCGGCTGCACCCCTTATCGTCAAATCGTGCATGAAGGCACCTGAATCTCCGGTACCTTCGGCGTCGCTAGAACCAATGTTCGTCTGTCTTCGCAGGCCGAATCAACCACCAAAAGGAGATTCTGCCCTATCTACACCTTTTGAACCTATGGTCGTTCACCTTCACAGGTCGAGTCGACCACTAAAGGAAGACCCGACCGTGGCTGCAAATTCCTAACCTTTGGTGGTAAATTATGCAGAAAACCACTGAAGCCTTTACTTATGCTGGGGGTATCTGAGGAGAATGATGAACTAAAGGAATATATATCCGCCAATGTCAACATCCCTTCCCCTGACGATGTAATCCCGCCAAAAGAGATACCTTATTTCCTCAATAAAAGACTATCTTTGAACTTCTCATAGCATATGCATATAAGTACACTATACTCCCAGGAGCACGATCTGGGCCTTCGTCTGCACACACAAGTGACCACTACCTGTACCGTGCACCGGCCTCGTTCTAGTCAGGATTCTTATTTCTTAGTCCCCCCCAGGAAGAAAGGAGATAAGATCATCATCTTTGGCAGAGTGGAATACCCTCGGTCCTTCATCCCAAAGGAAGTAGAACCAGAATCCACTGTAGACAGAATACCACTCTACCGGTACAGTTTGCAATTCCAACATCTTATCCAAAATATGGGAAACAACCTGGAGGTCACTGAAGTACTAAACTACGACAAAAGCCGAAGGTCACCTTTACGACTTTCCTTCCCCCCCCACGGGCAAACCCGAGGATTACTATCATAAGACTAAGCATGGCTTATGATATGTAAGGCCTCCTACAACTCCGAGGGATCAGATAAAGAAGACGAAGAGCTCTCGCACTCTTAAGAATTGTCAACCTGTTACTTTGACGCTAGCATCAGGAACATGCTCAAACAAATACTGTCCTCCAACATGGTGTTTGCCGACCTTAAGAAAGACAACAAGGATCCACCTGAGCTCTTTGAGATGGAACTTTGGGATCAACACCTGGGTTCCCAATGGAAGATGTAATTTGAGCAGCGAGAACCTCCTACCAAGGAAGAAGTTATTCAAGTCGATCTAGGTGACGAGACCTCCCCAAAGTCAGTCTGACGAAGACCGAAAATCCCTATTACAACTCGTCAAAGAATACATCGATGACTTTGCATGGAATTACGAAGACATGCCAAGACTGGACCCCCAAATCGTGATCCACAAACTCAACTTTCGGCCAGATTCCAAACCAGTCAAGCAACAACAATGACGGTTCCAGCCAAACGTGATGGATTCCATCGAAGCTGAAGTCTACAAGCTGATAGCTAGTAGCTTCATCCGCGAGGAACAATACCCCGACTAGGTAGCCAACATTGTACCTATCGTTAAGAAGAATGGGAAAATCCGAGTCTGCATCGACTTCCGTGAACTAAAGGCGGCATATCTCAAAGACGAATTCTCGCTTCCAATCATCAATTTAATGATCGACGGCACTAATGGCTTTGAGTGCATGTCCTTCATGGATGGCTTCTCAGGCTACAACCATATCAAGATGTTTCTAGACGATAAGAAAAATACGTTATTGCAGACCCCGATAGGCCTATACTACTATACGATCATGCCTTTCAGCCTGAAGAACGCAGTGCTACATATCAGTGAGCTATGAGCACCATTTTTTGTGAACATCTGCGCAAGATAGTGGAATACTATGTCGATGATATCACCGTCAACTATCGCTCCAAGGAAGATCACCTCCAAGATCTGAGGACTGTGTTTGACTTAATACGCACACACCGCCTCAAGATGAACCCTACCAAGTCTTTCCTGGGAGTCTCTAGCGGCAAATTCCTGGGTTTTGTCATCACTTCTTGGGGTATTCACATAGACCCTGACAAGACCAAGGCCATCCGGGAGATGCACCTGCCAAGGAACCTCCAGGAACTCTGTGGCCTCCAAGGGAGGTTGGCATACATCAAGAGGTTCATATCAAACCTCTCTGGACGTTGCCGGCCATTCACACAGCTCATGAAGAAAGGTGTCTCCTTTGTTTGGAATGAAGAGTGCCAACGCGCTTTCAAAAATATCAAAGAATATCTATCAAACCCTCCTGTATTGGTGTCCCCGGTCATGAAAAATCCATTATTGTTCTATGTACGTACAATGGATCACTCTCTCGGTGCCCTGTTAGCCCAGAATAGCTATTCAGGTCATGAGCAGGCCATATACTACCTCAGCCGGATGATGGTCGGCCCAGAGCATAGATATACCGCCATCAAGAAAGATTTCCTTGCACCAGTATTTGCCATCCAGAAAACTCCAGAAAACTCGACACTACGTGACTGGACAGACCATTCATGTAATCTCACGAGTCAACCCCCTCAGGGTCCTCATGACCAAACCTTGGGCACTCAGCTTCCGCTTGGCTACCTGGGAAATACTATTATCTTTGAATGATATGGTATTCATCCCTCCGAAGACCATCAAGGGTCAGGCATTAGCGGACTTTCTGGCAGCCCACCCGGGGTCAGAAACCTTAAAGCTCTATGAAGATATTCCAGGTGAAGTGGCAGATGCCAATGTTACTTCACACGAAACAATTTGGCGAATGTTATTTGATGGTGCTTCAAGAGCAGGGCCCAAAGGCAACATCATCGCCGGGGTCGGGATAGTATTAATCTCCCTATACAGTCTCGTCATCAATCGTATACTCCCTCAGGGAGCCATGCTCAAATAATGTAGCAGAGCATAACGCCCTAATCATCAGACTCCATCTAGCCAAACAAGTCAGAGTAGAGTACTTGGAAGCGTTCGCCCTCGTCAGCCTGGCAGCGTTAGCCCATGCGGCTCAATGTCTATGCGGCCCGAACGTAACCCATCCATGCTTCTTATTCAAAGTATTTTAAACTTATCAGTTTGAAAACTTTGAAGGGGGTCTTGTAGAAGCATGGAAAATATGGATCCATGCATCCAACGTTTATGCGTCCTAGAATAAAACTCAACAGATATTTAGACCGCACGGACACCATGCTGCCGAGAAAAGGGACACGCATACGGTCTAAATAAGCGTCCTGACAACTGGCCGCAGATCGACCTGACATAATGTCCTGACAACAAATATGCCGCTTGACACAAAATCCTGACAAAAAAGATTTTCCTGATCTCCTCAAAGGACGAGAATACGTTAAGAGGCAGAAGTCCCAAGGATGGTGCAGAGCCACATGGACAACACGACAAAAAGATCCCATGCGGCTCTGTTCCATGCGTCCCAGACTCCATGCGGTCCATGCGTCTCTGGCCCATGCGTCCCAGACTCCATGCATCCTATGCGACTCTGGCCCAGGCGTTCCAGACCCCATGCGGTCCATGTGTCTCTTGTCCCGTGCATTCCAGACTCCGTGAGTCCCGTACGTCTTTGGCCACATGTGTCCCAGATTTTACGTCGACCAAGTCTTGCTGTTACAACTAAGTGGTCCTCTCCAACCAAATAGCGGTCACGTGTCCATTTGACCAAGTTGCGCATACACAGTTGAGAACCGCCCAGATACTTAGCAAACAAAAAAAATTCAAATGAATGTTCACGTGGCAGCGGAGCCCGTATTCTCGTGCATAGCTATAGCACCCTTTCGTTGAGAGGGGACACATGGCAAACTCCGCCATCCATGCGGCCCAAAATTTATGCTACCATAAATATGACTATAAATAGTAGGGTAGCAGACCTGGACAAGGGGCTGGCTGGTTATCTGCAAATCAACACTCAAAGGAGATAGAAGAGCTTTTGCATCAGATCGTCCACGGAGTAAAAAGAGTTGCTACACTCCTAACCCTCCATCGTCACTCTCCAGAAAATAAATTTGTACTTAGATTGTCTTTTAGGACTCTTCTTTATACTTTCTTAGTTTGTTAATCAATTCAAGTTCTCCCAGTTCTCGTTTTGATTTAAATGGCAAACAAGATGTTTGGACAACCGCATTCTCCGAAGCATCTTCTCGACCTTCTTACGCCATGTCGAGTAACCATCTAGTCCATCCAACCGTATATCGACAAGTCGAACCGATGAGACCGTCGTGCCAGTGCCCGATGTCCTACGCCAATATATTTTTGGCACTAATAGCACTTCTATTCATCCAGTCCATTCAATATTCTCGATTCGACTATCGTTTGGTCATCTCGACCCAATAATCACATCAACTATGCCAATGTATGATCAACGTAGCTAGAACCAGCTTGCGCAATAAAAGCAGAGATTGAAGGTGGATCACACAAGCCATGTCAGAAAAGCAACCCAGGTTACTTTCTTGGTTCCATCGAATTCATCAACTATGTGAATAGTCAACTTTTATCAGTCTCCCATTGATCGTATGTGGGATAACTCATTACTGGTGGGTTAGTCTGATGTTTGGACTATCGTATTCTCTGAAGCGTCTTCTCAACCTTCTTACGCCATGTCGAGTAACCATCTGGTCCATCCAACCGTCAATCGACAAGTCGAACCGATGAAACCGTAGTGCCAGTGTCCGATGTCCCACGCCAATGCATTTTCTTTACTGGTAGCCCTTCTATTCGTCTCAGTGTTCGTCATCCTTCAATGTTCTCGATTCTACTATCGTTTGGTCATCTCAACCCAATAATCTCATCAACTATGCCAATGCACGATCAACGTAGCCAGAACCGGCTTATGCAAGAAAAGCAGAGATTGAAGGTAGATCACACAAGCCATGTCAGAGAAGCAACCCATGTTACTTTCTGTTAGATCCTGATGTGGATACCGGGTCAGAAACAGAGATTCACGCAAACATAGGTCTGCTCTCTGTTAACTCCTGATGTCCTCGTCGAAATTCAGAGGTTCATGCAAACAAATCATTATCTATCCTCTGAAGATCCCAATTGGGGGGGGTACCGCTCATTGTAAGCCCCCTGATTTTTTCAAAATTTTTAATTTGGATTTTTCATAATATTCTGGGATTTTTCTGTAATTAAAACCTAGGTATTTGGTAATTCAATAATTTTTTTATTTTTTATTTGTTGTTAATTAATATTAAAATATTATAGAAATAATATTTTATGGTGTAAAATGGAAAATCGGACATAGGGTTATTTTTCGGGAATTTATTGGACTCTGGAAGCATTTTTAAAGCACTAAAAAAATAAGTTATAATTAACCCCCAAATTTACTTTTCCAATTTAGTCCTGCAATTCAAAATTTTGGAATTTAGGAATCAATTATTATGATTCTTATTATATACTATTAAGATGTTTGTCCTCATTTTAATTCCTAAATTTTTATTGAGCACTTCCAAAAATATTTGTATCCTTTAATAATAGTAATATTTTTCCATGTTGGGTTACCTATATTCTATTTTGTATGTATTAATATTCTTAAAATACTCTTTCATCAAGTCTATGGATATTTTCATTATTAAGACTATTCATGGTATTATGATATTATTATATATATGTTTTAGAGGAAGATTTTATTTAAGAAGTGGGTTTTTATTACTATCCATTAGTATTAAATTTTTTGTATTCCCATAACAGCAAACACCTTACCTTTGAATTCTTGCTCCCTCCCTTTCACTCGTTATTCATCTAACCCCCATATATATTTTTCATAACCGAATTTAAATTCGCATTTGTTTCTGGTAGGCCCAAGTCCAAAGGCCTACTACCAATTACTTCCGTAAGTAAACCCTAGCAAACATCCTATAAAAACTCAACACTATTCCATTGGTAGCAGTAGCCGCCACTACCCCCTTCCTCATTGTCTTCAAAAAAAAAAAAAAAGAAAAAAAAAAGAAAAGAAAAATCCTTCCCTTTATTCCACAGCACCAAATTCATCTCCTTCTTCCTCATTCTTCTTCTTCTTCTTCTTCTTCTTCAAAGCCCCCTGGTTCGTCTTGCAAGCATCGGTACTAGCTGCTTCTGCCGGCGAGCAAGCCACGCTGCCCGCTGAATCTGCCGTAACTTCCACCGTTGATTTGCACCTACACTTCCTCTGACCGCCCTCCCTCATCGTGACGTTGACGAGTGCGCAACTGGACGTGCGCCCGTGAGCAACCCAGCGCCGAGTCTCTCCGCTTCCGGTGTTCTCCGGCCCTCACTCGCTGAAGACCACGACGGGACCTCCTGCGCGAGCCTGAGCCGAGCCTCTCTGTTGCTTTATCGAAACACCGATGAGTCCGTAGCAGCCACTCACCGACACAAATACCAGGATCTCATTGTACGCGCCCTACGGTCAGTCCTCACCGAACCGCTCTCGTCAACTTGTAAGTATGAGACTAATTGTTCAAATAGAACTTAAGTTTTAAAGGAAGTCATTCGTTGAAAATTTTACAAAGGAACACAATATACATGTGAGCACAGCAGCATGCACAGTTGGAAGCAAACGGGTGGGATTCCATCTCTTGCTTCCATATGTTCATTCATATTAAATAAGTAAGGATTCTTCTTTCTTTGTTTCTTTCTAGATTTGACCTTAACTTGGATGATTTTTTTTATTTATAAATAAACCCTCATGTCCCACATCTCTCTTTTAAATGTATGTATATAATATATAAATAGTTTAAGCAATGAATAGAAATTCTTGTCTTATAGCTGAACTTGTTTTCAAAGTTTTCCATTAACCCTCCATTCTTTGGTAATTGATAAATAGTGATATAGTTTACTAAGTATAGTAGTGGTAGTAGTATTAGTATATTGTTTGGATTCAATTGAAACCATTGCCTGTTAAATATTTTTGTAAAATATTGCATTGAAGTAGTAGTAGTAGATGCTGCTGCTTCACGTTGGTATTTCCCACCCTTCACTATTCAGTTTGGATATTTTGAAGAATAGTAGTAGTTTGCTTCCAGTGGGTTCTAAGAGACCATTAGTAGTATTTTGCACCAAGCCTTTATATGAAACCATGGTGTAAAGTAAGTCCAATTCTTCAACCCTCTAGCAACTTCTATATAGAAAATTCGGCCATGTGTCCATAGTTGTTAACAGGTGTTGTATTGGTGAGTGTATATATTCATAATCAATATTATTTAGTTATTGGGACTCAACTTATATTGTCAATAAATTTTTCCTATAGTAAGGATCTGGTAATATATGTAGTTTAGCATAATTAATGGTGTTTTGATGAATAGAAATATTAATAATTGCCTAAATTATTCAAAACCTTAGGGTAGATGTTTTATAATCCTTTCTTTTATTATAAGAAATAAATATGATTCGTTAGATGATCGGACCTTTGGTTAATAGAAGCTCTTAATTTATATATTAAGAATAGTTGATTTTTGGCTAGAGTCCAATAGGTTATTGGATAAAAATTTAACCTGGAGCTTTTAACTTAGGTTTGATTGTTATTAATGAACCCGATTAGGAGTCCCATATAAAAGACATGGTATTATGATGATGGTGTATAAATGTTTATTCATATTTAGTGTCATTGAATAGATGAATTTATGTATTATTAGGACTTTGGATCTGACCTTGGATTCTGGGCCTCAGCGGATTGGACGACACTCAGGCAAGATACCTTGCCAACTCTCGTACATTATTTGCATGCTTTTCTTTTCAGTTATTATTTTCTTGTCATATACATTTTCTTGATGCTCTTTCTCATATTTGATTTGTCCCTGCTGCTCTTGTCTTATTTTCTCATTTTTCGTGCATGCACATTATTTGCTCTTTTTCATGCATCATTGTTTGTTTCATAGTCATATTGTGATGGTATATATTTACCCTACGTTTCCTTGACTTGACTTGTTTTCTTAGATCTTGGATACAGTTATTGGCGTGACTATACTATGAGCATTCTCGATTGTGAGTACCCATTGTGCTGCGATAGAGACATGTTCACTTGACTACCTCATTCGTGAGCTCCCATTGGGCTGCGAAAGAGCCATACTATAGATTGGGAGTCCCCATTGGCCTACTTTCTATAGGACCGTGTTCTCCCATTGAGTTACGGTTATCCCGATTTGCTTGTAGTCATGTTTAATAGCATCATCGGCAAGCCACAATCTTAGATGTAGTAATTTTTTTGTGTCTTATTTGCTTCTCTTGTGTTTATTTTCTTGTCTATCTTGTATGTTCATTTACTGTACTTTTGGCTCGTATTTTTTGTATCTTGTTACGTCCCACTGAGAACCTGGTTTTGTTCTCCAGATTTAGGGGACAAGGAGTACCCGCAACTTTACGGACCGACAACAGACGAGGGTACGATAGCAGTTGATGGCCCTGCTTATACTTAGTTACTTTCTAGCATGTTTTTAGTTATATTTTCTTGTCTTTATTTTTCCGATTATCGGCAGTGGATTTGTCTCCACCCGACTTAGTATTATTTCTTGCTGGATATTCGACAGTACCTTTACTTTCAGCATCTATTCCAGTTTGCTATTTAGTTCATATACTGTTCTTATGGATGAGATCTAGATACTTGACATTTATATGTATTTTCGTAGATTCTTGGACTATAGTTCACATTAGACAGCTTATACGTATTCGAGTGGGACATGAGTCCGCTTGAATGCGTAGCTGGCCATTGCCACGTGGCTCGGTCCCGCATATTTTGGGACTGGGGCGTGACACTCATGTAGGAAAAACTTTGGTTAATCCCTTACGGGGGACGGGAGAAGGGCGGTTGCCACTTTGGCAAGGGAGGGGAGGAAGAAAAAGAGAAGATGGGAATTTTTTATTTATTTATTTTTTACTTTTGGGAAAGAGAGGATGATATGACTCTGATACCATGTAGAAAGAAATAATAGAATAATCTATTAATAGAGAGGGATTACGTGTATATATAGGAAAGTATTAGTCTCCTCCTCCTTATTCTCTATCCGATGTGGGACTAAATAACATATAATCAATACTCAACAAATCCCATCGTGATAGGACAAGCCTTGTTTGACGAAATAAAACGTTTGTACTTGTTAGATTGATTAGTTACTTGCCGACTCCCCAAATTCTTAGGGTAAAGACGCATTGCCTGTTGATGTAAATTGAAGGCATGTACTTTAAAGACTCGCAAAGAATTTGAGCATTTGAGGTCAAGACTCGATATATAGGAAAATAACACCACCACCATCACCATTTCCATCTGCATATGGAGTATAATCCTTTTATTTCACCATTAATATGGGAGAAACCATGCATGTTACTTTCAACACGGCTCTTCTGATCAGCATAACCAAATTCAATCATATTTCATTCCTCTTTCCAGCTATCTTTACCAAAATCTTCCGAGCGCAGTGATCGCATTTAGATGATCATATCCATAGTGATTCCTCCCACGCCAGACTGCTCTCGAAGAGGGCACGGTCGGGAGTACTACTTTCCGAGCTGTCTACGTAGGGTGGAATTACGCAATTCTCATGATGCGGTTTCGCCATCTCCGTGCAGATGATCTCGACCAGGTTGGCCTGCTGCGCCTGCGCGTTTACCAGGTCGGCCCGCGCCCTTGCCAGTTCGGCCTGGAGCTCACCGAGCTGCTTCTGCAGGTGGCAGATAGCCCCCGCGCACCCGTACACGGGGTCCCTGATGCGCGCGTTGGCCTCGTACACCATGCTGCTCACTGCATCCGCCCTTTGGCTCTCCGGTAGCTCCTGAGGATCGAAGTGTACGAACAAATTTGTCAACAAAAACAGCTACCGACCACAATTCGTAATTGGTGCCACTCTCGAAATTTAGACTCTCTCGAATGGGTTGGTGTTTACCTGTAAGAATTTGATGATGTTGCTGGCACCAAAGACGCGGTGGGCGGTGGTGAACTTGAGCGGTTCGTTCGGCGGGAAGTAAGGCGCGAGCAGACAATTGTCGATGCATCTGCGACGGAGGATCTTGCAGGCAGCACAAGGGCTGAGGACGAGAGGAGGAGTTGTGGGGGAAAGAGTTGGACGAGAAGAGGTTGGAGAAGGATAAGAAGAGTAAGAGGAGTGGTAGTTGAAGGTGGTGGTGGTGGTGGTGATGGCAGTTGTGACACTTGACTCCATAGGAAGATAATTAGGCAAGTCAAGCAGAGGGAAGTGAGTGATTTGGAATGGTAAGACTCCTTAGTGCCACGAGAATATATATAGAGGGAAAGAGAGGGTCCAGATAACTAACATGTCCGTACATTTTTTATATCCGCTGCCCAAATATTCATGATACAGAAAGAAGATCTTCAGATATTCTGATTTTGGGATGTACTTATAATGGTTCTTTAATTGTGATCAGTGTGTGTATAAGATTTCCAGTAATTGTTATATGGTATGTCACTATGTTGCTCGAGCACGAGCACGAGCACGAGCACGACAGGACACATTTTGGATACGGATTTGACACTTATTTTGTTATCTTAGTGTAATTTGAAATGTCGGTGGCGTCCGACACGAGATAAAAAGGACACAGCCATAGATTTTTGGAGTGAATATGGCAGTACTTTTCAGTTACTTCATGAGACTATCCAAATAATGAGCGATGAATTGAGTCTCAGATCCATTTTAAGAATGTTACAATAGAAAAATGAAACCATTGGGTGAAAGAATACCAAATCTCTGAACTGCATGATTATTCATCCAAGGAAAATTTTAAAAGTTCACCTTTTATTTTTCCATTTTCTAGAACAATTCTAAAGTTGAATGAAGAAATGATTGAGAGTTTGATCAAATTGAGTTTGGTATTCTTTCACCAGTGAAGTACGTAGGTCCCATAATAATATATTCCAAATAATGCCATATTTTCAAATTATTTTACGTTGAAGGCTGGCCATAATATGAACCTCTTCTTGTTAACAAAATTTCAACGAGTAGGGTTCCAATGTTGAAAACTGAAATTATTCCATTTCATTAATTATTTGCCTTCCATCATTAGATATCAATTTTGTAATTAATTTGGTGCAAGATTACCTTCTTATGTGAGTAGATTACACATCAATATTTCTCAGAGTATATAAATAAGAAAAACAGCCATACTACTTTTGAAGACTGCTATTTCATCTTATGGGTTGTTTCAGTATCTCGGAAAGCAGGAAAGATGTTTTACGCGATTCCAACAAAAAATATTTATTAATATAAAACATTAAGCATTGTATGATGTTAGAAGTTAATATACTATAATGATAAAATTTCAACACAACAATTATCCTTCAGTCAATCATTGGGCATCAGGTTTGTATGTAACATCTCCAACATTAGTGGCATTCATAGGTTTCACTAGTCTAGAAGTAAGAAAAGTAGTCAAAACATTTTTATGAGAGCATCACAATCAGCTATAAAGAAATCATCAAAATTGAAATGGTTTCTCTCATCCCAAATACGTCAAACTAAAACTCTAATTAAACAATCACTTCATATCTTTCTTCCAGTTGAGTAACACAAGTCTCTTAGTAGTTTTCAAGAATCATAAAGATTATGAGAAGATTTATATACAAGAAACTTCATTTTTCAGAGATTTCCAAATTAATTTAACACAAGGGCAGTCCTCTCTATATGGACTTAACTGAATATTTTCCAGAAGTATTTCATCTCCATTTTCTATGGTTAGGCTAATGCCTTAAAGAAACTTGATGTAATGTAAATGCATAGTTCTGCATTTCATCTTTGACTTCTTCTATTAAAGGTGTATTAAATTTAGACTGTCGGCGTCATATATTATTATTTCAAATGCCTTGTGTTGACACTGATAGATAAAGGTATATAAATTAGCGAAGTAATGATTGCCAACCCAAGCAACACTTCGTTGACATCTCCGCATTTGAAATTAAGATTATACATTATGCAACAAATTGATCAGTATGAATAACACTCTAACAAAAATAAGAAGTTGAAGTGAGGGTATGATCAGGTGACAAAGGGGCTAAAGTCCCATGGTGTTTTGTAGTAATACATTGATCTCCATCTCTATTTACCTAAGAGAATCAAATTGAACTGCTCCAAATTTAGGATACCAAAACCGTCTTTTTTATGTTACTTCCACTAGTTGTTGCAACTTTGGTCCCTTTAACTTTGAATAGTAATTATCAGTAATTTACATCTGTGATATCAACTTTTGATAAGCTTTAATAAATATCAAATCGTCTGCTTGACCAACTTGAACTTTGAGTAAGTGTAGGTGAGAGTCGGTATGCTCATTTTGTCACAAGAAAGCGACCCACTCCAATCCTTTTCTGGTATAATTTTTGGGAACCTATTCGGAAACCTCGCATTAGTATGTCCCCCACAGTTGGAAAACTGCGTACGCAGAGAGTAGAGAAGGAAGGTTGGAGGAGAGGTGGTTGGCTCTCAATTCCAACTCACAACCTCATTTTCTTTGCAGAGATCGTCGTCTTGTGGACCTACCACCGACGTTTGCTAGCAGCTTTTTTACTCGGAGTCAATAATATCCATGACTCACCAAAAGAAAGTAGCTAGGATGTACGTTTCCATGCTTGTCAAGACTTTGTACCAAGTTTTTCTTGTATGAATTACTGTCAAGGTTCAGTCTGCCATCCAATTTTCGTTTTCCAAACCAATATATGAAAGGATGGCATACGGGTTTGACCTATGAAACGATGCCACCCCAACTCGAACTTGCAAAAACAACCCATTTCAGACCAAACGCAGCATGTTCCAGGGTTTGTGTCTCGGTTGAGCATTACAGATTTAGAAGTTTGGTAAAGGAATAAAGGGAGTTGAATTAAGCGTTTAGTCTTACATCGGATTATAAGTGACAAATATACAAAATTGTTCAAGAGGTAGTATTTTAAGTTAAATGGTCAAGATTAAATATTATGGCTCATGTATCAACTTATTTCCGCTCACATTCCGGATAGTAAGGACCGTGTGAGATATTTAAATTTGTATCAAAAAAGAATACAATATAAAGAATTGAATTTCATTATGTACTAATGGATCTGGCATCGCACTTATATTTGTTGGTTTAGGGTGGAGTTTCCTTCCCATGTGGAGAACACTCCGGAGATGCGATGAGTGCCACTCATTTGTCGTAAAAACTTGAAAAATTGAAGGCGGCGAAGGGGGCTCGATTTTACCAGCTTAGAGTATATCATAGCAGTATCAACTCATGTTAGCGGAAATATCATCGGTATGTCGTCGGCATACTTAAAAGTCTAAAAACGTCCAGCAGATTTCTGTGTGAAATTTCATATTCCTACAAGATACTGTCAGCATACCAGCGATGTATTGTAGGACATGGGCTAACGGTTTCTCGTGTTTTAATCTTATCCATTTGTTCGATTTGAACGGCAATGTTTGTTCAGTATCTAAGGCGATAAAGATAGAAACTTACAAACCGAAATTACATAAGCCATTTACCAAAGAGTTGAACTTTCAAAGGAGAATGAGAGGAATTCAAAGGAGAGAGCTTTGGTTTGAATCGAATGAGATTGTTCAAGGAGACTCACATCGACCCGTTCTCGGAATCTCTCTTCGTTATAACTATTTCATTATTGTAATCTATTCATTACATTTGAGTAGTTGCTAAATTTGAGTTATTGTGGTGATCCGCGTTGAATCAGTGGAAAAAGTTTAAGGGGAGACGGTATATTTCTTTTATTCACTAACAAAGTTTTTTCGGATTGGAATACAATTGTCCGGTAATTTTTTCTCATAACTATTTACAACATAAATTTTATTGTGTTTGCATGATAATCATTTGTGTTGATATCACAATCGTGTGCAAGTTGTGTGATTCACTTTTAGTACTTCGTTCGATTTGGAAATAGTGTTTATTTTGCTGGTTCCGCATTCGTTTCTAACAATATTATGATGATACATTGATCACTTATGCCACATGATCAGGCACTCATAATCAAACATGTATCCTTTGTAAGTCAATGCCAGAATGTATTAGACTAGTACCAATCTTAGGCCCTAGACAAAGGGGAAAAAAATAGGGTCATCATGAGGGGTTACCTGTAAGAGAGAGGTGATGACATGACAAGATTCGAAGACCAGTGGCAAAATATTATGTTTCCAAGTTATATGGATTAATAGTCAATTCATTTAACAAATTGCAAGCTATAGCCATTTTCTGAGACAGAAATTGGTGCCAACAGATAGGTATGGACAGCAACTTGTACTGTAAAAGAAAGAGATGTATAGGGTTATCCTCTACTGCATATGGCCCTTATCTGTGACACTTGTGCTAATTAGCTAGCAATGTGGTATGCAGACCTGTAAAAGAGAAGAAGGAGAAACAAGTGGAATTTGGACTATGGCGATTGAGATATTTCAATTGTAGGGCCAGGTATTGAAGAATATGAATTATTTCATATGATCTTTCCAGAAGATATGATAAGTATTAGAGACTAATAAGAGATGCATATACATGATACATGTGTTTGTGTCTCTGAGATTGATGACTAGTTTTGATGTTCATGTTTTGACAAGAACCAAGTATATATATATATATATATATATATATATATATATATATATATATATATATATATATATATATATATATATATATATATATATATATATATATATATATATATGGGTAAACGGGATATGAGTCATAGTGCTAATATTCTTACATGAGTCATGTACATGTGGGCCAATAGGAATAAAGTGTACTAGTGCACATGGGTGCACATGGAATGTGAAAATCTATTCATATTGGTCCACAAGTGCATGTCTCATGTAGGAATATGAGCACTATGGCTCATATCCCGTTTATCATATATATATATATATATATATATATATATATATATATATATATATATATATATATATATATATATCATGTGACACATATAATTTGACTTCTAAAAAATTACGCAATCTCAGCCGCTTCTCATTTGAAATGAATGGTTCAGATTTAAATGCGTAATTTGTATTAATTAGCGTGCATGTAAAATTAAATATTCCACTAATTAATACAATATAATATTAATCATTACAAAAATACATTGTTTTAGCGACGAAATTATCTGTCGCTAAAATACAATTTTTCGTCGCTATTTTCAAATAGCGACGGATTAGCCATAGAATTCTTCTGTCAGAAATATTAACGTCGTAACGGATTTTCCGTCCTAATCCGTCGCTCAAGCGACGACTTAGCGATGGAATGAGCGACATAATTTCATTGACGTATTAGTGACGTATAATTTTCGTCGTTAAACTTTTTGACTACTTACCGACATAATAGCGACAGATTATGTGAGCCCAAAAATTGTCAAATTTTCCAGAAGGTGTTTCACATTCTGGGCTCACATAGTTCGTCGCTAATCCGTCGCTAAGTCGTCACTCCCAGTGACGGATTAGCGACGAATTTTAGCGACGGAACCAGATACCTGTTTGGTACATTTGTGTCTCAAACGTTTTAGTGACGGAATTATCCGTCGCTAGGTAGTCGCTGACCTGAGATTGTCCGTTGAAAATCCATCGCTGACCTTAGATTTTCTAGATTTTTCATCGCTAGTAATTCGCTAGTCTGTCGCTAAAGGTAATATTTTTTCCAAAAATCAATTTCTGCTGAGCATATACCTATTATACATTCACCAATTTTCACACAAAAAAATTCCACACAAGTAAATTTTCCACAAACTATGAAAACCCACACAAACATGTCCAAATGTTATATATACAATGAACTAATAAAGTAGAGTAATCTAAACATACCACAAACTCAAAAATTACAACGGCGGAGGCGGAGGCGGTGTTATAAAATTCAAGTCCAAAAATACGATGGTGTTATACAATTCCACAAAGTCAAATAAATACAATTAAGTCAAATAAATACAATCAAGTCAAAAAATATAACCAACTCAAAAAATACCATAAACTCAAAAATCTATCAAGTCGACGGTGGAGGCGGCGATGGCTGTCGGCTAGCCATGTACTGTGCCACAATAATAGCGATGATATTTTGTAGATCATCGGGAGCAACGACAGATGGAGCAAAGGCAAGAGCCGTCGAAGGAGCTGGAGGACCCATCGATGCCGTCGGAGGAGCTGGAGCCGTCGGAGTAGCTGGAGGAGCCATCGTAGTAGCAGTCGGAGGAGCATGTGCTGGAGCATCAGGCGTGTCTATCAACTATCGGACCAGCCCATGTAGCTCATGCACAGTCGTTGTGAGCTGCTGTAGAGACATCGTACCAGAAGGAACGCAGGAGCCAGGCACCGATGGAGCTGGAGTAGCCGTCGGAGGAGCTCTAGAAAGAACCGACGGCTGGGATACCAACGTTCCGGTACCGTACACCATGTCGCATTTCCCTCTCCCGACAGTTTGTACCCACTGATCTTTTCACTCAGTCGGTGTACTTCTCTTAGCATGTAAACCCCCTGATTTTGCAAGAATTTTAAATTGGGATTTTTCACAATTTTCTGGAATTTTCTGGGATTTTTTCTGTAATTAAAATCAGGATTTTAATTATTAAATAATTTTTATTTGATAATAAATAGTATTAAAATATTATGGAAATAATATTTTTGAGTGTGAAATAAAAAACTGGACTTAGGGTAATTTTTTTAGAATTTATTGGGCCCCGGACCTATTTTAAAACTCCTAAAAATATTTATTTATTAATTAAGTATTTATTTATTTATTTATTTATTCATTTATTTATTTATTTACTTATATATAAATCCAGGCCGCTCGGCCCAGCCCAGCCCGTATAGATAACGGGTCGGGTCGGGTCCACCCGAACCCGACCTGAACCCAAACCCGTGACCCAACCCCCACCCCCGCGTGACCCGCTCCCCTCCCCCCCCCCCCCCGCGTCCACCGGCTCCCCGCGCCTCCCGCCGGAACCGCCGGCCGCCTCCGCGCTGCCCGCGGCCACGCGCCCCCGCCCCCGCGCTGGCCGCCGCCTCCCTCGGCCCCACGCCACCGTCTTCTCCCCTTTTAAAACCCTAACCCCCCCCCGAGTTCCTCCGCCACCTCGCCGGAACCCCCCGCCGCCGCGCCTGAGCTCCTCCTCCGCCGCTGCAGCTCCTCCTCCCTCTCCCCTCGCCGTGCCCAGCCTGCCGTCGACGCCCCGACCACCCTCGACAACCCCAGCCCAGTCCCCTCTCCTCCTTCTTCCCCGCTCCGGCCGCCTTAGCCCCCGCCTGAGTCGTCCCCGGCGACGCCGCCCCGCACCCCGAGCCCCCGGCGACGCAGTCTCCGACCGCCCCAGCCTCTCTCCGGCGATTCTCCGGCCGCCGGCAACCTTCAGAAACCCTAACCCTAATTTCTCTCCTTCGTGTCGGACACGACACAGACACGAAAAATCTCAATTTCTCGAGCCCTGTTCAGGTACGTGTAACTTTCTCCTCGCTGTCCCGTTTTCAATTCCGTAAATTGTGTTGCGAAGCCTGTATGACCCTCTCGGTGTCCGGGCAAACCGCTCGAGGCATCGCGTCCTGTGGTGATCGCACACCGCGATCCAAAAATAGGAAAAGCAACGACCCGATTCACCCCGGAACTGGGTACGCCCCGCCAAACGGGACGACTTGGTCACGCGCGATCTTCACAGATACGTATGCGCCGTTGATAAGGACGTGTTGGAATTCGTGAAAGTCGATTCGGGTGTACGTGCACACCAGGATCAACGCGTATCCGCGGACACCGCCCCGTATCCGCCTTTTCTGAATCACTCCCTAACTTTGTGTACATACGTCGGATCAAAATAAAACTTATGCCATCGGACTCGTAGCGATACGCTGGTCCTGTGACCCAAGTTTGGTTCGATTCTGAGAACGTTGACAAAATCGCGTGTCGTAGACCCTACAGGCTCCGCTCAAGGGCAATTTTATGATCGGCTCATCGGAATCCAATTCTGAAAGTACCATTGGGTTCGTATCATCGTTTCTGACCTGTTGACACTAAGTTTGGTAAATTTGGAGACCTTGGACCCTGACACGTTTTTTGGTGCAAAGCGGGCCCACAAGCGGATCCCGTTTTGACCCGAAATTATCGTTTTTGTCCTTGTCTCCAAATTGGACTCAAGGACAGGCGTTTCTAGCTATTTGATATCTTCTGAGCATGATGGTAATATTTATTTCAGTATCCGGACATATTTCTGGAAATTTCTCGAGGATAGAACTCTAGTTGGGATCCAAACATCAGGCAAGTACCTGCACTTCAAGTTTATTCTTTATATTATGATAATTAATTCCTTGCTCTACTAGTACCATTGATGATTACACGTAGTGTTAGAATATTGGATTTTCATGTCTTACTTTTCGTGTCGGGAGGGAGAATACTATGAGGCATGTAGTTTACCCTTCCCCCTGTCGTGACTAATAGCTGTTGGTACGCGATTGTACCATCAGCCGGATCTCGATTATTCCTGTCTGATAGCCGTCTATGACGGCCTGATTAGCCTTATAACCGCCTACATGCCAACTATGTATTCTAAACATACAATTATACACACATAGTTTCTTGTCTTGTTACAGTTACATTTTTTTGTCTCATTTATTCCTATT
The DNA here is from genome assembly GCA_036927795.1 of Iris macrosiphon. NCBI lineage: Eukaryota > Viridiplantae > Streptophyta > Magnoliopsida > Asparagales > Iridaceae > Iris > Iris macrosiphon. Next base: position 105,166,451 of record JAYESA010000008.1, on the reverse strand, counting down.
TTACTCATATCCCTGTTTTACAGCATTTAGCTCTTAGTTATTGTTACTACTTATTTATGCATATTCTCAACATGATACTTAGTCAGTTCTTTTCTACTTGTCATAAATATTTAGTTTAAGCTTTGTTATGTATTGGTACTTTGCTCCTTTTCTGACTGGATCCGTTGACATATTAGGCGATGATGAGGATTATGCCCCCACCTTTTATGGCCCATATGAGGTAGCAGATGATACATGTGAGGAGCCGGTTCCTACCCAGGAGACTACTTTTGAGGAGTGGTTAGCCAGTTAGCTAGTATTTTCTTTCAGCATAATACTCGGGTTTGTCCCCGATTTATCTTCTGATTCTGTATTAAACTATGGATTTGGATGTCACCATTTGTCTTATAAAATCTTAACGTTTCTATTTCCCTGTCATTATCCTTGTCTATTTATTTTCTGTGGATGAGCTAGATATTAAATTACCTGTAAAATGATCTAGACAGCGTACTACCGCCGACACTGCGGCATAGGCTGAACGTACCCACGTACTCGTGCCCGAATATCCGGGTGCGGGTCGTGACATAGCGCCCCCCTCTAACGACTCATGCGTCTCATATATTTATTTATATAAATAGGTTTAAACTTAAGGATTTTAGAGTTATATGTGCTATATTTAATTTTGGTCAGAGTATCATATTTGATACTAGATATCATATTATATAATTTAACCAAGGTTCAAAGTATTAGAACCGGAATCGGTATCGGACCATTCCTTAACTCTAAATATATTTGATTCTTAGTATTTTTGAAATTGAATGAAATAGTAATCACCCTTTCGATTAATTTACATGCTATAGATAATTTTTCCTCTTTTATATACTTTTAGAATCTTAATATAATCTAATATAACTTCATAAACCATTAGAACGGATAAAAAAAACAACCTAGAAACTAGAAAAAATCATTATTTGACTGTTTGACCTATAGTTGACCTAGAAATCTAGAATCTAATTAAATTATAAAAATAATCTATTTAAATTGACAAAATTTTATAAAGACAACTTACATATGTTTTGGCAGCACGCTCATCTACGAGTTTTCCATCCTTCTTTCTTTTGTGGGTCCACTGAAAAATTGCTGAAAGTCGACAATCTTGGGGTCTTCCCTAGCTATGACGACCTCGTCGCCCTGTAAAAATTAAGCAATTAATAAATAAGCTGTCACGCCCCAGTTCCAAAATGCTGAGGGACTGGACACGTGGCAATGGCCAACAGCACGCACCGATGGACAACCCAATTTAATGGATCCATCAGGACATGCTTAAGTTGTAGTCTAACAGGAAATAGAAAAATTATTTTAAGTCCCAGGTTATTCTAATCTCATCCACAACAAATAATCACAGATTAAATGCCAGAAATAATGCAATAGAATAAATAAGCAATCTCAAATAAGTGTCTCGAGAACAATCCGAGAATATGTCTGGTACATCGAATGCAAATAGACAGGAAATAAATCAACTGGAAATAGAAATACTGAGTATATGGAGTCGGTACTCAGGAGAAGTCTTCTGCCATGATCTCGTCCTCAGGTTCTTGTTCTGTTCCGAGAAGTGCTCCTATTCCGTACACCTCGGGGTAGATCTCTTCGGCTATACCTGGGGACATAGTCCATTCCAGGTCCTCAGGGGACGTAACAAGGTACAGATAATACAAGCCAAAATAATGCAGTGCATGAAATAAATAAAACAATAAGGTAGACTATATAACCATCTAAGTGATATGCAAGTTGAGAGCATCACTAGAACTCAGGCTGAAGCCGCTACAAGCTCTGTGTCGGGGAGCCGGTAGTAGTGATATCATGTGGTTGTCTAGCTCGTAGTGAGACTAGACGCCGGCATAATATATAAAAATCAACCTGTAGTCTGTGTGACTTTTCCCACCGAATGTAATCACGCATATCATGACCATAACGTCTCATGTCCATGTCAAGCGGGATCATAGCTAATGCAACAAGTCATATAGTATCTATTAATACAATATCTCATGAATAGTGTCCAGTGTCCTGGGTCATGTTGTACTTGATAAGACAAGTACGAGAAGTACAGGGTCTCGGTATCCATGTCTATGTGACGATACACAATGCCGCGTACGGTGTTGGCACCCGACTATAATCGAACGCTAAGCACGTCACACGGCCCTAGGGTTGAGCAAGTACAACAGTTATAATGTATATATTCAAAGGAATAAATAGCAAAAACTGCAAGTTTGGCAAGGTACACTTGCCTGCGGTTCCGGTTCCAATTGTGGCTCTGACTTCAGCTGGAATTGCAGGCGGTACTCCGGTTGATGTAACAAACATCACCATCAGATCCAAAAAATATCAATCAGCTAGAAACGCCTGTCCTTGAGTCCAATTTAGAGACAAGGACAAAAATGGCAATTTCGGATCAAAACGGGGTCCACATGTGGGCCCGCTTTGCACCGAAAAATGTGTCTGGGTCAAAGATCTCTAAATCTATCCAACTTAGTATCAACAGGTCAGGAACGATGATACGAACCCAACGGAACTTACAGAATTGGATTTCGATGAGCCGATAACAAAATCGCCGGTCGAGTGGAGCTTGTGGGGCCCACGACACGCGATTTTGTCAACGTTCTCAGAATCGAACCAAACTTGGCTCACAGGACCAGCGTATTGCTACGAGTCCGATGGCATAAGTTTCGTCTCGATCCGACGTGTGCACACAAAGTTAGGGCATGATTCAGAAAAGTCGGATACGGGACGTTGTCCGCGGATACGCACTAATTTCGGTGTGCACGCACATCCGAATCAGCTTATGCGAAGTCCCGCATGTCCGTATCGACGACGCGCACGTATCTGTGAAGACCGCGTGCGACCAAGTCGGCCCGTTTGGCAGGGCGTACTCAGTTTCGGGGTGAATCAGGGCGTTATTTTTTCTATTTTTGGATCGCGGTTCGCGATCGCCACAGGACGCGATGCCCCGAGCGGGTTGCACGGACACCGAGAGGGTCACGCAGGCTACGTAATGCAACTGACGGAATCAGAAATAGGGTAGCAAGGAGAGAGAAACAGGTACCTGAACAGGGCTTGAGAAACTGCGTTTCTCGTGTCCGCGACGTGTCCGGTCGAGTCCAACCCTAGGGTTAGGGTTTCGAGTCATATCCGTGTCCACTGTGCTGCGACGGGGGAGGTCGGCCGAGGGTGGCGGGTCGGCGCTGGCGGCGTTGGCCAGAGGCGGAGGCGCGCGGCAGGCGGCCGGAGGCAGCGTCGGAGTCGGGGCTCGGGGTCGGCTGTGGAGAAGAAGGAGGAGGAGGAGGAAGGGGCCGGGGCGGCGCTGGCGGCACGGCGGGGTCTGGGCGACGCTAGAAGAGGGGGAGATCGGAGTCGGGCGACGGCGCACGGCGGGGAGGCGGTCTAGGGTTTCGGTTGGGGGAAACGGAGAAAGAGGTGAGGGGGTTTTTATAGCGGGATGGCGCCGTGGGGGTGGCTGGATAAGGCGGAGGGGGATCTGGGGTCGGGGGCTACGTGGCCTGGCGGAGCGGAGGGGCCACCGGCGACGTGGCCGGAGGGAGCGGCGGGGGACTCGGGCCGTGGGAACGTGGGGAGAGGGTGAAGTCAGGCGGGTCGGGCGGCGGGTGGGTTCGGGTCTGGCCGACCCGACCCGACCCGCTAACCACGGGTGGGCTGGGGTGCGGTTGGGCTGGGCCGGGGTGAGGTTGGGTCGGGCTGGGCCATGGCTAGGGTTTGGGTTTAAGGTTTGGGCTCGGTTTAAAAGTAAATAAATAATTAATTAAATAAATAAATAATAAATAATAATAATTTTTATGTGTTTTAAAATAGGTCTGGGGCCCAATAAAATTCAGAAAAATTACCCTAAGTCCAGTTTTTTATTTTACACCCAAAAATATTATTTTTATAATATTTTAATATTATTTATTATTATTTAAAAATCATTTAATAATTAAAACCCTGAATTTAATTAGGAAAAAATCCCAGAAAATTCCAGAAAATTGTGAAAATCCAAATTTAAAAATTCTTGAAAAATCAGGGGGTTTACAATCTACTTTCCTTAAGAGAATTGCGTCCTCGCAATCAAAAAATAACCGGTCAACAGAGATGACACGGTTGCAAGTATCGTTCGAAACACATCACAAGATACTTAGGGAAATATTGTTTCCCTAAGAATGAAAGTTATGCACTTTCCAGAGCTAAAGCAAAAGAATTACAAATTTTAGAAAACTAGGTTATTTATTAACAAGTGCAAATTACTAGGTTGGGGCTGAGGTCACGAACCAATAGGCACGAGCTAAAACAAGACTAGAAACGGATAACTATGAATCACTTACACGCACTAGCTACTCCACGAGTCTGCACGTTCTCCAAAGTCATCGCGTAAGCTTGTCCGCATCCTTGAGGGGGTGCCCTCTGCTGTTGCTGGGCCTGCTGGAAGGGTGCTGGTCGAGGTGCCAAAGGTGGCCTTGGTTGATATCCTCCTGGTGCTGGTAGAGCTTGTTGGTTTGCCCTTGGTGCTCCTTCTCTACGCTCAGGGCAGTCCCTCACTGCATGTTGTCTGGATCCGCAACCTAAGCATAGTCCTAACCTGCGTCGGCATTCCCTGGCTAGATGGCCTGCTTTGCCACAGTAGTGACAAGTAAAGAGGACTACCACTTGTGATGTAGATGCTTTCTGCTGTTGGTGCGGTCTCTTTGTAGATTCTTCTTGTGGTGCTCTGGATGTTGCTGATGGGGAAGACCTCTTCAGACTGGTTTCTCTCTTGGTGACGCGCTCCATGCGTCGAGCCGCAGCAAGGACGTTCGAGTATGATGTTGGTGCGACGGATCCAATCAGTTTCTGTAGCTCAAAGTTTAATCCGTCGAAGAACTTCTCGGCCTTCTCTTCTTCTGTCGGGATCAATGTTGGGGCGAAGCGGCTTAGACGAATGAACTCAGCGTTGTACTCTTCCACCGTCATAGTATCCTGAGTGAGGCGATTGAACTTGTCCCGAAGTTCTGATCGAGCGATGGCTGGAATGTACATCTCCTGGAAGAGTCTGGAGAACTCCTCCCAAGTAACTCGGTTTGGTCCGAGCCGTGTCTCCTCGGATAGCCACCAGTGATGAGCATTGTCCGTCAATTGCATTCTGACGGCAGTCATCCAACGTTCCCGGGGAAGCTCAGCTGCTTCAAGTTGATGCCGAATATTGGTGAGTCATTCATGAACTTCTGTGGGCTCTTCCTTGCCAGAGAAGGTACGGGGCTTCAGTTGGCGGAAGTCAGTGATGGAGCCCGTCGATGGCCATCGAGCTGGTAGGTTGGCCTGCTCCAGTGCAGTTACGATGCTGCTCCTCAAGAATTCAACCTCACGACGCTGAGCTTCGTGTTGGACTTGTTGCTGGGCTTGCATCATCGCGTAGATCAATTGGAATATCTGTTGCCCGTCAATCGGCTATCCTGGTAGGAATACAGGCATTGGTGGAACGAACTGCGGCGGAGGTGGAATATCATCACGCCGGAATCTGGAGATAGGTTGACCTGTCTGCTGGCTCTGTTGAGTTGATGGAACTCCTCCGACTGGTGTCACTTCGTCGTCATAAGTGACACCTGTAGCTTGTGGTGTTCCAGCGGGAGTCTCGTTGCACTCTTGTGGGTCCATTTCCCTACATCCAAAATAAATAATAAGAGGCACACAGTAATCAAGGCAGGATGCAAGTAAATTATTTGGAGTCGATATAGAGATCAAGAATGATTCAAGCAAGTGGATGAGATCCTAAAACTTATCCTATTCTTATTGCAGGCCTGTTCGGTCCCTAAGTTGAAATCGAACAATTTAGTCGTTGACAAGCATGGGCCACCAAAAAAACTATATCATGCCCCAGTCCCAAAATGCCGAGGGACTGGACACATGGAAATGGACAGCAGCACGCACCGATGGACAACCCAATTTAATAGATCCATCAGGGCATGCTTAAGTTGTAGTCTAACAGGAAATAGAACAATTATTATAAGTCCCAGGTTATTCTAATCTCATCCACAACAGATAATCACAGATTAAATGCCAGAAATAATGCAATAGAATAAATAAGCAATCTCAAATAAGTGTCTCGGGAACAATCCGAGAATATGTCTGGTACATCGAATGCAAATAGACAAGAAATAAATCAACTGGAAATAGAAATACTGAGTATATGGAGCCGGTACTCAGGAGAAGTCTTCTGCCACGATCTCGTCCTCAGGTTCCTGTTCTGTTCCGAGAAGTGCTCATGTTTCGTACACCTCGGGGTAGATCTCTTCGGCTATACCTGGGGACATAGTCCATTCCAGGTCCTCAGGGGACGTAACAAGGTACAGATAATACAAGCCAAAATAATGCAGTACAAGAAATAAATGAAACAATAAGGTAGACTATATAACCATCTAAGTGATATGCAAGTTGAGAGCATCACTAGAACTCAGGCTGAAGCCGCTACAAGCTCTGTGTCGGGGAGCCGGTAGAAGTGATATCATATGGTTGTCTAGCTCGTAGTGAGACTAAGACGCCGGCATAATATATAAAAATCAAGCTGTAGTCTGTGTGACTCTTCCCACCCAATGTAATCACGCACATCATGACCATAACGTCTCATGTCCATGTCAAGCGGGATCATAGCTAATGCAACAAGTCATATAGTATCTATTAATACATTATCTCTGTCAAGTCCTGTATCCTATATAGAATCACTATGAATGTCTCAGAAAGACTCTGTCTCATGAATAGTGTCCAGTGTCCTGGGTCATGTTGTACTTGATAAGACAAGTACGAGAAGTACAGGGTCTCGGTATCCATGTCTATGGACGATACACAATGCCGCGTACGGTGTTGGCACCGACTATAATCGGACGCTAAGCACGTCACACGGCCCTAGGGTTAAGCAAGTACAACAGTTATAATATATATATTCAAAGGAATAAATAGCAAAAACTGCAAGTTTGGCAAGGTACACTTGCCTGCGGTTCCGGTTCCAATTGTGGCTCTGACTTCAGCTGGAATTGCAGACGGTACTCCGGTTGCTGTAACAAACATCACCATCAGATCCAGAAAATATTAATCAGCTAGAAACTTCTGTCCTTGAGTCCAATTTGGAGACAAGGGCAAAAACGATAATTTCGGGTCAAAACGGGGTCCACATGTGGGCCCGCTTTGCACCGAAAAATGTGTCAGGGTCAAAGGTCTTCAAATCTGTCCAACTTAGTGTCAACAGGTCAGGAACAATGATACGAATCCAACGAAACTTCCAGAATTGGATTCCGATGAGCCGATCACAAAATCGCCCGTCGAGTGGAGCCTGTGGGGGCCACGACATGCAATTTTGTCAACGTTCTCAGAATCGAATCAAACTTGGCTCACAGGACCAGCGTATTGCTACGAGTCCGATGGCGCAAGTTTTGTCTCGATCCGACGTGTGTACACAAAGTTAGGGCATAATTCAGAAAAGTCGAATACGGGGCGTTGTTCGCGGATACGCATTGATTCCGGTGTGCACGCACATCCGAATCAGCTTCTGCAAAATCCTGCACGTCTGTATCGACGATGCGCACGTATCTGTGAAGACCGCGCCCGACCAAGTTGTCCCGTTTGGCGGGGCGTACCCAGTTTCGGGGTAAATCAGGACATTGTTTTCCTGTTTTTGGATCGCGGTTCACGATCGCCACAGGACGCGATGCCCCGAGCGGGTTGCACGGGCACCGAGAGGGTCGCGCAGGCTACGCAACGCAATTGACGGAATCAGAAACGGGGTAACGAGGAGAGAGAAACAGGTACCTGAACAGGGCTCAAAAAACTGCGTTTCTCGTGTCCGCGACGTGTCCGGTCGAGTCCAACCCTAGGGTTAGGGTTTCGAGTCGTGTCCGTGTCCGCTGTGCTGCGACGGGGGAGGTCGGCCGAGGGTGGCGGGTCGGCGCTGGCGGAGGCGCGCGGCAGGCGGCCGGAGGCAGCGTCGGAGTCGGGGCTCGGGGTCGGCTGTGGAGAAGAAGGAGGAGGAGGAGGAAGGGGCCGGGACGGCGCTGGCGGCACGGCGGGGTCTGGGCGGCCCAGGAGGAGGGGGAGATCGGAGTCGGGCGGCGGCGCACGGCGGGGAGGCGGTCTAGGGTTTCGGTTGGGGGAAACGGAGAGGGAGGTGAGGGGGGTTTTATAGCGGGATGGCGCCGTGGGGGTGGCCTGATGAGGCGGAGGGGGATCCGGGGTCGGGGGCTACGTGGCCGGGCGGAGCGGAGGGGCCGCCGGCGACGTGGCCGGAGGGAGCGGCGGGGGACTCGGGCCGTGGGAACGTGGGGAGAGGGTGAAGTCAGGCGGGTCGGGCGGCGGGCGGGTTCGGGTCTGGCCGACCCGACCCGACCCGCTAGCCACGGGAGGGCTGGGCCGAGGTTGGGCTGGGCCGGGGTGAGGTTGGGCCGGGCTGGGCCATGGGCTAGGGTTTGGATTTAAGGTTTGGGCTCGATTTAAAAGTAAATAAATAAATAATTAATTAATTAAATAAATAATAAATAATAATAATTTTTAGGTGTTTTAAAAATAGGTCCGGGGCCCAATAAAATCCAGAAAATTTATCCTAAGTCCAGTTTTTCATTTTACACCCAAAAATATTATTTTCATAATATTTTAATATTATTTATTATCATTTAAAAATTATTTAATAATTAAAACCCTGAATTTAATTAGAAAAAAATCCCAGAAAATTTCAGAAAATTGTGAAAATCCAAATTTAAAAATTCTTGAAAAATCAGGGGGTTTACATAAGCAAAAAAATTAGAATTACAAAAAATCGATCGAGGGAAAAAATTTAATACTAACCATCCATTTAAAATGCTCGACGGTCGGAATAGATCCACCAGTATGGAGACCACCCTTAGCACAGGCAGCCCTCGCCTTCTTGCACTTGGCCTTGTAGACCGGGGTATCCATCTTCTGCTTTATCTTCTCCCAGTCTCCGCCTTCGTTCACTCCTTGCGATGATCCGATCCAAGTAACGCCAGCACTTTATGGTGATTGATCATATCTCTCAACATCTTGCTGGCGACGGTCTTGTAGAACCAATCTTTATTATTGCGTCGTCGACTAAGATAACTCGTATAATACACTTGAACCGTTTGACTAGCCAAAACAAATGGTTCAAAATCTACATATCTTTTTTCATATTTTATATCAACAAAATCAAACTGTTTATCAATTTTCCATCCTTTCTTGGGTGTTGTGTCGAACCAATCATATTTAAATAGTAAAATTTTTATCTCATAAGAGTAATCCAGTTCCACGACATCTCTTAGTACACCGTAATAGTTAAATTCTGGATCGACATCGTAGACTGAACCCCTCACACATACTCCAGAATTCTTGTATAATTAGCCTTCTCATCAACAAATGATTGATTAATAGACTTATCAGTAGTTCTAAATTTGAAGCTATTGATGGTGTATCCATCCCAACACTTTGCCCTCTTGCTTGGTCCGATAGCTAATGCTCGAAGTCGTTCATTTTGTAAGTCTGTACCAGGACGAAAATTCTGAAATATCATGTATCATATAGACATTAGACAAAGATTGGTCTGAATGCTAAATTTAGAATGCTTAATATTTAGGATATGTACATAATTATGGAACCACGATAAAATTTTTCTATCAACCTCTCTAGCAAGACCATCTTTATTAATATTAGGTCTCTGATTTCACCTCAGCAATTCTTTTCCAACTATATTGAAGAAAATTTATACTGTGATAATAAGAAGAAAATTTAGAGCAATTCTTTTCCAACTATATACAAAATTAAAATATCTAGGAAAAATGTGTCGCTTACTTCTTAATATCTTGCATCTCATTTATACCACTATTTAACAATATATACCGATGAGTGGCTTCAAACTCATCTTCTTCCAACCAACATACTTTAGTAGCACTTGTAGGCTTCGCTCCTATATTGAAGATAGTGTAGATTACACTATTCGGGGCATTAACCCCACCGTCATCATTCCTTGGGGCTCTATTGTGATTTGTTCTGACGTAAGTATCAAAGTAGATGGAGTAGAAGTTTGAAACCTCCTCAATGATATATGCTTCACATATCGAAGCTTCTACATGAGCCTTATTGCCAACCTTCTTCTTCAGGTGATGTAGATACCTATAGATAATATATTGAATCTTATAATTATTTGAATAAAGAAATTATTAGTATAAAGAATTTATACCTCTCAAATGGATACATCCATCGTTAATGGACGGGAGCACCGACCCGTGCTTCATATGCAAGATAAATCAAAAAATTCTTCATACTATCAAAAAAATCAGAAGGAAGCACCATTTCTAATTTATACAATGTCAATACAATTTTCTCCTCAAGTTTTATTATATGTTGCACCGTCAACTTGCTTGAACACAAATCTCTAAAGAATATAGATAATTCGGCCAACGGAGTCCAAACTTGATGAGATAACATCTCTCTCAGAATAATAGGTAGTAACCTCTCCATAAACACATAGCAATCATAACTCTTCATCCTTCTCAGCTTGCGTTCATTAAGATCAACACATCTTGCCAGATTTGACACGTAGCCGTCAGAAAATCTCATCTTTGCAATCCAGTTGCATATTATTAATTTATCCTCCCTACTCAATGTAAACAGCGTTGGATGCTTGACCCAATTGCCATTTTTACTTCGTTTTAGGTACAAATCTGAACACCTGGAAATAATTTTTAAGTTATTTCTTGCTTTGACATTGTCTTTCGTTTTCTCCATGATATCCATCACCGTATTAAAGAGATTGTCGAATACATTCTTTTCGATATGCATGACATTAAGATTATTCCTTATGAGATTATCCTTCCAATAAGGTAAGTCCCAAAAGATACTCCATTTTGTCCAATTATGCCTAAGTCTAAACCCTTCAAAGTGATCGTTTGATATCGGATCTTCCATCACAGTCGGCAATCCATCTACCGATTTCCAAACTTCGTCTCCTGTCAGTCCAAATGGGGGAGGAGATAGTTCATATTTACCATCTCTAAATGCATCTCTATTTCTTCTCCACGGATGCGACGCAGGAAGGAACTAACAGTGACAATAAAAAATTATTTTTCCTCCGTTCTGGAGACGGAATGCCTTACTCTTTTACATACATATCGGACAAGACAAAGTACCATAAGTACACCACCCCGATAACATCCCATATGCTAAAAAATTATTGATGGTCCACATAAGAGACGATCTCATGTGAAAGTTCTACTCCTTCGATATATCATATGTCCGAACGTCGAATTGACACAATTGTTTCAACTCATCCACCAACGACTGCAAGTAGATATCAATATCATTCTTTAGATTTTTTTAGACCGGGTATGATAAGTGTCAAGAACATGTAAGGAGTCTTCATGCACATCCACAGTGGTAGATTGTAAGGAGTCAAAATCATCGGCCAATAAGAGTACTAAGATCCTGACTGTCTGAAAGGAGTGAATCCATCAGAACATAAATCCAACCGAACATTCATGGGATCCGCGACAAATTCAGTATGACACAAATTAAAATGCTTCCATGCCTCTCCATCGGAAGGATGAGATAATTTGTCTTCATCCATCTTTCATTTTTTGCTATGCCATGTCATGTGTTGTGCTGTGTTTGCGAATATATACATCCTCTATAGCCTCTTTGTGATAGACAAAAACTGCATGTACTTGTAGGGACGCAACCTTGCTCGGACAGTTGACTTTCTTTTGCCCCGAATTGGCTTGGACCGGTCCGCATGACAGAAAATGCATTTATCTTTATCATTTTTCTCCTTGTAGTACAACATGCAACCATTTCGACAACAATCTATCTTTTTTTAGCCTAATCCGAGTTTTTGTATCATCATCTACGACTTGTAGAAGTTATCAGGCAACTCCTTCGATCCTTTTGGCAACAACTCTCTAACAAACTAAATTATTCGGTCGTAGCATTCCTGCGGCAAGTTAAAATTAGACTTTAGGTTCAACAGCAGCATCACCACTGACAACAGAATGAGAAGCACAACCCGGGTATAATGGAGTATCGGCATTCTTGAACATATCATAGAATTCTTTCGCATCAGGATTAGGATCCTTTGGATCAAAACTTGGACCGACCGTATCAAATACCAACTCACGCGCCAGGTTTCGCGGTCAATATTTAAAGTTATCTCCGAGAGTGAACTCTTCTACCTCCTTATTGAAAAAGGAATGATGATATTGCAAAAATAAAGGTTCTCCTTGAGTCGTCCACTCCATGTATTTCGGTACAAAATTATTCTTGTAGAGATGCTCCCTCACGAGATTCATCTCTTTGAATGGTATATTATGACATTTGACACAAGGACACTTGATGAGCCTCCCATCCATAAAGTAAGGTTGACTACTGGCATATTTGAGATATTCCTCAACGCCCGTCATAAAATTATCTGTCAAACCAATCCTACTCTCATGTCGCCGATTTTACATCCACGATCGGTCATCAAAGTATCGACTCATTGATTCTGTAGGTACCATATATTCAAACAATATGGATTAGATACAAGATGTGTTAGGATATTTGCTAAAGGATTAGTTAGTTAGGATACTTAATGAAGAAGTCTCATAAAGAACTAAAGGAGCTATTGGAAAGACCATATTTTAGCATTTCTTCGTGTTTTACAAGTATCCAAAATCCTAATTCATCGACACTCATTCGAATATGGCTGATACATGCCATAGCATAGTAAGGTTGGAACTACTAATTACTATTCATATTAGTATCCTGAAGTGATAATCGATACTCATAGTAATGGTCCGATACCGATTCCGATACAAAGACCAATACTCTAAAATTTTAATAATTTATTATAGGTTAAATTAGTGATAACCGTATCAATTTTAGGGCCAATGAATAAATCGATACCGATACGAATTTTTGAACGTCACATATTCTATTTTCGATATTCTAGGATACGCTCAAGCCTATGTATTAAGAATTACGTACGTCTAAGAATACACATATAAATCAAAATAATTATATATGTTATATTGAATTTGTCAGTCTTCTTCTAAGTTAGTTATAGACACATACAATACGTATTACCATTTTCGTGTTCTAATATTCGTGTCAATTTGTCTGCATTTTTTTGATACGTGTGTTCGTGCTATAAATCGTTACAAAACTCTTCTTATAGAGATCCTCCCTCACGAGATCGACCTCTTTGAATGGTATATTATGACATTTGACACAAGGGTACTTAATGAACCTCTCATCCTTATAATAAGGTTAACCACTGGCATATATTTGAGAAATTCCTCAACGCTCACCCTGAAATCATCTGTCCAACCAATCCTACTCTCATGTCACCGATTATACATCCATGATCGGTCAACTAAGTATCAACTCATTACTATATTTCTTAACTGAGATAATGTTAAGCCTGTATAAATATTCTCGTTAGTATGCAGCCTAACTACATGAGGGTTATTGGTAATATGCTTTCGCACCATGAGGGACATGCCATATAGGACTTCAAAGGGCATACGAAGCGTCATTCATGAGGTTGTGATCCCCAATGAATGTCTCGTTTATACTCAGTGTTACCAAATTACTATATTTTCTCCTATGTCGAACGATCCCGGTGCCCAGGTGTATCTCGTTCAAGAAAAGTTACCAAACCTTGTGCACAAGTTATCCCTGACCATGCAAATAAAATCGAAGCATAATTTACATGGTAAATAAATGTAAGTAAATTCTCGCATTATTGATCCCTTTCGTTTTGTTCATTCTTATCTCGGTTGGTGACCCGTAGGTCCCAACTTACAGACCTTCTCGTGGCCCGGTGGTACCAAACCATATTTATACTCGCATATGTGTTTCCTTCATAGATACTGTGCACTGAAGTACTTATACTTGTATCAATGTTTAAGGTTCTATTCTCAGTGATACCAGCATATGAAGTAGATTGCATAATATTACTTCTTTCTCATGGCAGACTTACTTTATAGCATTCTTATATCAATAGTACTAACAGTTCATTATTCATGTGTTTCATTTCTTTTAGCAGCATTAAACATAAAGCATCATTATTATTGTGTGGACTAGAGCAGCATATAGTTATGACATATAACAAGGAAACACTAACATTCATTTCATTAGGGCATAAAAGAGTAGAGGAGAAAGGACAGATCCACTCAGTTATATAAATATTATTTCAATGCCACGATCCCACATTCGCCTATGATCCCTCAAGAATGATCTGACACGATGTACAGTCTTCTTACTTGGCATAATCATACATTCGAACCACGTCGCATAAGATATCCCATCCGGCCAAGTTAAGCAATACGGCATCATCACACCAAGCATCTCGATTTTCTATACCACTTGTATTCTATCGGTCTGATCCATCTATAATTTTAGAGTAATGCCTTTTCGCGGAGCAGGGCATTACAGAACCAAGGGCCACCTTGTGCCTACTGCCACAGGCCAGAACACCATGTCAACGACTATCATATTCGAAAAGGGGGATATTTTGTTTGTGGTAAGTTTGTCCACCTTGCTCGTGACTGTCGGGATCGCCCCAACGATCTTCCTATGCACCGTCCACAGCAACAATCATAGCGTCCACCTCAGAATCATGGTCAAGCACCTCGAGCGAACCAGATGGCACCACAGAACGCTCAAGGCCGGGTCTATGCTCTGACTCGGAAAGAGCGTTCGCTTCCAACATGGTGGTGTCAGGTATATTACTTTTTAATAATGTACCTGCTCGAGTATTGTTTGATTCCGTTGCCACACAGAGTTTTATTACGAGGGATTTTACGATCAAAAACAAATTCCTATGACACCGCTAGGCCTAAACCTTAGCTTCGGTACTCCATCAGTGTGGATTTGTCGGCTCGCTTAGTTTATCGTGAAGATAATATTTGCAACGGAGGAAGAAAATTTTCACTTGATGAGATAGTCTTAGACATCAGGGTCTACGACATCATTCTGGGGATGGATTGGCTCGGCGCTTGCTCGGCTACTATTGATTGTGAGAAAAAGAAAGTTGTGTTTCGTCTACCTGGCGAGATCGAATTTTAATATGCGTGCAGTCCAGCGTCGAGAGCATCGAATTCCTGTATGGTGATCTCTGCAATATCTGCTCGGCGGATGATACATTCCGGCTGTGAAGGGTACTTGGCGTCCGTTCGAGACACTCAGCAAGATTGTGCAAACGTAGAGTCTACTTTCGTTGTGGCAGAATTTTTTGATGTATTTCCAAAAGAGTTGCCAGGCATGCTGCCCGACCGAGAGATAGAGTTCACTATAGATACATTTCTAGAGACTCAACCGATTTCCAAAGATCTGTATCGAATGGCCCCGACAGAACTAAAAGAGTTAAAGGTCCAGTTACAGGAATTGTTAGATCAAGGGTATATTCGTCCGAGCGTGTCTCCGTGGGACGCATCTGTATTATTTGTGAAGAAAAATGATGGTTCCATGTGGCTCTGCATCGACTATCGTGAATGGAATAAGTCCATTGTTCGAAACAAGTACCCCCTCCCCAAGATCGATGACCTCTTTGATCAACTACAAGGCGCGACGGTGTTTTCAAAAATTGATCTTCGCTCGGGTTATCATCAGCTCAAGATCAAGCCGGACGATGTGACAAAGTCAGCCTTTCGCACTCACTATGGCCACTATGAGTTTTTGGTAATGTCATTAGGACTGACCATTGCCCCTGCCGCCTTTATGAATTTAATGAATCGTGTGTTCCGGCCATATCTCGACAAGTATGTAGTAGTGTTCATTGATGATATATTGGTGTACTTTAAAAATATGGAGGAACATACAAAGCACTTGCGGACCGTGCTACAGACTCTTCGAGACAATAAGCTATACGCAAAACTGAGTAAATATGAGTTCTGTCTGAGAAGTGTATCTTTCCTTAGGCACATCATTTTTGCGGGAGGCATTTCCGTCGATCTAAAAAATTTGAAGCCATAGTCGAGTGGAAGCGACCCTGCATCCGTCAGTGATATTCGAAGCTTCCTCGGGCAAACGAGATACTACAGGCGGTTCGTGAAGGAATTTTCCAAGTTAGCATCACCGCTGACTCGCCTCACTCAGAAGGGAATCACATTCGAGTGGTCCGCCGAATACGAATCCTCGTTTGAAGAGTTAAATCAACACCTCACCTCTGCTCCAATACTTGCACTACCAGACGAGACCTCGGGATTCCAAATATTCAGCGATGCGTCAGGGCAGGACTTGGGGTGTATACTCATGCAGCGGGATAGAGTGATAGCCTATGCATCAAGACAACTAAAAAATATGAGAAAAATTATCTTACGCATGACTTAGAACTAGCGGCAATTGTGTTCGCGCTAAAATTATGGCGATATTATCTCTATGGAATGGCTTGCCGAATTTATACTTACCACAAAAGCTTGAAGTACCTATTTACCCAAACGGACCTTAACCTACGACAGTAGCATTGGCTAGAATTAATCAAAGACTATGACTTGACGATCGACTATACACCTGGCAAAAGGAATATTATAGCGGATGTGTTGAGTCGAGTATTTGCGGGATCCATGTCCGTCGATCGCAGGTTACAAAGAGATTTTGAGAAAATAGGCATTGAACTCCGAATTCAATACCGCGGAGCGTGAGTTGCTCCGATGCAATTTGTACCCAACCTATTAGAGAGAGTCACGTCTACTCAGAGGGACGACCTATTCCTAAGGAAAATACGCGAGCAGATTCTAGCAGGGTGGGCGAAGGACTTTGCAGTAGATGAGAATGGAGTATTATGAGGGAAGGGAAGGCTATGCGTCCCCAACGACGCAGAACTCAGAAAGGAGATCCTTACAGAAGCTCACTATGCAGCCTACACAATCTATCCCGGGAGCACGAAGATGTATAAAGACCTTCGCATTATATTCTGGTGGCACAGCATGATGAAAGATGTGGCACGATTCATGTCGCAATGCATTACCTGTCAGAGGGTGAAAGTAGAACATCAGAGACCGGGCGGGGAGATACAAAATCTTGCTATTCCAGAATAAAAATGGGAGCACATAAGCATGAACTTCATTGTTGGCTTGCCAAAGACGCAACGGAGGAACGACGCAGTCTGGGTCATCGTCTACCGGCTAACCATGTCAGCACACTTTATTGCCATTAATGTTACTTGGAGGGTCGATCGCCTCACCCAGACCAACCTTAATGATATAGTTCGGCAGCATAGAGTGCCAGTTACTGTCACGCCCCGAGGCGTCCCCCGAGCCGTGACCGCCGTGCGGGCCTGGAGTTGCGCCCGCACAAGGCTTTTTAAATGATTTGCATAGCAAGCACGTATTCAGAGTACGCAGATAAATTGAAATACAGATTTGAAACATAGAAAAGTTCTCTTTATTGATAATGAACATCTATTACAAACTCCTGAACGAGTCAGCTAATATGCCGAACGGCTTACAAAAGGGTTGACTCAAAATGAGATAGCAGTCCTGTACATTACATCCTTTTATAAACTTAAAACGATAAAGACCTCCAGGCTGGAGGATCGCCTTGCCACGGAGCTGTATTTGTGTATGAAGAGTTGCAGCTTCGGACTTCAAAAGGCTTCGAGGTGCGGTGAAGATGCGCTAACAGCTGGACTGGATCGGGAAGACGACTTCGGCTCCTCGCTCGGTTCGCCTTGGTGCGGAGAACCTGTTTCAACGAGGGTCAGCATATCGAAACATGCTGGTGAAGGCGAGCTAGCCTGACTATACCAATCAACACGTTGTTTAGTGAAGCATGCATATTTGGTTGGTTTCTATCTTGCCTTAGTTCATTTACAGTTAAGCAGCATATTGAATTTACTGAAATGAACGTGCCACCGTTCGGTGGATTTTACCTGCCCGTCTGAATTACCTGCACAATACTTACCATGCCTTCCCTGAAACGAAGACACAAGTTAGTATGCAACAGGTTTTAAATATACAGATGATCACTGGCATAATACCACGAAGGATGATTTATAGTCTCAAGACGGACGGATGTGCAGCGCGAGTGCGAGCCCCCGCTGCACGCCTCATTTCCGACGATTCAGACGACTATACAGACGTTCCGTCCGGATCGGATCGGTCCCAGTGCCCCGGCGACCGTCCGCAGGAACCAGATTTCCTTGTGCACAAGTTGTCCGTGATCGCACGTTATATTAACTGATTTATAGCAGATCATACTGTTGAGGCAACACGAATACAGACAAGCAGAATTTCATATATGTGTTCTATATTTAGCCCGTTTTATAGAACCTTTGCACGAACAAGCATACGATAAGGCAACAGTTCACAGGTTTGATTGACAAGCATAATAACCAAGTATATTTGTCTTTTATCTTGGTTTCTTTTATTATTACTTGGTATCGTTTGATCGGGGCAACAGAGTGAAGCTGGAAGTAGAGCTAGCTAATCGGGTTGGTAGCCACTCACTTAGATTTTTGGAAAGAAGAAGGAAAGAGGCGCTTCACGACTCCGCTCGCAAGCCGCCTACTGCTCGTTCACCTGCACACGATCAGCTCGATTAATACTTCTTCCTCTCTTTCCAATCTCGGAATTGAAGTGCAGTTCAATGAACGAAAACAATGAAAATCATCGAAACCGTTCAAGGAAAACAAGCAAATCCCAAAACCAACTCAAAGCACGAAAGCAACAAGCGACATCGAAAACCGAGGCAATAAAAGATAGCAGCGGAGAGGTCCCTCCTGACTCTGCCGCTAAGCCGATCCTTGGGGCGCAGTCCACTGAATATGGGAATCGATTCCGAAGAAACAAATCCATAACGAGGACGAGTTCTTAATTCAATCTATCCCGATCGAACGATACCGTCTTGTGTTTCTTAGCCGCGCTCTCCGCATCGGGAGAACGGGGCGCTACATCCTACCCAACTAATTGGAAGTTTTGTCCCGAAACTTAGGATAGGACCTACCGTTAAGGATTATTCTGTTGGGGCAGAAGCTTAGAGGGGAGTGGACAATCCCGAGATACGTGGTCCCTTGCACCACAGTTGAAGCATAGGCCCTTGCGGCGATAACAATTGTCAGTGGTGTGCCCAGACTTTTTACAGTATTCACAGAATGGTCTCGGGTTTCCCCTTTGGGGACCGCCGTGGTTAGGGCGCTTTGCGGCGGTATTTCCTCTATCATTGCCTTGGCGTTTGTGATTGTAGGTATGCACAGCGCCGGTGGAAACGTGAGGATAGAGTGGTTCGAGAGATAGGGCGTGATTCATGACTTCACGCATTGTTCCGTACTGATTGTTGACTACGTGCGAATAGATGGCAGGGCGTAGTCCACCTTCAAACCTTCTAGCTCGACTCGCTGCATCAGGTAAATAGGCCCTAGCGAACTTCGAGAGTCGGTTGAATTCGGCGGAATACTCTTTAACTGTCATCCTGCCTTGCCTCAGTTGCACGAAGTCATTTTCCATCTTACGTTGCACTGGAGGGGGTATATACTCCTCTTCAAACGCGGCACGAAAGGTCGTCCACGAGATCGCCTCCTCTCCGTGATCAAGTTGGAGAGATCGTCGATGCACGTCCCACCAATCGTGTGCGTCGAGGCGGAGCTGCAGTTGCGCGCAGGCGACGCGCCTATCTTCGGGGACCTCTAGCAGAGTGAAGTGGTCTTCAAGTTCTGCTAGCCAATCTAGAGCTACCACTGGGTCCTCAGTCCCGTTGAACGGGGTGTTGCAGACTTTCTTGAATTGGCCCAAGTTGAAGGCAATCATGTCCCTCGGCCTTGGGATTTGAGGCGTCTCCACTTCAAGCACGGGCTGTTCCACCGGAGTCGCTGCTGTTGCGGCGGAATGGTTGGCAACCAAAGTCTGAACGATCTGATGCAGGGTATCGACCTGCTTCTGTTGGACTGAGAATCGGGTCTCTAGATTACTCTCGAGCTTAGCTTGGCGAGCATCGTCTCGTTGTCGTTGCGATTCTAACATTTGCATTACCCGCTCAAGCGGGTCGACTTGAGACATGCCTCTTTGGCTTCGAGAGCTTCCCGAATTGCCCGAACTGCTCTCTTGTGTTTCGATCGGTGGTTGCGCTGCAGATTGCGCTGGATCCATTCCTTCAAAAGAAGGTAAATTACATTAGGATCATAATGTATTATGGACTTATTGCCTGAACGTATCTCATTTTGGCCTAGCGAGTTCAAGAGTTCGCACAGGAATTTGATCGTTAAAGGAACTTTTCCAGCACGAAGTCTAAGGAACTTTGAATCTGTGCTCTGATACCACTATGTCATGCCCCGAGGCGTCCCCCGAGTCGTGACCGCCGTGCGGGCCTGGAGTTGCGCCCGCACAAGGCTTTTTAAATGATTTGCATAGCAAGCACGTATTCAGAGTACGCAGATAAATTGAAACACAGATTTGAAACATAGAAAAGTTCTCTTTATTGATAATGAACATCTATTACAAACTCCTGAACGAGTCAGCTAATATGCCGAACGGCTTACAAAAGGGTTGACTCAAAATGAGATAGCAGTCCTGTACATTACATCCTTTTATAAACTCAAAACGATAAAGACCTCCAGGCTGGAGGATCGCCTTGCCACGGAGCTGCATTTGTGTATGAAGAGTTGCAGCTTCGGACTTCAAAAGGCTTCGAGGCGCGGTGAAGATGCGCTAACAGCTGGACTGGATCGGGAAGACGACTTCGGCTCCTCGCTCGGTTCGCCTTGGTGCGGAGAACCTGTTTCAACGAGGGTCAGCATATCGAAACATGCTGGTGAAGGCGAGCTAGCCTGACTATACCAATCAACACGTTGTTTAGTGAAGCATGCATATTTGGTTGGTTTCTATCTTGCCTTAGTTCATTTACAGTTAAGCAGCATATTGAATTTACTGAAATGAACGTGCCACCGTTCGGTGGATTTTACCTGCCCGTCTGAATTACCTGCACAATACTTACCATGCCTTCCCTGAAACGAAGACACAAGTTAGTATGCAACAGGTTTTAAATATACAGATGATCACTGGCATAATACCACGAAGGACGATTTATAGTCTCAAGACGGACGGATGTGCAGCGCGGGTGCGAGCCCCCGCTGCACGCCTCATTTCCGACGATTCAGACGACTATACAGACGTTCCGTCCGGATCGGATCGGTCCCAGTGCCCCGGCGACCGTCCGCAGGAACCAGATTTCCTTGTGCACAAGTTGTCCGTGATCGCACGTTATATTAACTGATTTATAGCAGATCATACTGTTGAGGCAACACGAATACAGATAAGCAGAATTTCATATATGTGTTCTATATTTAGCCCATTTTATAGAACCTTTGCACGAACAAGCATACGATAAGGCAACAGTTCACAGGTTTGATTGACAAGCATAATAACCAAGTATATTTATCTTTTATCTTGGTTTCTTTTATTATTACTTGGTATCGTTTGATCGGGGCAACAGAGTGAAGCTGGAAGCAGAGCTAGCTAATCGGGTTGGTAGCCACTCACTTAGATTTTTGGAAAGAAGAAGGAAAGAGGCGCTTCACGACTCCGCTCGCAAGCCGCCTACTGCTCGTTCACCTGCACACGATCAGCTCGATTAATACTTCTTCCTCTCTTTCCAATCTCGGAATTGAAGTGCAGTTCAATGAACGAAAACAATGAAAATCATCGAAACCGTTCAAGGAAAACAAGCAAATCCCAAAACCAACTCAAAGCACGAAAGCAACAAGCGACATCGAAAACCGAGGCAATAAAAGATAGCAGCGGAGAGGTCCCTCCTGACTCTGCCGCTAAGCCGATCCTTGGGGCGCAGTCCACTGAATATGGAAATCGATTCCGAAGAAACAAATCCATAACGAGGACGAGTTCTTAATTCAATCTATCCCGATCGAACGATACCGTCTTGTGTTTCTTAGCCGCGCTCTCCGCATCGGGAGAACGGGGCGCTACAGTTACTATAGTGTCAGATCGGGACGGACGATTCCTATCACATTTTTGGGAGAGCCTTCAGTCAGCGATGGAGACCAAGTTGAAGTTTAGCTCAACCTACCATCCTCAAACCAATGGCCAAACAGAGAGGGTTAATCAGGTGCTCAAAGACATGCTGCGTCTCTGTGCGAATGATTCAAAGTCAAGTTGGGACGTCTACCTACCGTTGGCCGAATTTGCATACAACAACAATTATCAGTCCAATATCCAAATGGCTCCGTATGAGGCTTCGTATAGGCGAAAGTGTAGGTCATCGATCTGCTGGGATGAAGTTGGGGAGCATCAAATCCTTTGGCCGGAACTAGTAGAACAAACAGTCCAAAAGGTTCGGTTGATCCGAGAGCAACTAAAAGTAGCATAAAGCCGGCAGAAAAGTTATGCTGACATTCATCGTCGACCCCTTGAGTTCTTCGAAGGTGATCATGTGTTTCTGAAGGTCTCGCCCATGCGAGGAGTCATGAGATTCAGAGTAAAGGGGAAGTAAAGTTTGAGATTCGATGGCCCGTTCGAAGTCCTCAAGCGAGTCGCTCCAGTTGCCTATCAAATTGCATTGTCACCAACCCTGTCAAACGTGCATGATATTTTCCATGTATCACAGCTTAGGAAGTACGTCCATAACCCGAGTCACGTGGTAGATTTTGATCAGCTGGATCTGCAGGAAGACTTATCGTACATCGAAGAGCCCATTCAGATCTTGGATCAAAAAGACAAGCAACTCCAGAATCGTGCAGTCCCGCTTGTGCGCGTTCTTTGACGGAACCACGCGGTCGAGGATTCGACCAGGGAACTCGAATCGGACATGAAGAAAAAGTTTTCATTATTATTTTCTTAGGGGTAGTTTCTATTCCTAAGTTTCGAAAACAAAATTTTTTATTAGTTGGTTCAGATGTAGTGCATTGTTCCCCCTTTTCGGGGAGCATGGTTAAGAAATACTTGGTATCGTCCGATCGAGACAAATTAAATCAAGATCCTTTCCTCATTATGGATTGGTTTCTTTGGAATCAAGCCCCATATTCAGCGGATTGTGCCTCAAAGAAGAACTTGGCGGCAGAGTCAAGTGGGGCCTTTCCGTTGCGCTAGTTTCTTTGCTCGTTTTCAATGCCGCTTGGTTGCTTTCTTGTTGGTTATGTGGGTTGTATTTTCTTGAATGGTTTCGATGGATTTCATTGTCTTCTTTCTTTGAATTTTATATTTTGTATCAAACTTTGGGAGACCGGGGCAAGAGACACTGATCATCTGTTGATTCGTGCAGGTGATCGTGTAGGCGACTCGCAAGCAGTCCTAAAGATCTTCCTTTTCTCTTCCCCGATTTACCAACTTATGAGTGACCTTACTTCCGATTAGCGCCCTTCTTCCAAGTCTTCATTCTCAATAATTTGACTCGTTTGTGCGTTCTGATCAACGATACCATAATAATAAAATTAAGTCAAGATAAAAAGAAGTAAACTTGAAACACTTAATGCTGGTTACATAAAATCATCTATACGATAATATTGTTGCGTGATTGTCCGCTATACATATATCTATTTTATGTTTCAGTTGTAGCTAGAACTTATTCATCTATAATTATTCAATGGGTGGTACATAACTTAAAATATGATCACATCAGCTGTTAGCCTATGCCATCGCACTGTGCTAAAGTAGTTAAGTTTATTTCGATGTCTTGAAATGCCTCATATGTTAACTTAGTATTTAGATCGTTAATGGTCATGGACAACTTGTGCACAAAGTATATGGTTCCTGTGAACGGTCGTCGAGGCACCGGGGCCAATTCATCCCGGGCAGAACAACAGTTAGTCGTGCTAGCAACTTAGCATGGGTGAGGCGGGAGTTTATAGCGGGGCTCGTTACCTGGACTGCAAGCATCATCGTCTACCCAGACTATAGTCCATGATGGCTAGTCAAGACAGTGATCCTTATGTATATTTAAACTGTACAAACTAACTATGTCTTTGTGGCAGGGAAGAACATGGTAAATTGTGTACAGGTGGTTCAGATGGTGCAGATAAAAGTCACCGAGCGGTGGCACATTTTTGTTATGTCATTTCATTCTATCGCATGTTATAAAATTAAACTAAGACAAGATAGAAGGATCACATAATAATAATATTGCATGTTCACATGAATACGGTATCGATTTGGTGTGTCGAGTTAGCTCGCCCTCACCGGTACTTTTCGAAGTACTGACACTCGTTGCAACAGGTTCCCCGAGCCAAGATGACGCGGCGAGGAGTAGAAGCTTTTTCCCCAACCTTTTACTGATCTGACGCATTCGTGTTCGTGACTTTTTGGAGCGCTAGTACATATTTTCAAGGAGCTCGAACATACCCTTTTGAAGATCCTAAGCGATGGTACAAACACGCACGCAAGGTGGTTTGCTCTTTTGAATTTTATTAAGGGATGTAATGTATGGATCGGCTATCTCATTTTGCGTCCATGCTATAAGCCCGTGCGACACCCTTTTTTACTTTTGAGTCAAGAGTTTGTAACTAGATGTTCATTATCAATAAAGAGAACTTTTCTTCATTCCAATGTGTGATATCTCATTTGCGTACTTTGTTGCATATATTTTTAAAGTATATCATTATACCTAGGCCTTGTGCGGGCGCGTCTTACGCTCGCAAGGTATCACGTCCGGGGGACGATTATCGATTTAGTGGAAATCGAGGCATTATATTTATGTCACTAGTTAGTTGGTTCACGTGCCAAAGCAGCCATTTTGAGCATATTTTGGTGTAGTGCTGGGTCTTGATAACACCGCTACTAATCATGGGTTTCTTATGGGCCATCATATAGTTATGACCCATGCTAGAATTTTAGCCTTCTTGCATACCTAACTGTTTGATGCAGAGACGAACAGAAAAGGATACTCATATGTTTATGTAAATTGCTGCTAACTTGTATGTCTGTTGCAGGTATAACCGTTCGACGAAGGGTAAGAATCACTGAATAAGTGATGTATTAATTTCTGATTATGCTTGAATTGTGTACTGCCCCTAGACTTGCATGTTTTACTTGATTACGTTGCTGCCCCTTAATATAAAATGAATAGTCCACTAGATACACTACTGCCTTGAACTGAGTTGAATAGTCCACTAGAAATAGCTTATGTACCTAAGAGTTAATGAATATGACTCACGATACATGCTGTGCACTGCACGATAGAACGTTGTCCCTATAGCATGCTTGAATGTATTGAATATGCAAACTATTTTCAAAGATATGTTTTCGAAAGAAGTAATCTGACTCTAATCTTGTGCTGCATGAAATGAACCTAGGTAAAAAGTAGCAAGATCACTAGCAATATAATATTTTATCACATGCTTACTTAGTGTTTGTTTTAGAGAGTGTTGCTTCTGTTCGTTGCTTTTATACTCACCAGTACTTTCCCCAAAGTGCTGACCCCCAACAATTCTGTTCGCAGGTGCTGGATCGTCCGAAGAAGCAATAGCCAAGCCTCATCCTCAGGAGCCGGAGATCTGGGTCGATGCCTTGAGACGTATCGAGGTATTTTGTGATGCTTTTGTATAAAGGGATGTAATGTATGTAACGCTGTCATTGTAATCGAAAGAGAGACAGTTTGAGTGAATTGTAATCTCGGCCAAGCGTCACTTGTAACACTTCTTGAATATCAATAAAGAGCTTATTTTCTTATGTCATTGTGTTCTTTACTTTTCTGCTAAGTTGTGTCGTTGTTTCTTATCTCTAAATAGCTTATTTTGTCCTTCTTCAAGCCTTGGCCTTATGCAAGCGCAACTTAGACTTGTACGGCATCACGTCCAAGCGAGGACGGTCGGTTCCGCAAGGCGCTAAACGAGGACGATTGACCCTTGCAGGAACGGAACGTAACACATAACATTCATAGGACATACCAACCTTGAGCACAACAATCTACATAAAGAAACAAAAGAATTTTCCTCCACTAATGAATATTCAGAATTAAAAAATGCGTTGATATCTACAAATTAAATATTTAGTATCAATATACAAAAGCATATAAAGAGGTTGTGCATGCAGAGTTGTTCTTTATTTCTTTATATTTTTGAGAACTTGAAACAAATAGTCCTTCCTTCCTTCCTTCCTTCTTTCTTTCTCTCTCTCTCTCTCTCTCTCTCTCTCTCTCTCTCTCATGTTCATTCTCAAGAACGAATCTCAAGAACTTGAAACAAAAGCATATAAATAGGTTGTGCATGCAAAGTTGTATCATGCTCACCCTTTAGACTTTCATACGGTTTGCTGATACAAGGGCCTATTTTTATACCATATAAATCAAGCAATATCTATTATTCTTTGATAAAGATCTAAATAAAAATTATAATAGACGCAATCATAAGAGCAAACCTTAATCAGAAATAAATCCCCAAAAAGAAACATTAACAAGTTGTACATATTAGCTTTCTCTCATGCGCATCATTTATGAATACATAAAATAATTAATTTTCCCACTATATATCCAATAGAAGATTGAAGAACATCTTCCAAATCACTAAATTGTGAATAATATGTTGGATGGCTGGCTCGATTAATGAACCATTACGGCCTACAATTGTATTCGTACTAATACACTAATTAAAATCGATGAAAGAAGTCTAAAAATAGGTGTAGAAATTCATGTTTCATGCAAAAATTAGATAAAGGAATTGTAAAACATCTATGAGGAAGTTACTATAATTATTCTGCTAACTGAAAAATTATATATACAAACTGTGTAAGACTAAGGAACTAAACAAAAAATACGGAGCGATATTCTACTAATCACTTGCTATGAAGAAAAAAAACGATAACCATACTGTTACCATACTTATCTCAATTTTTTAAAGACAAGACTTTCTAGAACGAGCTTCAGTTCCTTTGTTCATACTGTTGTACATCCTACAATCAAAACCAAAGTATATCTGTGTCGTGTCTATGCAACATAGGAATTTTGAAAGTAAAATTTGTTGGTTTCACGTATGGGTAGTTGGAAGTATACTTGATTTTTTGCTGATCAGGAAGAGGTAAAAAAAAAACTGTCAGCCCACCCACAAATCAGACCTCTACGAAA
Organism: Iris macrosiphon; assembly: GCA_036927795.1. Classification (NCBI taxonomy): domain Eukaryota; kingdom Viridiplantae; phylum Streptophyta; class Magnoliopsida; order Asparagales; family Iridaceae; genus Iris; species Iris macrosiphon. The sequence goes on along the minus strand of JAYESA010000008.1, from coordinate 105,139,439 downwards.
GGTTTCTTCTCTACCAAAAGAGATGAACTCACCTGTCATTGACTTCCAGAGTAACTTGGCTATAAATCCGTATGAACATAAGAAACTCATGATGTATATGATGTCAGTATAGGTACTAAACATATCTGGACTGAAATAGCATCAACCTTAAAGCACCAAATTTTCACAATAAATATGCTAATTGTATACATATATAATTAGTTTTAATAAGGCTGGTGATAAGGACACTACAAAATATAATTGGGACTAGTCCAGGTTTGGGACTAGCCCATTAATAAATGAAATTTACTCATACTAACCCAAAAGTTTACTCATACTAGCCCAAACATTAAACTCTCCTCCCAAACCCTCCAAACCTCCACCGGAGCCCTCCCCCCTCCTCCCTTTCTTGTCAGAGCCCTCCTCCTGCTCCCTCCCTCCTCCTGCTCCCTCTGTGCTCCACCGACGCCCCCGCGCGCAGCTGCAGCCTCGTCCTCCACCACGTGAGCGCTCCGCCTCCGCCTCCTCCCCCGTCCTATACCGCCGCCTCCACCTCCACCTCCTCCCCCGCCTCCCGCCGCCTCCTTCCCCTCCCGCTCCTCCGCCTCGTACCCCATTTCGATGCTCGACTACCTCGGCACCCTCGGCGTCCGCCGCTCCTTCCTCCCCTCCTTCCTCCGCCGCTACCACCAGATCCTCCATTCCATTGTCGTGGAGGACTGTCAAAATTTTGACAGTCCTAATTTTTTAGACAGCCAGTAAAATACATTTAAATGCAACCTAAAACCAGTAACAAATAAGTTAATTTCAACAAACCATATTTGATCCTTTTACTAACTGAATACTGTATAGTCACATAGACATTGGTCAGATGACATGAATAATAGCACAATGACAAAAAAAAAATAACAGCACACAGGAAACCAAATGAAGAAAAAATGGAAGAACTGTCAAAATTTGACATATATGTTGATTTTTTAAGACTGTCAAAATTTTGACAGTCCTACCAATTGGAAGGACTGTCAAAATTTTGACAGTCCTAAAAATTCAACATATATTTTTAGGACTGTCAAACTTTTGACAGTCCTACCAATTGGAAGGACTGTCAAAATTTTGACAGTCTTTGAAGGACTGTCAAAATTTTGACAATACTAACAATGGGTTGAATTGTCAAAATTTTGACAGTCCTGATTATAAAAAAAATAAAAGTGGACAGTCCCGAGTAATGTTTGGGAGTGACAAACTTGTAATTATTAATAGTAAATATTTGGACAACCCCAAGTAATTTTAGTAGTGCCCTTATCAAGGGCCTTTAATAATTTTGCAGCATAAAATGCTTTCTGAAAGTCCATTGCTCTCTGGAAGCGTACTATTTTATTTTCTTAGAGTTTATCTTAAAACTTAAGGGAGTTCGCACACTTTTACAAACAACTATTATTGATCTACTAGAAAATCTAGGAGAATTTACATGTTATCATCCTGCCATCCTACTTTCAGCAGGCCCAAAACTCTAACTGAATAATGAACATGAACCCTAGATCCGAAACACTGACCAAAAATTTATGGTAGACGAAGGCCCTCGGCTCCCACACCGACAGCACCTCTGTCCACTGTTGTCCTTCTCCTGCTCCGCCACTCCGTTAATTCCTGAAATCTCCCAAAAGTCAAGATCCTACGAATAAAAAAGGAAAATTGGAAAGAGAAGATTGAGAGGGATCGGCACGTACATCTAGTAGGCGGATCGGTCGACCCGGTGGTCGATCTTGAGGGCCTCGTCGGAGTTGATCGGGAGGGAGAAGACCCGGTACCGATTCCTGACAAAAAATGGCCCATACAGTAGGCTCCTCCTCTTCTTCTTCCAGAATCTCGTTCTTGTTGTGCCTGTAGTGATCGGGTATCATTAGGATCCGAGAATAGTGGCAGAAACACACCAGGACAAATGGGTTACTGAGGAGGAGGAAGAGAGAGATCTGCAAAGAAATGAAAAAAAAATGGTTTCACAGAAAAGAGTTTTCCCCCACAACACTTTCACAGGAGAGGCACATGCGGTTTTTTTTTTATTCACCGTTTTTAAAATTTTGCTAACGATTTTAATCTGTTACAAAGTAAATAATGTGTATTATTAGTATTAAATTTTAATTTTTGTTATTCGTACTAACGGTTTTTGGCCTTGCTAACAGTTTTTTTTACCGTTAGTAATTAGTAACGACAAAATCCTTTAGTAATTAAAAAAATTCTGTGTTTGAAAATTCCTCTTTCGGTGTAGTGATAAGTACACTTATTTACCTCACAGATCTATATAACATTAAAATTAAACCTTACTAAATACTTACTAAATACTGTTAGTAGAATTACTTATACATAAAATTAATGGTTATTATTATTCAAAATAGTATTATATACTTGCATATAATATTAACTAAGAATTGGTTATAAATAATTTGGTTACTAGTATAGTAGTGGTCGGGCACACGCATTGCTTGTGAACACATTTGTTTATTTTGATAGATTGATTTTTTAGTACCATGTCTATATTCAATATGGATGAATTGTGATTAAAAACAAATTCTCATAAATTAAAACATATGAAAATTATTTATCTTCTATTTTCTTTTCCTATGCACCTCAATGTTCAAAGTTTAATAAAATTATCTAAAAATATATTTACACTGTCTAATTTAATTCTACGATGCAAAAGTGCAGTCATACAATATAAATGTGGAATATCATATCAATATTTTGTAAATTTACTTTTATTTAGTAACCATGTGAAAATAAAAATATATCTATATTTCACAAATAAATAAATAAATAAAATATTAATAATATTTGTTGAAGCTAAAGGAGAAATAAAGAAATAAACTTCAGAAAGTACATGTAGCATTATTTTTTTCATTAGTATATTTTTAGTTTAGGTTATCAATATACATTAGCTATGCATCAGTGAACCTCTCTTAATATACAGTTTAAGCTCATCAAGTAAGAGCAACCTCTAAGTTTTCTTAGATTATGTGTAAACAAAGACATAAAAATGATTACAATTTCCTGTCAAGTTAAACCAAATACTGTTTGCAGTGAGAGTGGCATTAAAGAAGATATTAATAACAATGCCAAATTATACTCGTATAGAATAAGAAAGCTCATTCTTTCCCAAAAAAAAAAAAAAAAAAAAAAATTCTAATGGTCCGGACGCGCGTGTGCAAGACAAACTTCTTATGAAGCAAATAAACTATGTACATTGAAGCAATAATTAAACTATTATCTACTTTTCTACAAGTTGATCCATAAAAGTACTACCGTGATGAGAAGCAAGGCAGTACATTGAAGCAATAATTTAACTATTATATGTTTTTTTACAACTTGATCCATAAAAGTACTACCGAGATGTGAAGCAAGATATTCCAACTGGAAAAAGAGATGCCACATGGGTAAAAAGATGTCGAGGACGTTGAACAAACAACATTTAAATAAATTAGAAAAAAAATCTGGACTCATAGTTAAATAATTTTCAACAACCTTGTATGAAGAAGAAGCTCCTGGTCTGAAGAAGAAACTGTTAGCCCTTTGAAAGAAAGCTCCAATGCTCATCGGCACGGCAGATATATCAATCCTTGTTCTATATAAATAAATAAATAAATAAAAAATCCACTTGAACATATATCCTCTGCATGCAAATCATATTTTTCCTGCAACGACACCCTCTATGAACCAAGCATAGGTAGCTTTAATAAAATGTGAATTAATGTAACAAACACACAAAGTTGATATTTTATTTTAGTCTAAAAATTAAAAAAAATGGCATGTACATAATTTCTCACTCTTACCAATCAGGAATTGATTGGTAGTGGCAATCCGTAAAACTCCACTCGTCGGTGCAACTTTTGATATATGTGATTCCACGCCATCTACCCCTTTTCCCGATTAAAATAATTAGAGCAAAAATTAAAAATAAAGAATCCTTTGGCGTAACTTCAAGGCTTGCATACCTAATGCAAACCAATTCAGTATAGAAACCAAAATCTTTCATCCTAACATTCCTAAAAAACACCATCTGTCACGTCCCAGTTCCAAAATATGTAGGATTAGGACACATAAGCATGTCAGCCGCATGCATATGGCAACTCCAATATATGAAAACCATAACACATGCGTACGCTGTAATATGAATAATAATTCACAAGTGGGTAAAATCTATCACAAGTCACAGGACATAATCTAAATCTCATCCACATAAATTATAGGTAAATAAATAACCAATAACTATGAAACTAGATCTCAATATAAAGTATCTAAAGATGATAGTCGGATGAAAACAAATCCACTGCCGAACTAGAATATAAAAGCAAACGCAATATAAGAACATCACTAATAATCACGAGGCTCGAAGGGAAGACCTCCTCGAAACATAAGGAACCAGTCCGGATCTGTGCTCCTGCGAATACTCATGAATATCTACACCTAAAAAGGGACCAGGTCCTCAGAGGGACATAACAAGATACATAGAAGCATGCCAATAAAGTACTGAAATAAATATCCAATTGGTCGCCTAACCATCTATGTGAATGCATTTTGAGAACAACTTTCTAACAAGTGGGCTATCTGGCCATAAATGGGATTGACATGATTCTCTCGGAGAATCAGGGGCCTACAAAGCATGTCGTCTTTTGAACGGCATAGGCCGCCTGATAATATAAGGGTCATCACCGCCCGTATCTCCGGTGGAGCGTCCGGGTTACAATAAGGAAAGTGCAAAGGAGCCAAAATACGGTACTTGTTGTTCTCCCCACCCCATGCTCTAAGCATGTCACATCCATGACACGATTTGGTTCATAGCCAATCGTTAGTACAATAGCACAACCCTGCAATCAAACAAGGACAAGGATTTGACCACCGTACTACAATAGGCTATGTCCATGGACTACTAATAACTGCTAAGTCTTCTAGCATGCACAATTTCTATAAGCAGTTATCCCTAACGCACGGCCCATACGTATAGGAGGCCAATCCAGTAAGCGAGTCCGTGATCTATATGAGACTCACAACTCGGTAACAACTGTGTCACGACCAATGAACCTAATGATGCTTCATGATAATGAGACGGTCTCATAAACAAGGTCAATGTATATACATAATAAAAATAAATCACGACGATACCGTCGTTGCACCCAAGTTTCCTTGGACGCGCATTTTATATAGCAGTTAAAATATATGAACTAAATGACAAAAAATAAAGATGCATGCAACATATGGAATATGAATAACAGTACAATGGCAAGTATACTTGCCTGGCAAGAAGTTGCGTAGTACCAATAACCTGCTCCAGGAGTCGCGCAGAATAATCCAATGGGTCATATGTACATATAATATAATATAATACAATATCAGTCATTACACTAGCACATACACAACCATATATACACTGAACTCGGGGGTACGCTAGGGGTGACACTGGTCAACTAACACGGTCAATTGCGCGTCTTATTATGGGGTATCGCGTCTTCAAGTGTTGTACACAATCAGACAGTCAACTAATATGTGTCTAAGCCAGTACGTTAATGTACACAAGGCAGTCAACTTGCAAGTTCTTAGGATCCACATGGTCAATATAAATACGGGATAGTCCACAGTGTCCTAGGGTCGTACAATATAGTTACATATATAGTCACAATTATTATTTAGCATTTTAATTACATATATAATACATCCATATATTTATATATATATATATATATATCACTTAATTTTTAATACGCGTACGTGTACGCGTACAAGTCATTAGGTTCACCGACTCAGGGTCTGTAGTCAACTAACAGTCATAGAGCAATACTCATGTCCTAATAGCATATACACAAGCACACATAAAAAGGGGGGAGAGGGACAGGTTCGAACCTCGGGGTAAGCGTGCACAGGCACGAAAATCGGGGATGACTGCTGCAGGTTGTTTACGGCAAGGGTGACGGGTCCACGATGAACACGATGATGGTGATTAAGAGGGTAATGATGTTTAGGTGAGATGATATGATGATGGTGATGAGATGAGATGATGATAGTGAGATAAGATAATGATGGTGAGATAAGATGATGATGGTGATGAGATGATGATGGTGAGATGAGATGATGATGGTGATGAGATGATAATGGTGATGAGATAAGATGATGATGGTTATGTGATGATGATGATGATGAGGTCTGCCGGGAATTTACTGTCCCGGCCATGCTCAGGATGCCGAGGAGGAGTAGGGAGGAGTTCGTAGTGGTGCTGGTGGTGTGGTACAGTGGTGGTGTTGGTGGTGTGGGGTTGCTCGGCAAGTTGGTCAAAAAATATGGGAAGGACAAGAAGAAGAAGAGGCTCAGGGAGGAAAGGATGGTGGTGGTCGTGCTGAGATGGAGGTCGAGGCCGGCGGGGTGAGTCGGGGACGATGGTGCTGCCGGGAGGTCGAGGTGATAATGGTGGTGGTGACTATGACAGAAACGGTGGTGGTCGAGGTGATCACAGGAGATGGGGTCTTGCAGGTGGTGTGGTTCGGGATGATGTCGTCGAGGCCGGCGGAGGATCCAGCAGGAAGTCGACGGGAAGGAGCCGAACAGGGAGGACAAGAAAAAGAAGGAGGAGGAGAAGGAGGCCAGGGTGGTGGACGTTCAGGCGGAGAGAATAGTGGTGGTCGAGTGCTGTGCAGCGACGGACTTGGCCGGTGGTCGATCGGGGAAGAGGGGAGATGAAGTTGGTTCAGGTCGAGTCCGGCGGTCATCTGCTCGTCGACGGAGAGGGACAATGGTGGTGCAGGGTGAGGGAGATGGTGATCGTCTGGCCCGAGGGACTGGGTCTCCGGCGTCGTGAAGTAGTGGCCGGTGGAGCTTCGGCGAGGTAGGGGATGCACAAGGAGAGGGAAGGGGATGAATAGGAGTCGGCTGGTTGGTTTAGGGATGGGTTTATGAGTTTTGTTGAATAAAGGAAAGAAAAGGGAAAAATGATATTTATACATGTAGGATTTTTAGGTTTGGGGTTTAACCTAGAAAATTTGGGCTTGGTCAACTCTTTGGGATTGGGCCTGGCCTTACATGGGGGTGTTTGGAGGGCTATAAATTACATTGTTTAAAATACAAGGATAGGGTTAAAATGAGGGGCGATGTTGCGCGTTGCACATTCCGAAAAATATGGAAAAAATTCCTATTAAGGAAAAGTAGGTTTCTGCATGTATCATGTCCAATGGTGTGGACACCTCAATGCACTTTTGCATAAAAGCGCCCAACAATTGGAAAATTGTACAAAGATGGAAATTGGGTTAAATTAATTAAAATTAATGCGCAAGGTGTTCTTGAATTAATTAAAAGTACATGGGATTAAAATTAGGTGGGACGCAAGTGTCATGGACATAGAGGACTCAGAATAGAATATTATCATATTGGGTTGCACGAAATGGGTCAAGATTGTGTCTCCAATTTCGATTGGAACGCACAAGGATACAAAGTCGTATTTATATAGAATTAAATATAAACATCCACGACGAATATTGTGCGACTAAAATGTAGCACAAGAGAACATAATTATAAGTTACACCGAGGTCAGAATAGAAGGCGGGCATGTCTAGGACAAGGGTGTGAAGTTTGTAGGAAGGCAATGGCTAGTGTAGTGCTCCAATTATCGAAGCAACGGTAAGATGCACTAAGTGATTTAATTATCGTAAAATTAAATAAAATGCCGTGTCCTATTTCCAATTAGATACAAACTAGCCCTAGTTTCTCTATCTATGCCAAGTAGGCCTAATTTTGGGTGAGGGAGTTTACACCATCAAATCATACAAATGTTAATAATATATTATTTATTAATAAGCCAAAATATAAATTTATCCTCATAGATCGAATCTTTCGGATACAATCTTCATATTAACACTCATGTCATGGAATGATTTTCACATGTCAAAATCTTTTAGGTAAGACATGTAGAAAACTAATAGCTAGATATAGTATAACAAAAAATTAAGATTAGTTAGTATCAAAATATTGAATTATTCGAAGTAAGTGTTGGAAATCTGATACGTCCTACAAGCATTTCGACACCGTGCCTAATTGTGCCCGCAGAAAATTTTTTAGGCCAACCTATCTGAGATAACCAACCCCTGTCTAACGAACAACAAGCACATATAAAGACAAGTATATGGCGGTGACTACATCACCTGGATAAATTGCAACCTTTATAAATCAGATGAAATTATAAGATTGACAAAATCAATGTTGAACCATTTGCCCTAATAGATTCAACCTCCTCATCACACTCAAGAAGAAAAGAAAGAGATTATAATTGAAATTACTGTCACGCCCCAGTCCCAAAATACCGAGGGACTAGACACGTGGCAATGGCCAGCAGCACGCTCCGATGGACAAACCCAATTTAATGGATCCATCGAGCATACTTAAGCTGTATTACATCAGTCAGAGTTTTACTATTCTCATCCACAGTCCAAGTAAATAAAATTGGGAAACAACCCGATATTAGTCTGTTACAATGTTCTCATAAACAGGAATTAAAGAGTTTTAATTAAACAGGAATTAAAGATTATTTGTCATAATGACTGAGCATGGCGAAGCAATTATTCAGGAGAAGTCCTCAGCGATCACCTCGTCCTCAGCTACGGGTACTGTTCCGTGAAGAGCACCTATTTCGTAGACCTCTGGATAAACCTCGTCTGCAAATCCTGGGGACATAATCCGGATCCAGGTCCTCAGGGGACATAGCAAGGTACAAAAAACATAAGCCAGAATAAATGCAGTAAAGTAAATAAGGGAACAATAGGGTCAACTATATAACCTTCTATGTGATATGCAAGTTGAGAGCATCACTAGAACTTAGGCTGATACCACTACAAGCTCTATGTCGGGGAGCCGGTAGTGGAGTATACTATGAATTTTACTATGTGTTTACTATGGATTTATATATATAATCAGCCTGTAGCCTGTGTGTCTCTCCCCACCCAAATATAATCTTACGTCTCATGTCCACGATGCCTCATGTCCATGTCACGTAAAATCATATCTAATACAGTGAGTCATGCTATGTCTATGAATATAACATCTAGGAATATCCTGTCTATGTCATAAACATGTATCCTATACAGAATCACCTTGAATATTTCAGGAAGATTCTGTTTCATGATCTGTGTCAGGTGTCCTGGGTATAATATACTTGATATGTCAAGTACGAGAATGTAAATGTCACGTTAACCATTTCTAGGTGACGTTGCACAACCCCGCGTACGGTGTTGGCACCCGACTATGATCGGATGCTAAGCAAGTCATACGGCCCTAGGTTTGAGCATGCACAACAGTCACAGGAAATAAATCTGGAGAAAATAAATCATTAAACTGCATTTATGGCAAGGTACACTTGCCTGGTTTTTCGGCTCCAAGTATCGCTCTGGCTTCAGCTAGGATTTCAGACAGTACTCCGGTTGCTGAAACAAATATCACCATCAGATCTAGAAAATATTAGTCAGCTAGGAACGCCTGTCCTTGAGTCCAATTTGGAGACAAGGGCAAAAACGTCAATTTTGGGTCAAGACGGGGTCCAAATGTGGGCCGCTTTGCACCGAAAAATGCGTCAGGGTCAAAGGTCTCCAAATTAGTCCAACTTAGTGTCAACAGGTCAGGAACGATGATACGAACCCAACGGAACTTCCAGAATTGGATTCCGATGAGCCGTTCTCAAAATCGCCCGTCGGGTGGAGCCTATGGGGCCCACGACACGCGATTTTGTCAACGTTCTCAGAATCGAACCAAACTTGATCCACAGGACCAGCGTATTGCTACGAGTCCGATGGTGTAAGTTTCGTCTCGATCCGACGTGTGTACACTAAGTTACAGTAAGATTCAGGTGTACACGCACATCCAAATCAGCTTCTGCAAAATCTCGCACGTCCGTATCAATGACGCGCACGTATCTGTGAAGACCGCACGCGACCAAGTCGTCCCGTTTGGCGGGGCATACTCGATTCCGGGGTAAAACAGGGCTTAGTTTTTCCTGTTTTTGGATCGCGGTGTGCGATCACCACAGGACGCGATGCCCCGAGCGGTTTATCCGGGCACCGAGAGGGTCAAACAGGCTACGTGATACAATTTACGAAATTGAATTCTGAGCTACGAGCAAAAAGTTATGAATACCTGAAATGGTCCAAAAAATGAATTGTGTCTTGTGTCCTGGACACTGTGTCCGATACGACACAGAAATTAGGGCTGAACCGTGTCCGGCCTAGGGTTCTGCTGGCGGACACGGCGGAGGCGGCCAGGGTCTGTGGGGCGGTCGGCTTATCACGGAGGCGGGACGACCGGCGGCTGAACGGCGAGCGGGCGAAGGAGCTGTCTGCGGAGGATGGGAGCGGCTCAGGCGGGAGGAAGGAGCTCCGGTGGCCGGAGATCGGAGGCGACGGCTCGACTGCAGAGGGCGGCGAGGATCGGATCTGGAGGAGGTCGACAGGCGGCGAGGCAGCGGGCTCGATGGGTAGGTAATGGCGGCGTCGGGGTAACTCTGGCCGGAGGGGCGGGTGTCCTAGGGTTTATATAGGAGAGGAGTGGAGGCCGAGCGTCGTCCGGTGAGGGAAAGGGAAGGTGGAGGGTCGGCGGACGTTACGCAGCAGCGAGGCGGCGCGGGTAGACGAGCGGGCGGCGGCCGTTACCGGCGGCGGGAGTTCAGGGGTCGTGGTTTGGGGAAGATGATTGGAAGCGGGTCGGGTGGCGGACGGGTTCGGGTCTGACGGTGTCACGACCCGCACCCGGTTTAGGGGCACGAGAGCGTGGGTACGTCCAGCCTACGCCGCAGCATCGGCGGTAGAACGCTGTCTAGGTCAAGTACTATCTAAACAATCTCACGCTAGTATCCAACTCCATAAGGAGACGTGGATAATCATAAAATAAATCTAGAAATACTCAATCACCACTACAGCACGATAGGAAAATGAAGAAATAAAAGAATATAACACAAGTCTAATGACACAATAATCATACCTGCAATCATTACTTCCAATCCCCAAGTATGTCAGAGCCAGTCTACTAAGGTCACAGTCTGGAAAAATATTTCCAGTCAGGAAGGAGCAAAGTACATCTCTAAATAGCAGTTCTATATAAATGACATAAGCTATGTAGCAGTTCTAGATGGAAACATACCAGATGCATGTATAGGTACGAGAATTGTACAAAGAAAGAAATACTGGAAAATACTGTAAGTAAATGCAGGAAAAGAAGCAATATGTCAATGAGCAAGAGTTCTATGACTAAGTGTGTGAATACTAGCTTCAACATGTGATCGGCTTGGGAACTTGATCAGGCTGGTTACATGTGATTAGCTATGGTTCATATAAAGTTAGGCTAACCGTTGGTTAGCTATGGTGCATGTAGAGATCAGGCTAATCACACGTAACAGCTATGGAGCATATAAATGGTCAGGCCGCACCCGACGTGAGATGTGGGGTGAGCTTTGGTGCATATAAAGTTGGGTATGATCACATATCTACACTAAAGTACTCCCCAAACCCCCGACTGGTATTGTAGATCCAATCATGGTACGCTATGGCACAGGATTCCCTAAGAAGGTAGCAAATCTCCCCGGGAATCAGTGTCTGTACATGCACAAGATATCAAGGAAACAAGTCTTGTACAAGCTACACCATAAATAAGGAATAACATCTCATGACGAGATCCGTGTATACCAATCCGTGTAACCAATGTGTCAAGAACATGGATATTTACACTAGATACAGTGAACATAGGAGATATCATAAATTAGAAACTAATCAGAGAATGTACTCGCCTTTGGTCCTTAGCTGGTAATTATTGATGTCCTGTTCCAGAGTATCGTCTGGAGGAACCAACAGTCCTAAAAATATATCAAATACAACATTTGCATCAGGCGCTATACTAACACATCACAATACATGAACTCAGGGGCTCTGTCAGGTATGGCACTAGTCAACTAGGGTCATCTAGTAGGGATATGTATATAATATACATATACACTCAAAGTATACCAATAAAACGTATATATAATATATATACAAGTGTCTCTTAGTAATTGTACAAAATACGTATTTGTGTATATACACTAATAGATGTATATAATATCTATTTATACCAAAATACATATTTGAATATATATATCAATCAAATATATTTTGTACATATTTGACTAACCAGAGAATGTTCATCATGCCACACTTCTCAAGGTGATCCCAAATGAAGCAGCAGTTAGTTCCAATGGGTCCGGAGCAGTCCAATTAGCTAGAAACTATATAAAGAAGTCCAAGATCGGAGCTCGGCACGAAAATCGAGATAGGGATACCGAGTCCTCAATACATAGAGAAATTCACCGGGTTTAGCTAAGGTTAAGATTTACAAGTTAGCTAATAAGAGAAAAGGGTCGATTGTTCGAAATCAAGGTAACTCCTTAATTTATGAAAAATTATTTGGAAATCATTTTGAACAATAATTGTTAAAACTTCCCTTTTGAACAAAATTACAATTTAAAGGTTTATTTATAAAAATCTAGAATTTACGTAAAAGCCAATACATTTTCATTTATGGTAAAAATCGGTCACCGATCCAAATAAACTAATTTTTGAACTCATTTTATTATTGGAACTATATTTTTAATAATAATATAAACCCCAAGATTTATTATATCAAAAACCTTTTAATTATAACTAAATAAACTAATTACATAAAATTAGCTAATTACATATACTAAACCAATTACATTTATTTACTACATCAATTACAAATTAACTAAACTAATTATAAGAAATTACCAAACTAATTAATTAATATTTACTAACTGGTTAATAAATAAATTCTTGATTAATAACTAATTACTGTTTATTAATTATTAACTAATCAAATCATTAACTAAACTAATTATAATTAATTAATTACTAACTAATTATATTTAACTAACTAATTATATGTCTAACTACTAATCAATCCCTAAATGAATAACTCTGAATCGAAAAAGGGAAAAGGGAAGAGGTTCACGGGGTTTTTCCGTCGCCGGCGCGGTGGAACTCGGCGGAACTCGGCGGAACTCGGCGTCGGCTCCAGCGGCGGCGTGGGACTCGAGGAGGCGGGCTCGGCGCTCGAGGGGGCGGCTTCGAGGCGGTGCTCGGCTCGAGGGGAGGCGGCTTCGAGGAGACGTCGGCGGAGATCGACGACGAACCAGCGGCGGCGGCGTTAGATTCCAGCGGCGGCCAGATCGAGGAGGCGGTCGGCGGCTTCGTCCCGAGGAGATCCGAGGCGGTCGACGTCTTTCTCGGCGGATCTGGGCGGCGTCCGGCGGCGGCTTCCTCGGCGGATCTCTAGGTTAGGGTTAGGGTCGGTTCTGGATGTGTCGGGGTCTGGGTACGTGTCCGGGATGGACACGAGGGTTTGTTGTGGGGGACGTGTCCGGGGCTGGACACGGGGACTCGATGCACAGTGGACGTGTCCGGGTGTGGACACAGGAAATCTGATGTAGTACTGTACAGGGGTGGATGTGTCCAGATGGTGTCGGACACAACATCGGTTGTAATGTTGTAACCGAACCCAGAAAATGAATGGATACTGTGGGACACCCGGGGTCGGACCCGAGGCCATCACGGCTGACACGGTGATGCTGGACACACGGACACGAGCACACAAAAATGGTGGTGGCTTTGGCTTTGGGAATTGTGGGGGCTAGCCAATAATTTGAATATTAGGGTTTCTAGGGAGATGTGATGAGGGACTTAAATAGGGAGAAAGGGTGTGGGATAAAGGGTTGCGGGTTGGCCCAATAATGAATGGCCCAGAATTAATTAAAAAAAAAGTTTCTCATGTGGGAAAAATGAGGGTGTGCTGGCTAGTTAATAGGAAATTGCCATTTGTAAAATTTAAAAAGAAAAGATTATAATTTCAGAAAATATTTTAGGAAAGCTACGTAATTTATTTATTTACTATTCCATTAATTATAAAAATTATTTTGAAGAAACAACTAGTCCTTTAATAAATAATTTTATGATTTTAAGCCAATAAACATTGAAACTAGAGGAATATATATATTATTATTTATTTATTTATTTTGTAATACATCGTCATTTAGGAAAAATGATTTTTATAAAGATTTTTAAATTACCTTCTAAAATCAAACATCGTTCAAAATCAAATAAAAATTTTCAAGGAGAAATATTTTATAAAACTTGATATTTTAAAATAAATTAAAATCTAATTATTTTGGAAATTGGAAATCGGAGGTTACAAGTCTATCCTCCTTAGAAAAATTTCGTCCTCGAAATTTTAGGGATGACTAGGATAGAAAAAAAATTTGTTGTTCATAATGATGAATATATCATTGAAGAAAATATTTCTATAAGAAAAATATTTACCAAACAGAAGGAAACATGAAGAAGAAAAAAACATGGTTTAAGACAGGAATAACTTGAAGGAATCATGGCTCGGCCTTGAATCCTCTAGAAAGTTTAGGTTTGGGAAGTAGACACGATCACAAAAACAGATAATTTGAATAATGCACGTTACCTTTTCAAAGTAACTAAACCAAGGAAGACCCAGTATAATGAATGATATAGACATGAAAGTTATAGCTAATTCGAAAGATACGGTCGACAATTTGATTTAAGAAACTTAAATACATCCTTCAGAATGTAATCAAGAGACATCTAATTGCCTTTCTTAATTTCTAGGAAAAATAGTCTTTACTATCATCTGAAAATAATCCTTCCTTTTTATCCTCGTTCATTTTACTTTTCTCAATCTTGTGATTCATCATTAACTAATATCTATAAAAGTTTCAAATTCCACAAACTTTATTAGATTAGATCTTAGAATTTCTGAATCAAAATTTATTACATGTCCAAAATCCTTATCATCAAATTCGAGTTTGTTTTTCTTAACATCAACTATACCTCGATTATTTTCTTCAATTTCAAATGTTACTGTCATGGTCAAGATTTAATTTAAATCACAACCTCAATATACCATGATCTTCATTTTATTCCATATTTCTTTATCCGTATGTATAATGTTTCCGAATTTTGAACTAATATATTTTTTTTTTCTCATCCTCTGAATTTTATTATCCCAATGTAAAAATTTTACTACTCAAATCCTCAATATTTTTAATTAAATTCCAGTCGTATCATAATCTCCTCAAATTTTGAGTAAATAACTAAATACAAAATTTTACTATCCAATCGTTTTAATTGAAATCCAATCAATGCATATTTATAAAACTTAAAAATCTGCATCCCAAAATTTAACTTTAAACACTCATCAATCATCTAACTCAAATTCAATTGATGCTTATTCCAATCTAACTCCTCATCCCAAGAATTGAATTCGACACTATTCCATTTACGATTTTATTTCTTGATTTTCTTTTTCCTCAAATACTCAACGATGCGATGCTTCCAGAATCTTCAATGCAACATTCATAATATATAAAATTTCTATCTTGCAATCAACTAAATAAAATGATAATCTCTCAAATTTTTTTTTTTTCTTTCAATTCAATCATATCAAGACCTCCTTAAAATTAATAAATCCTCAAATTCTTGGCTCTGTGAATTTCTTAATTCTCCCTTTAAGTTAATGTTTGTCCTCGAATTTCAATCAAACCTCGATTTTCGCAAAAACAATGATTCCATCAACTCTGTTATAACAACCCCTAAATTCTTTATTTAATTTAATGCTCCTCCACAATTTAATCCTCTTGTCTCTTTTTGTCAGTCATAATCTCGTCATAGGTCTTTGCTATGGTCAAAACCCAATGATCATGGTTTAAGAAAACTCTACCTACGGCCATGCAATTTAAGAAAATAAAGGTCATGTATCTTTTGTCATGGTATTTCAGTCTCTGTTAGGGTGCACTACTAGCTAAGTTCTAACAAGAAAATCACGAATATAAACCACGTTACTAGGGAATCAATCAATCAAAAGACGAAAAGAACATTAGGAAAGAAAAGAAAGAACCTGCTAACATATTACTTGCGGTATCTGCTATCAACCACTTAACTCTAGCACATTCACTAACAAATTCCTATTCATGTACACTGGTACCCATATCAACTAATCATATATTAATATTCATATCTCTTATCTACCAAAAATTAATCCTCAAAATAATCGTCAAGGTTTAACTTTCCGATCAACTTAAAATAAAATGCATATACCTCCTCAAAATCAGATACTTCACATCGAAATAAAATTTAATCACTTCTAAAATCTCTGTAGCCTTAACTATGTTTATTGAATCAAATTTAAATCCTCAATATTTTAACAACATAGAATCTCAACTCCTTAAAAATTCTGAAAATTTAAAATTTATTTTCACCTTTTAATTTATAACTCCTCAATGTACATATCAGTGCTCACGGTCTCTGATACTCAAGGTGCACTCAATACCTATATTGTCTAGAACTGTGTACTAAATTTGTACTGCCCAAATCACTTGCACTATTACCTCCAATGATCAAAGTTACCATCAACTGTGTTTTCTTTCATAATTTCAATTTATGTCAACTGGTATATCATCTAATTATCATCACACCGAGTGCTTACTGTTACTAGCACCATTTTCAATAATCCTTGATATAGAATCATCGGCACTCTTGGTATTATATCACTAGCTGCATTAATGGATTATCTCATCAAGCTCATTAGACTCATGATCACCTGTATCCTCTATAACACTCATGTTTCTTTACTCTCATGGGTATGTGTATGGTTCCTCATCTCGATGGTTGTATATGTATTTCCTTCAATCCTTTAAAGCCTATTAAACTAATCCGTGATACGCTTCACAACTTCCATTACTAATCCTGATATTTCTCTACTTATGACATCTCATTAAACCCTTTATACATATACATTTCTTTACTTTTAACATTTCCGATATCAATCATCCAATTGGACATCATGCTCCATAAATCCTTAACACAATTCCCGGATACTTAATCGTTTACATAGATCACTCAATTACATAATTATGATTATCCAGGACGGGTAATTTGCTCTGATACTAACTCTGAGAACTATCACTGATACTCTATACTCTCCTTAACTCTCAGTCTCTAATGACACTACTCCTAGAATCATTGGTACAAGGTACTATACTAAGGGCTAACTCTAGATTAAAGCCTACTGCTCACATGTCCAACTAAGAAACACTTACAACTCACTAGCAACACAGTCAATACTAATACAAGACACAACAAAATTACAAGCCACTAATTATCATACTTAACAAGAAATTCTCAAGGAATAGGAGCTCAAGGACTGAATTGAGGACAGAAGGTATCTTTACTGCTAGTAAAGAAAGAAACGATGGAACAAAGTCCTGGAATAACAGAAATAGATAAGTCTTGGGATGATATTTTAAGAACCAATTTAGGATACAACCTGATAATCATACACGTCTGTCTGAAATCATGACACTCAGAATCCTCGCCACGCCAGTAAGCATAGATGCGATAAACGATAGGTTTCGTAACTAAGGTATGCACTCCATAATCATGTCGTCTAGAATCTTTGCCACGCCAACCGGTATGGCTGCGAAAGACTCTAAGCTTCATAACTATAGTATGTACATCCAAGTCAGGTTTCTACGTTCTCGTCACCACAGCTAATATGGCTGCGATAAATTCTAGGTTCCATAACCAAAGTAGACGTTTTACCTTCCTCACTGTCCTCATCAATATATGTCATCAGATAATACCATAAATCCTAGTCCAAAAAAATTCATCTCAATTTGAAATCAACTCAACAACGATACCAGGAATTAAAGTTAACAACTGGTCAACAAGAATCAAACTCAACAATGATACCAAGATTTTAATTTAAAAACTGCTCAACAAGAATCAAGTTCAGTAACAACAAGCGAGAGCGGGCGGAAACAAGGAAAAGTTAAATTGGAAATTTTAACAAGATTCTCAAGGGGTCGTCCCAGGAATCTCTCAAGAGTTTGTGATTGAGTATCCTCTCTCATCCTAGTATCCTATGTCCTATATTCTATAGCAGGTACGCAGTAGTACAACTAAGACGTCGCACTACCACGACATCGCACAGCTCGCGAAGTCTGACCTGCATGGGCCACCACTAAAACGTGTCACGACCCGCACCCGGTTTAGGGGCATGAGAGCGTGGGTACGTCCAGCCTACGCCGCAGCATCGGCGGTAGAACGCTGTCTAGGTCAAGTACTATCTAAACAATCTCACGCTAGTATCCAACTCCATAAGGAGACGTGGATAATCATAAAATAAATCTAGAAATACTCAATCACCACTACAGCACGATAGGAAAATGAAGAAATAAAAGAATACAACACAAGTCTAATGACACAATAATCATACCTGCAATCATTACTTCTAATCCCCAAGTATGTCAGAGCCAGTCTACTAAGGTCACAGTCTGGAAAAATATTTCCAGTCAGGAAGGAGCAAAGTACATCTCTAAATAGCAGTTCTATATAAATGACATAAGCTATGTAGCAGTTCTAGATGGAAACATACCAGATGCATGTATAGGTACGAGAATTGTACAAAGAAAGAAATACTGGAAAATACTGTAAGTAAATGCAGGAAAAGAAGCAATATGTCAATGAGCAAGAGTTCTATGACTAAGTGTGTGAATACTAGCTTCAACATGTGATCGGCTTGGGAACTTGATCAGGCTGGTTACATGTGATTAGCTATAGTTCATATAAAGTCAGGCTAACCGTTGGTTAGCTATGGTGCATGTAGAGATCAGGCTAATCACACGTAACAGCTATGGAGCATATAAATGGTCAGGCCGCACCCGACGTGAGATGTGGGGTGAGCTATGGTGCATATAAAGTTGGGTATGATCACATATCTACACTAAAGTACTCCCCAAACCCCCGACTGGTATAGTAGATCCAATCATGGTACGCTATGGCACAGGATTCCCTAGGAAGGTAGCAAATCTTCCCGGGAATCAGTGTCTGTACATGCACAAGATATCAAGGAAACAAGTCTTGTACAAGCTACACCATAAATAAGGAATAACATCTCATGACGAGATCCGTGTATACCAATCCGTGTAACCAATGTGTCAAGAACATGGATATTTACACTAGATACAGTGAACATAGGAGATATCATAAATTAGAAACTAATCAGAGAATGTACTCGCCTTTGGTCCTTAGCTGGTAATTATTGATGTCCTGTTCCAGAGTATCGTCTGGAGGAACCAACAGTCCTAAAAATATATCAAATACAACATTTGCATCAGGCGCTATACTAACACATCACAATACATGAACTCAGGGGCTCTGTCAGGTATGGCACTAGTCAACTAGGGTCATCTAGTAGGGATATGTATATAATATACATATACACTCAAAGTATACCAATAAAACGTATATATAATATATATACAAGTGTCTCTTAGTAATTGTACAAAATACGTATTTGTGTATATACACTAATAGATGTATATAATATCTATTTATACCAAAATACATATTTGAATATATATATCAATCAAATATATTTTGTACATATTTGACTAACCAGAGAATGTTCATCATGCCACACTTCTCAAGGTGATCCCAAATGAAGCAGCAGTTAGTTCCAATGGGTCCGGAGCAGTCCAATTAGCTAGAAACTATATAAAGAAGTCCAAGATCGGAGCTCGGCACGAAAATCGAGATAGGGATACCGAGTCCTCAATACATAGAGAAATTCACCGGGTTTAGCTAAGGTTAAGATTTACAAGTTAGCTAATAAGAGAAAAGGGTCGATTGTTCGAAATCAAGGTAACTCCTTAATTTATGAAAAATTATTTGGAAATCATTTTGAACAATAGTTGTTAAAACTTCCCTTTTGAACAAAATTACAATTTAAAGGTTTATTTATAAAAATCTAGAATTTACGTAAAAGCCAATACATTTTCATTTATGATAAAAATCGGTCACCGATCCAAATAAACTAATTTTTGAACTCATTTTATTATTGGAACTATATTTTTAATAATAATATAAACCCCAAGATTTATTATATCAAAAACCTTTTAATTATAACTAAATAAACTAATTACATAAAATTAGCTAATTACATATACTAAACCAATTACATTTATTTACTACATCAATTACAAATTAACTAAACTAATTATAAGAAATTAATAAACTAATTAATTAATATTTACTAACTGGTTAATAAATAAATTCCTGATTAATAACTAATTACTGTTTATTAATTATTCACTAATCAAATCATTAACTAAACTAATTATAATTAATTAATTACTAACTAATTATATTTAACTAACTAATTATATGTCTAACTACTAATCAATCCCTAAATGAATAACTCTGAATCGAAAAAGGGAAAAGGGAAGAGGCTCACGGGGTTTTTCCGTCGCCGGCGCGGTGGAACTCGGCGGAACTCGGCGTCGGCTCCAGCGGCGGCGTGGGACTCGAGGAGGCGGGCTCGGCGCTCGAGGGGGCGGCTTCGAGGCGGTGCTCGGCTCGAGGGGAGGCGGCTTCGAGGAGACGTCGGCGGAGATCGACGACGAACCAGCGGCGGCGGCGTTCGACTCCAGCGGCGGCCAGATCGAGGAGGCGGTCGGCGGCTTCGTCCCGAGGAGATCCGAGGCGGTCGACGTCTTTCTCGGCGGATCTGGGCGGCGTCCGGCGGCGGCTTCCTCGGCGGATCTCTAGGTTAGGGTTAGGGTCAGTTCTGGATGTGTCGGGGTCTGGGTACGTGTCCGGGATGGACACGAGGGTTTGTTGTGGGGGACGTGTCCGGGGCTGGACACGGGGACTCGATGCACAGTGGACGTATCCGGGTGTGGACACAGGAAATCTGATGTAGTACTGTACAGGGGTGGATGTGTCCAGATGGTGTCGGACACAACATCGGTTGTAATGTTGTAACCGTACCCAGAAAATGAATGGATACTGTGGGACACCCGGGGTCGGACCCGAGGCCATCACGGCTGACACGGTGATGCTGGACACACGGACACGAGCACACAAAAATGGTGGTGGCTTTGGCTTTGGGAATTGTGGGGGCTAGCCAATAATTTGAATATTAGGGTTTCTAGGGAGATGTGATAAGGGACTTAAATAGGGAGAAAGGGTGTGGGATAAAGGGTTGCGGGTTGGCCCAATAATGAATGGCCCAGAATTAATTAAAAAAAAAAGTTTCTCATGTGGGAAAAATGAGGGTGTGCTGGCTAGTTAATAGGAAATGGCCATTTGTAAAATTTAAAAAGAAAAGATTATAATTTCAGAAAATATTTTAGGAAAGCTACGTAATTTATTTATTTACTATTCCATTAATTATAAAAATTATTTTGAAGAAACAACTAGTCCTTTAATAAATAATTTTATGATTTTAAGCCAATAAACATTGAAACTAGAGGAATATATATATTATTATTTATTTATTTATTTTGTAATACATCGTCATTTAGGAAAAATGATTTTTATAAAGATTTTTAAATTACCTTCTAAAATCAAACATCGTTCAAAATCAAATAAAAATTTTCAAGGAGAAATATTTTATAAAACTTGATATTTTAAAATAAATTAAAATCTAATTATTTTGGAAATTGGAAATCGGAGGTTACAGACGGACCCGACCCAATAGCCCCACGGGCTGGGCGGGTTCAGATGGGCTGGGCTCTATGGGATGGGCCGGTTTGGTTTAACTAAATAAAATAAATAAATAAATAAATAAACAGATAATTAAATGATTGAATAATTAATTATTTTTAGGTGTTCAAAAATAGGTCCGGGGCCCAATAAATTCCCGGAAAATTACCATATGTCTAGTTTTTTATTTTACAGCATAAAATATTATTTTCAAAATATTTTAATATTATTCATTATCAATTAAAAATCATTTAATAATTCAAACACCTGTATTTAATTTCAGAAAATTCCTAGAAAATTCCAAAAAATTGACAAAAATCCAAATTAATAAATTCTTGAAAATACGGGGGATTACAATATACCCCCCTTAAGAGGATTGCGTCCTCGCAATCAGAGATTAACCGATCAGCAGAGATGACACGGTTGCAACCATTGTTCGAAGCACATCAAAATCAAGGAGCACCTAGGAAAAATTATTTTCCTAAGCATTAAAAGTTATGCAATTTCCCAAATGTGGGAAATCTAGAAAATTTACAGTTTTAGAGAACCAGGTTATCTTTCAAAACTTATCAGGTTAACATTTATAAAATATTCTAAATTATTGGCAAGTTTAAAATTAACACTAGGTTATCAATTATTAACAGGTTTAAAGTTAACCCTAGGTTATCAATTAATAGCAAGTTTAAAGTTATCAGGTCAAGGTTATCAGGTTAAGTCTGGGGTCACGAACCAGCAGGCACGAATTATAACAATACTATAAACGGAAAAACTATAAAAACTTACGCGTATTAGCTACTCCTTGGTTCTGCGCGTCTTCCAAAGTCATCACGAAGGCTTGTCCGCGTCCTGGTATATTCCTCTGTTGCTGCTGCTGCTGGGCTTGTTGGAAGAGTGCTGCTTGTGGTGCCAATGGTGGCCTTAGTTGATACCCTCCTGGTGCTGGTAGAGCTTGTTGGTTTGCTCTTGGTGGTCCTCCTCGATGATAAGGACAATCTTTGGCTATGTGTTGATTGGTCCCGCAAATCAAGCATAATCCCAACTTGCGTCTGCAGTCCTTCTCAATATGGCCTACCTTACCACAGTATTGACATGTAGGTAATGACTGCGGAGAGGCTCTGGGTGGCTGGTGTATATGAGGCCTCTTTGCAGCTTCTTCTTGTGATGCTTTGGTTGTTGCTGATGGGGAAGGACGCTTCAGACTGGTTTCTCTCCTGGTGATGCGCTCCATGCGTCGAGCTGCAGCAAGGACGTCCGAGTACGAAGTTGGTGCGACAGATCCAATGAGTTTCTGTAGCTCGATGTTTAGTCCGTCGAAAAACTTCTCGGCCTTCTCTACTTCTGTCGGAATCAAGGTAGGAGCGAAGCGACTCAGACGGATGAACTCGGCGTTGTACTCTTCCACCGTCATAGCTTCCTGAGTGAGGCGATTGAATTTGTCCCTCAGTTCTGATCGAGCGATGGCCGGAATGTACATCTCTTGAAAGAGTCTGGAGAACTCTTCCCAAGTGACTCGGTCTGGTCCGAGCCTGGTCTCTTCAGATATCCACCAGTGATGGGCATTGTCCGTCAACTGCATCCTGACGGCGGTCATCCAACGTTCTCTTGGAAGTTCAGCTGCTTCCAACTGGTGTTGTATGTTGGTGAGCCACTCATGAACTTCGGTTGGTCCTTCTTTGCCCGAAAAGGTACGGGGCTTGAGTTGACGGAAATCAGTGATAGATCCCGTCGCTGGTCGCCTAGCTTATGGGTTTACTTGCTCCAATGCGTTTACTAGGCTGGTTCTTAGGTACTCTGCCTCTTGACGATGTGTCTCATGTTGAACTTGTTGTTGAGCTTGCATCATAGCATAAAACATCTGGAACATTTGCTGTCCGTCCATTGCTTGCCCTGGTGGGAAGGCAGTCATCTGTGGAGTGAACTGCGGCGGAGGTGGGATATCATCGCGCCTGAACCTTGAGTTATGCTGTTCAGCTTGACCACCTTGAGAGGATTGCCCTCTGTTCTCTGGTGTAACTCCATCTCCATAGGTAACCATAGCGTCTTATGGCGTACTCAAAGAAATTTCATCTTCAATTCTTGGATCCATCTTTCTGCATCCAAAATAAAATATAAGAAGCGCACAAGATTCAAGACATGATGCAAGTCAAAAATGAGTACGATACAGATATCAAGAACATTTTCAAGCAAGTGGATGAGATCCTAAAACTTATCCTATTCTTATTGCAGGCCTGTTCGGTCCCTAAGTTGAAACCGAACAATTTAGTCGTTGACCTGCATGGGCCACCACAAAAACTATGTCACGCCCCAGTCCCAAAATACCGAGGGACTAGAGACGTGGCAATGGCCAACAGCACGCTCCGATGGACAAACCCAATTTAATGGATCCATCGGGCATACTTAAGATGTATTACATCAGTCAGAGTTTTACTATTCTCATCCACAGAATAAAGACAAAAATATCAGCAAAGCAATAATAAACAACAACCAGTCCAAGTAAATAAAATCGGGGAACAACCCGATATTAGTCTGTTACAATGTTCTCATAAACGGGAATTAAAGAGTTTTAATTAAACAAGAATTAAAGATTATTTGTCATAATGACTGAGCATAGCGAAGCAATTATTCAGGAGAAGTCCTCAGCGATCACCTCGTCCTCAGCTACGGGTACTGTTCCGTGAAGAGCACCTGTTCCGTAGACCTCTGGATAAATCTCGTCTGCAAATCCTGGGGACATAATCCGGATCCAGGTCCTCAGGGGACATAGCAAGGTACAGAAAACATAAGCCAAAATAAATGCAGTAAAGTAAATAAGGGAATAATAGGGTCAACTATATAAACTTCTATGTGATATGCAAGTTGAGAGCATCACTAGAACTTAGGCTGATACCACTACAAGCTCTGTGTCGGGGAGCCGGTAGCGGAGTATACTATGAATTTTACTATGTGTTTACTATAGATTTATATATATAATCAGCCTGTAGCTTGTGTGTCTCTCCCCATCCAAATGTAATCTTACGTCTCATGTCCACAATGCCTCAATGTCCATGTCACATAAAATCATATCTAATGCAGTGAGTCATACTATGTCTATGAATATAACATCTAGGAATATCCTGTCTATGTCATAAACCTGTATCCTATACAGAATCACCTTGAATATTTCAGGAAGATTCTGTTTCATGATCTGTGTCAGGTGTCCTGGGTATAATATACTTGATATGTCAAGTACGAGAATGTAAATGTCACGTTAACCATTTCTAGGTGACGTTGCACAATCCCGCGTACGGTGTTGGCACCCGACTATGATCGGACGCTAAGCAAGTCATACGGCCCTAGGTTTGAGCATGCACAACAGTCACAGGAAATAAATCTGGAGAAAATGAATCATTAAACTGCATTTATGGCAAGGTACACTTGCCTGGGTTTCCGGCTCCAAGTATCGCTCTGGCTTCAGCTGGGATTTCAGACAGTACTCCGGTTGCTGAAACAAACATCACCATCAGATCCAGAAAATATTAATCAGCTAGGAACGCCTGTCCTTGAGTCCAATTTGGAGACAAGGGCAAAAATGTCAATTTCGGGTCAAGACGGGGTCCAGATGTGCCCGCTTTGCACCGAAAAATGCGTCAGGGTCAAAGGTCTCCAAATTAGTCCAACTTAGTGTCAACAGGTCAGAAACGATGATACGAACCCAACGGAACTTCCAGAATTGGATTCCGATGAGCCGTTCTCAAAATCGCCCGTCGGGTGGAGCTTGTGGGGCCCACGACACGCAATTTTGTCAACGTTCTCAGAATCGAACCAAACTTGACCCACAGGACCAGCGTATTGCTACGAGTCCGATGGTGTAAGTTTCGTCTCGATCCGACATGTGTACACTAAGTTACAGCAAGATTCAGAAAAGTCGGATACGGGACGATGTCCGCGGATACGCACTGATTCCGGTGTGCACGCACATCCAAATCAGCTTCTGCGAAATCCCGCACGTCCGTATCAATGGCGCACACGTATCTGTAAAGACCGCACGCGACCAAGTCGTCCCGTTTGGCGGGGCGTACTCGATTCCGGGGTGAAACAGGGCTTAGTTTTTCCTGTTTTTGGATCGCGGTGTGCGATCACCACAGGACACGATGCCCCGAGCGGTTTATCCGGGCACTGAGAGGGTCAAACAGGCTACGTGATACAATTTACGGAATCAAATTCCAAGCTACGAGCAAAAAGTTATGAATACCTGAAATGGTCCGAAAAAATGAATTGTGTCTTGTGTCCTGGACACTGTGTCCGACACAACACAAAAATTAGGGCTGAACCGTGTCCGGCCTAGGGTTCTGCTAGCGGACACGGCGGAGGCAGCCAGGGTCTGCGGGGCGGTCGGCTGATCACGGAGGCGGGACGACCGGCGGCTGAACGGCGAGCGGGCGGAGGAGCTGTCTGCGGGGGATGGGAGCGGCTCAGGCGGGAGGAAGGAGCTCCGGTGGCCGGAGATCGGAGGCGACGGCTCGACTGCAGAGGGCGGCGAGGATCGGATCTGGAGGAGGTCGACAGGCGGCGAGGCAGCGGGCTCGACGGGTAGGTAATGGCGGCGTCGGGGTAACTCTGGCCGGAGGGGCGGGTGTCCTAGGGTTTATATAGGAGAGGAGCGGAGGCCGAGCGTCGTCCGGTGAGGGAAAGGGAAGGTGGAGGGTCGGCGGACGTTACGCAGCAGCGAGGCGACACGGGTAGACGAGCGGGCGGCGGCCGTTACCGGCGGCGGGAGTTCAGGGGTCATGGTTTGGGGAAGATGATTGGAAGCGGGTCGGGTGGCGGACGGGTTCGGGTCTGACGGACCCGACCCGATAGCCCCACGGGCTGGGCGGGTTCAGATGGGCTGGGCTCTATGGGATGGGCCGGTTTGGTTTAACTAAATAAAATAAATAAATAAATAAATAAACAGATAATTAAATGATTAAATAATTAATTATTTTTAGGTATTTAAAAATAGGTCCGGGGCCCAATAAATTCTCAGAAAATTACCATATGTCTAGTTTTTCATTTTACAGCATAAAATATTATTTTCAAATTATTTTAATATTATTCATTATCAATTAAAAATCATCTAATAATTCAAACACCTGTATTTAATTTCAGAAAATTCCTAGAAAATTCTAGAAAATTGACAAAAATCCAAATTAATAAATTCTTGAAAATCAGGGGGATTACAATTACT
Source organism: Iris macrosiphon (assembly GCA_036927795.1). Taxonomy (NCBI): domain Eukaryota; kingdom Viridiplantae; phylum Streptophyta; class Magnoliopsida; order Asparagales; family Iridaceae; genus Iris; species Iris macrosiphon. Next base: position 105,112,622 of record JAYESA010000008.1, on the reverse strand, counting down.
CACCAAATAGTAGCAATTTTTTATCCGAAGTTGACGACTCCTCGATTAGATCTCTTCTTCTTTTTGTCTTGTATGGCGAAGTCCTAAGAGCAAAGCACGAACTTTCTCTTAGATTTTCTGTGGACGAGCACCCTGAATCTCCAACTTATGCTATTATTTGTGCCTCCACCCTCCTCCTATATTTATTGGATAAGAAATCATATTTTAGGTCATAATAGGATTTTCTAAATATAAAACCTTAAAATAAGAATCATATTCCACCTAAAATAGTCCAACACCAATTATGGACGTCCAAATATGGTCAAATTAAATATTTGATACAAATTTGAAATCTAATCAAATCTTATATTTAATCTAGATTTCCAAATTATATCAAATTAAATCATTGACCATATTTGGGCTCCAAAATTCACCAAATCCAGGCTGGACCCTAACAATCTTCTCCTCTAGTCTGATGAGAGGGTGTTGATCCCATGACTTCTCAATTGGACTGCATGTCTGTCGTACCGTGATAGAGTTTCAGCTCCCCCATGCCACCGATCTCCGATCCCCCGAGTTGCTTTGCATCTTCCTTCGTCTCCAGCTCCTCAACCGTCATGTCAACGCTAGCTGCCATGCGTAGCACCTTCTATACCACTGGGATCCTGTCGATATCAATGACACGACTGAGACCAAAGTCCTTGACTATCATCCTCACCACGAGTCTTGGCTGCATGTCCCCGACTTTCGTCTTCCACCGAAGCGTGTTAACGTTCCGACGAGCTTCTTCACCCTTGGCTGGCCCAACCAAGCGAACGGTGCGATTCTTCTGAGATTCGAAATCCTGAATCTTTCCACCTTCGTGTCCGAACTTGAAGCTCCCCCATACACATGTGTCCTCGAGCAGAACATCACGCATTATGCATGTCGTCGATGACCCACAGCTCCCCCGAAACTGTGTGAATGGTGAAGCTCCTGCCTCAAATTGAGTTTTCTGCAAACCTTGATCTCTTTCCTGACCTCGAACTGCTGAAACCATGGTCGCTCCATAAAGCTCTAATAAATAACCCGTCGCCAAAATAGGATCCGTGAAGCAACCCCCACCTGGAGACCGACCAGCTGTCATGGGACCCATATATTGACCATCAATCTTTGGCTCATCACCATTTGTTGCTTTGTCTCGATGAACTGAATCATACGTAACCCTCAAAGTATCTCGAAGCCCCTCCTAAACAAGTTCTCAATGATCCAACTCATGTCCAATACCCCTCGAGCCTCCATCTGATGTCCGTGGCCTTCCTGTATAACTCAGTCGCTTGAGCTTTTACATGCCACAACATAAATCTCCTCGAGCCAGATGTTGGGAACCCTTCGTATGCATCCAATCTTTGTCCCCAAACAAACTGCGATAACCATCATCTACCAGCCTCCCTACCGAAACCAAGTTGTAGCGCAAACTCGGTACATGTCGTACATCCTTGAGAACAATCTTCTCACCAAGCTCCGTTGTCAAGTGCACATCACCGATGCCTACAACTGTAGTCGTCCCCTTGTTGCCTATCTTCACACGTCCAAACCTGCCGCCGTAGTATGGCATGAAGATTCTCCTATATGGAGTGGCATGATATGACGCCCCCGTATCCATGACCAAATCATCATCATGCCACATGCCACAAGGTTCCTCTGTATCGGTTACTACGATGATGAGATCTCCCATAGCCGTGAGACCCTCCTGATCATCCTTGCCTTTGGCCTTCTCAGCTTTGAGGTTCATGCAGTTCCTATTGATATGACCCCTTTCGCTACAGTGATAGCATACCTCATTGCGGTCCACAGTCGCAAGATCCAGAGAACTCCCCCATGTTCTCGCCTGTGACTTGGGTCTTTCTTTCCCGTAGGAAGCCACCAAAGCGGACTCCTACGATGATTCCACTTTCTATGTGGGATCTCCTCGTTCAACAACTCCACTTGGCACAGAGTTTCTCACCGACACCACCGTCTCCTAGTTTTTCGGCATAGAACTCAAAAGCAAAAGGGCCTGAAGCTCATTATCAATCGTTATCTTCATCGCAGACAACTAATTGATAATACACTGAAGCTCGTTCAGATATTGTGTCACTGGGGAACCCTCGTTGTATTTTGAGTTGACGAGTTGGTGAATCAAAAATGCCTTATTGCCAGCCGTCTTCCTTTCGTACAGCAAATACAGCTTCTCCTACAATGCTTTTGTCGAACTCTCCATGGACACGTAGTAAAACACCGAGTCCTCCAGCCATTGGCGGATGAATCCAACGGCCTTCTGATCCAGTCATTTCCAGTCTTCAACAGCTTTGTCCGATGGCTTAGCATTGTCGCCCTCCAACGGACCATGCAAGTCCTTGCACCAGAGTAGATCCTCCATCATTGGCTTCCAAATTGCCCAATTCCTCCCTTTGAGGGTGATCATACAAGTGTTCATCTGCTTCGTAGACATAGTTGCCAAAACCAAAACCAAAACCAAAACCATTAGCTCTGATACCAGATGTTGGTATTAGACTATCAGACCAGGTCTCTGATAACAGATGTAGGGAACCCACCATAGTCAGGGACTTTGGTCTCAGTCGTGTCATTGATGTCATGGGATCGTCCCGTGACAGAGTCTGGATTTTGTAAATTTTGGTCTCGGGGGATCGTACCGCGACAGAGTTCCAGCCTCTCTCACCCTTCCATAGTCAGGGAGTTTGGTCTCAGTCGTATCATTGATCTCGGCAGGATCCTAGTGGTACTGTGAACCCCCATTATATATATATATATATATATATATATATATATATATATATATATATATATATGAATAATATTATTAGTAGTATGAAATTCTAGGATTTGAAATATATATATATATATTAAGAAGCTGTTCGTTATAGTTCCTCCACCACCGCGAACCTCGGTTCGATTCAGGCATGATATATTTTTTATTTATTGGGGGAACCCAAGTACTCTCTTGCGGATCCATGAAACAACTCTCAGAAATCTTTTTCCCTTTTGGAAGATACAGGAGCGAAACAATCAACCTATTGATATTAGAAGACCAAAAAGATTCTTCCAATGTCTCATTTCTGGGTCCAATGGAATTCATAGGTATAGGAAGAATAGGTATAGGAAGAAGCCCCATCAAATAGAGATTTTTTTCTTTTGAACATATTTCGATTGTTAATACGAGATATAAGGACCACTACTACAAGCAGTACTACACCTTTGATCGTGAAATATCGATTGCTTGTTGAACCCTGTGAAAAACGTAAAAGTAGGATACTCCAAATTCGAGGGTCAAAGAGTTTCATAAAACGTTCTTGGTGGAAAAAAATGTGAGTGAAAGGTCCCACTGAATCGAATTTGATCCATGAATCTAAGAAATAGTGAGAATTCTTGATCTTTCTCAATAGCTCTCTCAATTCGAAGATCCAGAATTTGAATTGATGCCCTTTCATTGATTCCTCCTAAAGATTTTCATTGATTCCTCCTAAAAATTTTATTTCAATTGGAATTTGGTTATTCATGATGTACGATGAGCCCCGTTAAGCATCCATGGCTGAATGGTTAAAGCGCCCAACTCATAATTGGCAAATTCGTAGGTTCAATTCCTGCTGGATGCAGGCCAATGGTTCAATAAGTCTATGGAATCTCATCATCCATACATAACGAATTAGTATGTTATATTCATACCATAACATATGAACAGTAAGAACTAGAATTCATATCGATACTGGAACTCATAGGGAAGAAAATGGATTTATGGATGGAATCAAATATGCAGTATTTACAGAAAAAAGTATTCGGTTATTGGGAAACAATCAATATACTTCTAATGTCGAATCAGGATCAACTAGGACAGAAATAAAGCATTGGGTCGAGCTACCACACCACTTTGATGCCTTCTTCCTAGCTGCCTTGGCCTTCTCAGACCTTTTCTTGTACCTTGGATCATCGAATCTAGCCCTCATCGCAGTCCATTGCTCAGGTGTGATCCAACATTGGATTGGTTTTCCTTCGTGATCACGAGCCTTCTGGTCATCCAGAGCATCACGGATCAGCTTGGCGACAACGGCAAGAAATATATGCTCGATCAACTCAGCCCGGTGTGGTGGATAGAAATACGTTTGCTACAAGAAATAATTTAGTAAGTTATATAATATGGATAAATTAGATGATTTATATTAAAACCAAATATACTTTTTTCCTTTAAGTGCGCAAACCAGAACGGCTTTCTCTTATCCGGAGCATTAGAGTAGTTGATTCAAGGGCTACCATAGTTATACCTCATAAAGTGGCCCAGGCATCTCTGTACCGACGAGGGACGATATCTATACAGAGATAATTATTTTTATCAAAAAAGTGAATATATGATGAATAATGAAATACACGATATATATGCTCTAAACCAACTAATTAACTTACTTTGTACCGTCGACCCAAATCTCCGTTCTCATCTCGTCCGGAGGTGTGCATGGAGGATCTCGCTGATGCTGGGATGAAGTCGGCTCAACCTCCGCCATATGCTCATCTGTCTCCTTGGTTCCATCAGCATGAGGAATGCTGGACGAGGGAGTAGTCTCAGGCTTGGAATAACTCGTCCCAGGAGTGTTGATACGTAACATCGTCGCAGTCGGAGATGTGAATGGTCGATATACTGGAGTACTTGGCGACGAGGATCTAGAACCAATAGTAGGCAGTACTGGAGGAGCACTCTGTCTACCTTGGGACCTGCCAAATGCTCCGTGTCGTTCTGTCATACCTGATAACAATATATGATGATAGAATAAATAACAAATATATAGTACATTCTAAAGTCAAAATATTATGCATATCTCACAATATTAATAGAATTGCATAGTAAATAACTAGTAGTGTCACAAGTCTAAATGGATCGTACATTCTACAGTCAAAATATAATACATGTCATAAGTCCAAATGGATTTATTTTATTTTCAATCATCTTCAGAAAATTTATCTTATTCGCCTTCCTCGTCCGCCTCTTCCTTTTCCTCCTCATCTATACTCTCATCTACTTCGTCTTCATCTTCCTCTTCAGATAATTCTACCTCTTCTATATTATTAGTCGTATAATGAGTAACTTCCGTTGAGTCCACATCTACAATATTTGTTACAAGAGGTAGCTCATCTTACTGATAAACTATTTCGTCAACTTAAAGGTATTTCTAGCTTTTGTCTAGCATATTGCCCACTAATCCGACCTCACTGTCCCCCCGTTTAGGATAAGTTGCGAAGTATATGAGCTGAGTCTGACTTGATAGGATAAATGGTTCTTAGCCTTGATATCTACGCTTGTAGTTTATATCCACAAGACCATGTTTGTTAATTTTCCAACCTTGATCTTGAAACGGATCGAACTATTCATACTTGAATATCATGATCTTAGTAAGTTATGTGCCATAATTATATGTTAACTCCATAATCTCTCGTAAGATGCCAAAAAAAATCATTGACTAGATCGACGTCTTTGTAGTTCGAATATTTGATACACAAACAATTGTTTTTCGTGGAATCAAGATCCAAAAAGCTGTCTCTGATCGGAGAATTTGTTGACTTGAACCTAAACCTATTCACACAGTAACTTGGCCATATTTTGATGACAGTAATTGGTTCCTTGGCTAGAGTTCTAATAGATTCAGTCTCGGGTGTTATTAGATGATCGACCTAAATAACAAAGTAGCGATAGTAAGTTATTTATTGTGCAAGTGCATACAGAAAAAGTAATTACCGAGCTCCTTATATATGCGCTCAACCAAGAAGGAAAATGACATCTCATTTCTTGTTCTACTTCTTCGTCTGTTATATAGGGTCTAACCAACCTCAGCTCATCATTATATGTGCTGAAAAATAACGAAGCAACCGGTGATTATTAGCATAATATTAGCTTATACTATTACATTGAGATGACGTAAACGTGGACTTATTAATTACTTACCCCTCTAGCTTCTCCACTTTATCCTCGTTACAATTGAGTTATATATACAACTGAGCAGCCCTTAGCTTGTCGTCATTCAAATATCTCTTCTTTATTTTCTCCGAAGGCTTTTCGGACACATTGAATACTTTCAGTATTGCATCATTAGATTCCTGATATCCGTCGTCGTTTCTCGGAGCTCTCATTCTATTAGTAGAAATATGAGGTTCGAAATACATTGAGCAAAATTTTGTAATCTCCTCGAGAACATAAGCTTTACAAATAAAGCCCTCAACTCGTGTGTTGTTTTTCACCTTTCTCTTTAGGTGATTCAGATGCCGCTCGAACTGGTACATCCACTGATTATCGATAAGACCACCAACACGTGCCTCATAGGAAAGATGAATTGGCAAATGCTCCATAGAGTCAAAGAATCCAAGAGGAAACACCTTCGTGAGCTTGCACAGTATTACCACAAGGTCCTTCTCTTGCTTTTCTAGACGATTGACATGCAACTTAGTAGAACAAAGATCTCTGAAGAATATGCTGAGCTCTGTCAATGGATTCCAAATGACCTGTGATAAGAATTTCAGAAATATAATTAAAATTAACCTCTCTATGAATACGTAATAATCGTGGCTCTTCATATACGCCAGTTTATTCTCCTTGAGGTTGACGCATCTTCTCAAGTTCGACACGTACCCATCTAGACATTTTAGACCCTAAATCCACCTACAAAGTCTCCCTTTATCCTCCTTCTCCAGTGAGAAAATTGACTTAGGCTGCTTTAACTTTCCATTCCCCTCTTCTATAAAATGTAACGCAGGACGTCAACATATTTTTTCTAAGTCCAACCTGGCATTCGGATTATCTTTCGTCTTCCCCTTTACCTCCATTACAGTATTAATTATGTTATCAAACACATTCTTCTCGATATGCATGACATCAAGGTTATGTCTGATCAGATTGGTGCTCCAATATAGCAGATCCCATAATATACTCCTCTTCGTCCAGTTATGGGTGTGACTAAATCCGTCACACTTGTACCCTTTAGCAGACTCTTCGATAGCACTTGGTAAATCTTTTACCTCTTTACATATCGTATATCCGGGCCACCTTGGCAGTTGATTGGCCTTCTCCATAACGCCCGCAAGAAAAGTATTCATGTTCCTCGGGTACGGATAATCCTTCGACAGAAATTATCGATGAAAATCGAAAGAAGCGCGGTTTGCCTTCGTGTTTTAAACGAAAAGCCTTAATGCGATCCATGTAATACAGAGATAAGATACGACCATGAGTGCTCCATCTCGATAGAATTTCATAGACCGAAAAGTCGTTGATGGTCCACATAAGTGTTGCCCTCATCTGAAAATTTTGCTTTCTAGAAATATCATACATGTTGGCACCTACTTTCCACAACTGATTCAACTCATCTATCAAAGGGTGTAAATACACATCGATATTCCTCTACGTATTGTTCGGACCTGGGATAATAACGGTTAGGAATATATACGGAGTTTTCATGCACATCCAAGGCGGTAGATTGTATGGAATGACGATCACAGGCCAACAAGAATACTGGGAGCCCAAAAGTCTGAATAGAGTAAAACCGTCGGAGGAGAGCCCCAATCCGACATTATGTAGATCCGAAGCAAAATCTGGATACTCTCGATCAAAGTTCTTTCATGCTTCTCCATCGGATAAATGATCCAATACTCCTTCGATATGTTTTCACCTATGCCAACTCATATTTTTTGCAGTCTCCTTCACCATAAACAATCTCTGCAACCGCGACGTCAAAGGCAAGTAGTGCATCGAATCGGTAAGCTTCCTTGCACCGAGATACTTTCCTCTACCAGTAGCCTTGTTGCGATCAGTACCACGAAATATGCACGCGTCTTCATCCTTGTCGTCTTCGTTGTACAATATGCACCCGTTGCAACATGTATTAATTTTCTCGTATTTTATCCAGAGCTATCTCACCATCCTCTTAGATCGATATAATTATTTAGGCAACTTAGTACCCTCTGACAAGATCTCTATAATCAAATCCATCAGTCAGTTGTAGTATTCTTGTGACATGTTAAAATTGGACTTGATGCTCAACAATCTTGTAACCACCTCCAACGGTGAATGATCCTCACAACCAGGATATAATGGAGTCCTTGCATTCTCCAGCAACTCCATGAACTTCACAACATCATCATTCGGCACCTCCTCAGCTGCATCATGATTGTCCGAATCGAAACTAGGTCCCGTCGCATAAAAAGTCTTGTTCACCCACCCGTTGTCGTAAGCAGTGGGGTCGTGGACATCCATATACGACTCCACATAAGGCTCCGACTCCTATGCTAAAGACACAAGTTCTCCGTGCGTGGTCCACTGATAGTAATTTAGCGTAAAATCCTTCGAGTACAAATGATATGTGACTTCAACTTCAGGATAATTTTTCAAGTTGCGATATCTCACATACGGACACTTAATTTTGGTACCATCCATGTACTGAGGAAACATCTTGGCAAACTGCAGGAACTGTTGTACACCCTCTATGAATTTATCCTGTACACCGTACATGTCATCAGGATGACGATTGTACATCCACGAACGATGACATAGATAGTAATTTATATCCATTTCTAGATACTTCTGCAAAGATGAATAGACATTGTTCAAGTATATACTCATGTGAATATTTGGTAGTGTATATTATCCAAACGACACTCACTCCAGATATACAAAGATGAATATACATCTTTCAAGAAAATAGTTTAAATTATAGTACATGTTACAAGTCTAAATGGATTTTATATTGATATTTTCAATCCTCTTCTGAAAATTTATCTTCTTCGTTTAAATACAGTACATGCACTTATACTCCTAGTCCTAACATTGATACTCAAGAATACCCAATTATGTTATACACCTACTCGTCTATACACACATAAGAATACTCATAAATATAGTACATGCACTGATACACCTAGTCCTAGCACTGATACTTCTTCGTTCAACTATGTATCCTAGATACTCATATTGTAGTGTATCAGTGAGTGTCAACTCTGTATCCTAGATATCCATACTTGATATTTGTTTAGGCCATGACTTTCTAATTGAAAAGTCAAGTCATGGATATCCAGTGTCATTTTTTTTGGGTCCAGGATACATAGTTGATACTCACTGATACACTCCTGGATATCCACACTTGACATGTATACGTGTGTCCATGTCCGATAAAATGCTTACAACCTTATCCTCAATATCCTGTCCTAACCTTTCATATCCATGTGTCCTACAATTTCCATACGTATCATGAGATAACAAATTACAAATATGTGTGTATGTTCGTGTCCGTATTAGAGTTAGTGTATGCGTGTTAGTGTATCCGCGTGTCCGAGTTTAGGTTAGTGTTAATGTCTGCATGTGTGTGTGTGTGTGTCTGTCCAAGTTAGGATTATGATATGGTTAGTGTCCGTAATACCGAGATATCCATACATGTACACCCTCACTGCACTGTGCACAAGTATGCAATGCACAATACCTCACTTGATACCCAAGACTGTATCTAATTAACTCAAATAGGGTTAGGGTCTGTGTCGTGTCTCGACTTTGGGTTAGGGTCTGTGTCATGTCCTGTGTCGTGTCAGTAAAGATAGATAGGGTTAGGGTTAGAGTCTGTGTCATGTCCCGTGTCGTGTCAGTGATATATCATGTCAGTGTATGTGTCTGTGTCATGTCTCTGTCTGTGTATGTGTCATATCCGCTATCAAATATCATGTTCGTATCTGTGTGTGTGTGTGTGAGAGAGAGAGAGAGAGAGAGTTAGGGTTTACACCCTCTATGAATTTACCCCCCACACTACATTAATTCATAAGTAAAATCTCTGACTTGAATCTCCGATACATATATAGAAACCCTATTTAGGATGGTCACACCTATCATTTATCAATTAAGTTAAATACACACATGCAATACTATTTTACAATAAAAATATGTGTTAATATGGTAAATTAATTAATTATATGGATATATATCGTATCGTGTCTGTGTCAGTGTGTGTATGTCATATCCGTCTCAGTATGTGTGTTTGTGATAGTGTGTGGCATCTGTGTCAGTGTATGCATGTGTCATGTCTGTGTAAGTGTGTGTGTTGTGTCTGTGTCAGGGTTTGTTTGTGACTGTGCATGTCATGTTTGTGTCAGTGTGTGTGTCTGTGTCAGTGTTATATCGTGTCTGTATCTGTGTGAGAGAGAGGGAGAGATAGGGTTAGGGTTTACATAGAGGAGGAGGAGGAGAAGCCTGAGGTCGTCGAAGGGGAGGAGCCACGCAGGAAGGGAGGAGCCGTACGGGATGGGGGCGCTCGGGGGGTGGGGAGTCAGAGTAGGGGGATTGTGGGGGAGCCGATAGGGGGGAGGGTAGGGACGGGGGGAGAAGGAGGACACCGGAGGGGGGTACTTCGCCGGAGGGGGGGAAAGAGAGGGAGTTTCAAAATTTTGGGAAGGGGATCGACAGAATGGGGAAAAATAAAATCCTGAATCCTATATTAAAAAGTTTAGCGACGTCATCAATCGACGTTGCTAAATATCGCTAATTAAAAAAATTAGCGACGTCATCAATAGACGTCGCTAATTGAAAAGTTTGCGACATCGCTAAAAACGTCGCTAAAAATTAAAAAAAAGCAACGTCGCTAAATATCGATAAATCAAAAAACTCAGCGACGTTTAGGGACGTTAAAAAAGCTTATAGCGACTATTCTTTAAAAAATTGAAGTATAGTCACTAAACGTCGCTATGTGTCGCCAACAACGATGTATATCGACATTTATTTTTGGAGTCGCTAAAGTCTTTAATATTAGCGACGTTTTATTATGATGCCGCTAAAAATATCGCTATTTCATCATATTTTGGTAGAGATAAACCTCAGACTAAGTTTTTCCCGTACCCCAAATATGATAACTCCTCGGGTAGGCAAAATTCGAAGAAATACATGATCGTCGACAGAGAACTCAAGAGATCGTCGATGCAAATTTGTCCAATGATGCTGATGACCCTGAGCCACTCTAAGATGCTCTCTGATATGCCTAACTGTCTCGACCGTCTGTGCTATCTTCTCTGGACCAAGCATATGCCTCCTTCCCACATCATCTATCACTACCACATTTCCAAATAAGGGCATTTGTGTACTTTCACCATTTTAAATAATTATGTGCTTAATTTAATTTGCTGAGATTTTTATAAACTATTTATATATTATTATTAGTAATGTTTAGTGTTAGGTCTAACCCTAGAACTCATTAGGACAGACCCTAGTGAGTCAACCCTATTTGTAAACCCTATTATAGCAAAACCCTAGAATTTTAATTTTAGGGTGGAACCTCAAACCCTAGAAGGCCTAAACCTGAGTCATTAGGTTCTACATGACCTACCATAGAGGGTTTAACCTAAAGCTACGCATGGAAACCCTAAAACTAGCTTAATATAAAAGGGAACCCTCTCTTCCTTCATGTAGAAAAGAGAAACCCTAGCCTCCACCAAGAGAAACCATCTCCCCACCCAATTTCGAAATCTAGCCCTAGGTTCCATTTTCTCCTCCTCCAAAGCAAGGAAAGCAAGGAACGTGGGTCAAGAAGCCTTGGAGAAGAAGAACCTCCATTGAAGAAGCCATCTCCCTAGGTAAAACCCTATTTTTATTCATTTTAAATTCTGTTTTCAGATGTTAATGCCCATTAGGAACCCACCCTAAGGTTTAGAATTCGAATTTTAGGGATTCTACATGTAAACCTAGGAGATCTAGGGTTTTGGTGAATTTTTGAGTGTTCTCCCCAAATTTCTGGAACCCTAAACCTAGGAATTTCGTGTAGGCATGTTTACATCTCCTACATTTAGTTTTGATCTTGATTTTTAGGGTTCTAAGTTGGGTTCATGAGTAAACTAGGTGAAACTCTATTTCTACATGCAAGGTGTTTGCTGTTATGCCAAGAAGGAAGAACACCTATCTAATCTACTCTAATAAAAATCTAATTTGATGAATGATGTATGATGTCTATATATATTTATACATATGTATATAGATTTAATGCGTGTTTGTATATATATCTAGGTTTGTAGATGTGTGTGTGATTTGAAGAGGGGGATTCACTGTACAGTCGGGTTCTGGAAATTACTGTGTGTACAGAGCAGTCGGGTTTGGGAGAGATATACTGTGTATGTGGCTATATGTTTCCCTGTGTGAGTTCAGTACCTTAGAACTGTGTGCAACTTGTGTGACTGTGTGGGTAGGTGTTACCTTGAGTTGATAACTGTGTGTTCATTAGTGAGAGCAGGAAGGGGGTTTGGGCTAAACTGTGTAGCTTTTGTGTACTGGACTGAAGGTTCATGTTTGTCAAGTTGCACACATGTGCAGTGGAGATTTACCTAGTAGCAGCCTTGAGGAAGAACCTGCAGGCAAACCTCATCAGGGTGCAGTATCAGTTGCACACTGACTCACTATTCAAATGCAGCATGGTTGATAGGGAGGTCAGGTTTCCTGTAAGAGATGAGGGTAAGTTCAGGTGTAGGGATAGGTGAGGTAATGCATATATCAGTGAGATAGAGTATCAGTGAATAGGGGTTTTATTGGCTGTGTATGTGTGAACTGTGTAGTGTATCAGTTCTCATTAACTGATATTGTGAATCAGTGCCTGTGAGTGCAGAATGTATCAGTAATATAGGTGTATTGCTGTGCAGATATCAGTATGTGTGTAAGGTTATGTATCAGTGTATTTGAATTGGGGGAAAATCTGTTAAACTGTGTGTGAGTGATCAGTAGATAGAGTAGTGTAGCTTGTGGTAACCTGTGTCCCAATGTCTGTGTATCAGCATTTAGTAGGGTATCAGCAGTTGGGGGTTTCAGTTAGTTTCCTGTGTGTAACTCTGAGAGAGGGGAGGAAAATCTGTATAGTGTGTATCCTAGAACCTAATGCACTGAGGTGTGCAGTTGTTAGGTTCAGTGAGGGGTATGTGCTGTGCTGTGTGTAGATCATGTGTGTGCAGGATTTTACTTCCAGTATGTAGAGTTTAGAGTATTAGTGAGGAACCTGTATTGCCTTAAGGTTCAGTGTGTGTCAACCTGTATCAGTGTCAGAGTGACTCAGTACCTAGAGTGTGTATCAGTTAGTTAGGGACTGTGTAGGTGTGAAACCAAACAACCTCAACCTGAGAAAATCTGTGTGTGTGTGTGCAACCCTGTTAATTGTGTCTGTGTATCAGATTGGGGAAGAGAGGTGTAGGTAAGTGTCTGTGTGCACATGTGTGTGTGTGTACTGTGTCAGTTCAGAACTTGTGTGTGTGAGTTCTATAGAACCTAGTTTCCTGTGTGTGTGTAGGAATTAATTTCAGTATGTTAGATAGCTGAGGTGTGTATCAGATATTTGGGTTAAGGGGTAGTAAGTATTATGAGTTGTGGATCAGTAGGGGGGTTCCAGCAATTGGAATTGCATGTACAGGTATGTGGTTGCTAATGGGTATTAAATGTTAATGTGTATTAGGCTAGTGTGTTGTGGGGATATCAAGTTGGGTTGAATATGGGGTATTGGTGTGGGTTAATATGTGGAGTTGAGTATAGATATTAGAGTGATATAATAAGTATAGCTAAGATATTAGAGATAGTAATTATATAGAGTCTATATTGTAAGTATAGAACATATAATATAGTGTATTTAACTAGTATTAGTTAACAATAGCTAGTATGAACCAAGGAGCAAGGTATTAACTAGTATTGACCAAAAACCTAGAGTTGACTTAGTAACACCTAGTTTAGACCTAGAAATGGCCTAACACCCGATTTCAAATTAGCTAATCACTCTTATTATTCCAAACACCATTTTAAAATTGTTATCTTATATATAGGTCATTTCGATCCCACTTTGGACATCGATCCTCACATTTTGCAGAGGACCACAGGCGAGTACATTCTCTGACAGTTTTTATTGTTGATTACTTCTATAAATTGTAGTGTATTACATACTTGATTCCGACACTATGGATACACGGGTTAGCACCCTAGATCCCTATCATGAGGAGTCGTGATTGGAATCCATCGTACTAGCTGGGGGATGGGAAACTATTAGTAGATTATGTGATCATATCCAAACATTTATATGTACCATAGCTCACCCACTTCTCACATCGGGTGCAGCCTGACCATTTATATGCTCCATAGCTGTTATATATGATTAGCCTGACCACTATATGCACCATAGCTAACCATACGGTTAGCCTAACCTAAAAAGAATCATAGCTAATCATATATAATCAGCCTGATCTAGTCCCAAGCCGATCACATAATAAACTAATATTTCAAACACTTAGCTAGATGTTTTATCTTTATTCAGATTTACTTGTTCTAGCATTCACTGTTTATTGCTCATTGCTAGAGGCTCTATTGTCTATTTCATTTCTCCAGTACTTCACATGTTCAGCTTTTATTCCATCTTGTATCTCTTACACTGTTTATAGACTTTGTCAATTTAATGAAACTGCTGTTAGTGCTTGTGCTTCGCTCCAATCCTGACTGGATAACAACATTTTCAGAGGACCTGGAGGACTTTTGCCCCACTCATTACGGCCCAGGATTAGAGGGAGATTTTACTCCGGAAATCCCATAGTAGGTGCCTATCCTAGAGGAGATCCTACCTGGCTGTACTTAGATTATTTTTTTCTGCATTTATTGTTTTAGCCTGAGACTGAGTTGTACTTATTATTTTGTGACTTTGTGAGGTCATTTAGACCCAGGATTTGAGTTGGACTTATTGTGGTTGGTTTTTTTGAACTCTTTTCAATTCTCATCGTGCCATTATTCTTATAGCTTGTGATTGAGTATATTATAGAACTGTGGTTTATTTATCATTGTCCTCCGTACAGAGTTGAGACTATTGACAGGATATACTATGTTTGTGACCTAGACAGCGTTCTACCGCCGATGCTGCGGCGTAGGCTGGACGTACCCACGACTCATGCCCAAATTCCGGGTGCGGGTCGTGACACGTTTTTAGTGGTGGCCCATGCAGGTCTAGTAGTCTTAGATTCACATTAGAGTGATATCGTAGTGGTGCTCGCTTAGAGTATTACTACGAACCTGTTTTAGGAAATAGGAATTAGGCCGAGGATATGCTCAATCACAATTAGGAAATTTCTGATTCTTATAATACTACTCTTAATGATTAATTCCTTTAGAAATTTTTACTGTCCTTCCTTGATGATATCGTATCTATTGCCTTAATTGAATCTTTCGATCTGTCTTCAGGATGCCGCCAAGAAGGTCCCAGAGACTCGGAGCAGCAGATTCAGAGAGGTCTGCCACCTCTCGCCCTGCCGGACAGACATTCGCAACACCTCCTACATCTCCAGTACATGTGGGAGCGTCTGCAGCATTCGGGGGTCCTCCACCACCAGTTCAGAGGGTCCCCACAGCTACGACGGGGCCTCTACCACCACCACCAGTTCAGCATCCAGGAGGTGTGCCCGCCGATGGGGCACAGATGTTCGCTTTGATTCAGGGCATGGTCGACGCCCAGAGGACGTCGGCAGAGGCCCAGAGAGTGCAGGCTGAGGCACATCAGGCCCAGACAGAGATGATGAGGGTGAACATGGAGAATGCTCACCAAGTGGCTCTTCAGGCTGTGGAGAGGGTCACTCAGCAGCAGCAGCATCCTGGTCAGCAACATCAGAGGCCGGGCACCATTGTGGACTTCAAGAGGATGATGCCTCGGGAGTTCAAGGGGACAGAAGGGATACTCTACGCCGATGATTGGCTAGAGGACATCGAGAGGAACTTGCGTTTGGCGCAGCTTCCAGAGGCGCTCCAGATCGAGGCCGCTGGCAGCCAGATGTTCGACATTGCCTTGACATGGTTTCGCACGGAGCCGAGACTCTTGCGCAGGGGACTCACTTGGGAGGCTTTCAGGGAGCTCTTCAAGGAGAAATTCTTTCCTGACGTTGCCCTGGGAGCCTTGGAGAGTCAGTTCCATGACTTAGTCCAGGGGAGCTCGTTCGTCGATGAGTATGCCGCGGAGTTTTGCCGCCTGAGCCGCTTCGTGCCGTCGATGATTAGAGATCCGGGGGACAGGGCCCGGAAGTTCATAAAGGGGCTGGCAAGGGAGATCAAGTCTCGCACGTCGGGACGTCGCACTGCTACTTTCGAGGGCATATTGATGGATGCCCAGATAGCCGAGGACGACTTGGACCTCAGGCCCAAGAGGGGACGCGATAGTTCCGGAGGAGCAAACGGTAGTGCGGGACCAGGCAAGCGTCCACATTATCAGCAGCAGCAGAGGCCCTTTCAGCAGCAGCACCAGCAGCACCAGGCACCAGCCCGAGGACAGGTCCAGCAACAACAGCAGCAGAGGCAGACTCAGCCCGCCATCCAGTGTGCGTACTGCTGGAAGATGGGACATACTAGAGAGATCTGCAGGCATAGATTGGGCTCATGTTTGTCCTGCGGATCGATGACACATCAGCTGAGGGATTGCCCTACCATTCGGATTCGTCCAGGTCAGGGTGGAGCAGTCGCCCAGAGGGGACCAGGCAGGGTACCTACCGCACCAGGAGGCCAACAACAGAGGGGACCACTTCTACCGCAAAATCAGAGGTTTGCCCAGCATCAGCAGCAGAGAGGTGCACCCCAGGGGCGAGCGTACGCCATGGCAGTCGAGGAGATCGAGCCAGCAGGAGACTTGATCACAGGTTCGGTTCTTCTCGATTGTATTCCCGCATTTACCTTATTCGATTCTGGCGCTTCCCATAGTTTTGTGTCTGTATCATATGCACTTCGACATCATTTAGAGACAGAACCATTAGCTAGGACTTGCAAGATCATGACTGGTGGAGGTATTATCCTAGTTCGTGATCACTGCAAGGACCGGAGAGTGTCAGTAGGAGGCCGAGACTTGAGCGTGAGTTTACTCGTCATGCCACTTCCGGGGTACGATATTGTGCTCGGAATGGACTGGTTGAGTAGACATCATGCTACTATAGATTGTTATAGAGGCAGAGTATTGTTTAGACCACCAGGAGAGCCGGAGTTTGAGGTTGTCAGGGAAGCAGCGGAACAGAGGAGGAGCACGTTTTGCGGAGCCAGGACGGAAGAAGAGGAGTTGCCACATCCTTTAATAGCAGAGTTCCTGGATGTATTTCCAGAAGAGTTGTCAGGCTTGCCGCCAGACAGAGATATTGAATTCTCTATAGACTTGGTTCCAGGAGCGGAGCCCATTTCACAACATGTCTATAGAGTCAACAACAGCGAGCTGGCAGAACTGAAGAAGCAAGTTGAGGAGCTGCAGGACAAAGGCTTCATCAAATCCAGTTCATCACCATGGGGAGCTCCGGTATTGTTCGTACCGAAGAAGGACGGCACGGTGCGCATGTGTATTGATTATAGAGCTTTGAACAATATCACTATCAAGAACAAGTACTCGCTGCCGAGGATAGATGACCTTTTCGATCAGTTGAGCGGGGCGAGGGTGTTTTCAAATATTGATTTGAGGTCAGGCTATCACCAGGTGAAGGTGAAGAGAGAAGACACGCCGAAGACAGCTTTTCGGACCAGATACGGCCAGTTTGAGTTTATGGTAATGCCATTTGGTTTAACCAATGCACCGGCAGTATTCATGAACCTGATGAACAAGGTGTTCCACCAGTACCTTGACAAGTTCGTGGTGGTGTACATCGATGATATTCTTGTGTATTCCAAGACACCGGAGGAGCACGAAGAGCACCTGAGATTGGTCTTAGAGACTCTCAGGAGAGAGAAGCTGTACGGAAAACTCTCTAAGTGTGAATTCTTCCTTGACAAGGTCGAATTTCTTGGGCATGTGGTATCGGGTGACGGAATCTCGGTAAACCCAAAGAAGATCGAGGCAGTGGAGTCGTGGGCTACCCCCAGTTCGATAGCTGAGATCAGAAGTTTTCTCGGGCTAGCAGGATACTACAAGAGGTTTGTACAAGACTTCTCCAAGATTGCAGCGCCGTTGACCAGGCTGACTAGGAAGGATGTGGATTTTGTATGGACGGAGGAGTGCCAGGCCGCATTTGATGAGCTGAAGAAGAGGTTGACGACAGCTCTAATTTTGACGTTGCCATCAGGGACAGGTGGTTTCACCATCTACAGTGATGCTTCAGGGAAGGGTCTGGGATGTGTTCTTCAGCAGCACGGGAAGGTAATTGCCTATGCTTCCAGGCAGTTACGCCCTCATGAAAAGAACTACCCCACCCACGATTTGGAGTTAGCAGCAGTTATCTTCGCCCTAAAGCTGTGGAAACATTACTTGTACGGAGAGCGTGTGGAGATCTTCACAGACCACAAGAGCTTAAAGTACGTGTTCACCCAGAAGGAGCTGAACATGAGGCAGAGGAGGTGGTTGGAGTTGATGAAGGACTTTGACATCTCATTGCAGTACCATCCAGGGAAGGCTAACGTAGTCGCCGATGCCTTGAGCAGGTATCCGACGGCTATGTACTTGACGACAGATAGGCATTTGTTGGCTGATTTGGAGAGCTTGGAGATTAAAGTGTTAGTTCCCGGTACTGAGATTCACATGTGGGGATTGCAGATACAGTCCGAACTGATGGACAGGATCAGAGCTGCGTAGTACGATGATGAGGCTCTGAGGAGTATCAGGGCACAGGTTCGGATGGGATTGTCGGACGACTTTACTATCGCAGATGATGGTTCTTTACGGCACGGCACGAGGATATGTGTGCCAAGCGGGGAGCTGCGCGAGGAGGTTTTACAGGAGGCACACCGCTCTCAGTACTCGATGCATCCCGGTGCCAACAAGATGTATCGAGACTTGAGGGAGCATGTATGGTGGTATGGAATGAAGCACGAGGTAGCACGCTTCGTATCCCGGTGTCTAGTGTGCCAGCAGGTAAAGGCAGACCGACAGAGGCCAGGCGGTTTGCTTCAACCTTTACCGATTCCAGAATGGAAATGGGAGCACGTGACCATGGATTTTGTTTCAGGGCTTCCACGTTCGCCAGGAGGGAAAGACACAATTTGGGTCATCGTGGACAGGTTGACCAAATCATCCCAATTCTTACCTTTCAAGGTGGGCACGTCGACAGAGAGGCTCGCAGAGATGTACGTGCGACAGATTGTTAGGCTTCATGGAGTTCCTGTGAGCATCGTCTCAGATCGGGATAGTCGTTTCACTTTCCACTTCTGGAGGAGTCTGCAGGCTAGCTTGGGCACTCAGCTCAAGTTCAGTACCGTATATCATCCCCAGACAGACGGGCAGTCTGAAAGGACTATTCAGACTCTCGAGGATATGCTACGCACTTGCGTTCTAGATCTCGAAGGTTCTTGGGAGGATCATCTGCACCTGGTAGAGTTCGCTTACAACAACAGCTACCAGGCCAGCATCAAGATGTCACCATTTGAGGCTCTTTATGGACGGAGGTATCGTACACCGTTATCTTGGGACGACGTTGGAGAGAGAGCCTTGCTAGGACCAGAAATGGTCGTGGATGCAGCGGAAAAGGTGAAACTCATCAGAGACAGACTGCGAGTGGCGCAGGACAGACAGCGGCATTGGGCCGACAGCCACCGTAGACCCCTTGAGTTTCAGGTATAGATTGTTGTTTTCTGGTTGTGTTTGTTTGTTGTTTAGACTGCGTGTTGAGACTGTTTTGTTTTAGGTTGGCGATCTAGTTTTCCTACGAATTTCTCCGACATGTAGAACGATTCGTTTTGGTAGAGGCGGAAAGCTTAGCCCACGCTACATCGGACCCTTCGGTATTCTTGCGAAGATAGGTGCAGTGGCGTATAGACTAGACTTGCCGCCTATATTAGAGGGAGTGCATGATGTGTTCCACGTGTCGCAGCTGAGGCGGTACGTGGCCGACCCTAGTCACGTACTTGATCACTCGGAGATTGAGGTTGGTTCGACGCTCAGCTACCCAGAGCAGCCCGTAGAGATCTTGGACCGCAGAGAGAAGGTATTGCGGAACCAAACTATTCCTTTGGTTCGTGTAGCATGGAGACATCACTCTCCAGGGGAGTCGACCTGGGAGAGAGAGGACGAAATGCACGAGCAATACCCGTATCTCTTCTAGACTCGAGGTATATTTCCTTTCTGATTTCATTCTTGTTCTAGTTCAGTCCAATTTCGAAGACGAAATTTCTTTTAGGAGGGTAGACTTGTCACTACCATATTTCCAAATAAGGGCATTTGTGTACTTTCACCATTTTAAATAATTATGTGCTTAATTTAATTTGCTGAGATTTTTATAAACTATTTATATATTATTATTAGTAATGTTTAGTGTTAGGTCTAACCCTAGAACTCATTAGGACAGACCCTAGTGAGTCAACCCTATTTGTAAACCCTATTCTAGCAAAACCCTAGAATTTTAATTTTAGGGTGGAACCTCAAACCCTAGAAGGCCTAAACCTGAGTCATTAGGTTCTACATGACCTACCATAGAGGGTTTAACCTAAAGCTACGCATGGAAACCCTAAAACTAGCTTAATATAAAAGGGAACCCTCTCTTCCTTCATGTAGAAAAGAGAAACCCTAGCCTCAACCAAGAGAAACCATCTCCCCACCCAATTTCGAAATCTAGCCCTAGGTTCCATTTTCTCCTTCTCCAAAGCAAGGAAAGCAAGGAACGTGGGTCAAGAAGCCTTGGAGAAGAAGAACCTCCATTGAAGAAGCCATCTCCCTAGGTAAAACCCTATTTTTATTTATTTTAAATTCTGTTTTTAGATGTTAATGCCCATTAGGAACCCACCCTAAGGTTTAGAATTCGAATTTTAGGGATTCTACATGTAAACCTAGGAGATCTAGGGTTTTGGTGAATTTTTGAGTGTTCTCCCCAAATTTCTGGAACCCTAAACCTAGGGATTTCGTGTAGGCATGTTTAGATCTCCTACATTTAGTTTTGATCTTGATTTTTAGGGTTCTAAGTTGGGTTCATGAGTAAACTAGGTGAAACTCTATTTCTACATGCAAGGTGTTTGCTGTTATGCCAAGAAGGAAGAACACCTATCTAATCTACTCTAATAAAAATCTAATTTGATGAATGATGTATAATGTCTATATATATTTATACATATGTATATAGATTTGATGCATGTTTGCATATATATCTAGGTTTGTAGATGTGTCTGTGATTTGAAGAGGGGGATTCACTGTACAGTCGGGTTCTGGAAATTACTGTGTGTACAGAGCAGTCGGGTTTGGGAGAGATATACTGTGTATGTGGCTATATGTTTCCCTGTGTGAGTTCAGTACCTTAGAACTGTGTGCAACTTGTGTGACTGTGTGGGTAGGTGTTACCTTGAGTTGATAATTGTGTGTTCATTAGTGAGAGCAGGAAGGGGGTTTGGGCCAAACTGTGTAGCTTTTGTGTACTGGACTGAAGGTTCATGTGTGTCAAGTTGCACACATGTGCAGTGGAGATTTACCTAGTAGCAGCCTTGAGGAAGAACCTGCAGGCAAACCTCATAAGGGTGCAGTATCAGTTGCACACTGACTCACTATTCAAATGCAGCATGGTTGATAGGGAGGTCGGGTTTCCTGTAAGAGATGAGGGTAAGTTCAAGTGTAGGGATAGGTGAGGTAATGCATATATCAGTGAGATAGAGTATCAGTGAATAGGGGTTTTATTGGCTGTGTATGTGTGAACTGTGTAGTGTATCAGTTCTCATTAACTGATATTGTGAATCAGTGCCTGTGAGTACAGAATGTGTCAGTAATATAGGTGTATTGCTGTGCAGATATCAGTATGTGTGTAAGGTTATGTATCAGTGTATTTGAATTGGGGGAAAATCTGTTAAACTGTGTGTGAGTGATCAGTAGATAGAGTAGTGTAGCTTGTGGTAACCTGTGTCCCAATGTCTGTGTATCAGCATTTAGTAGGGTATCAGCAGTTGGGGGTTTCAGTTAGTTTCCTGTGTGTAACTCTGAGAGAGGGGAGGAAAATCTGTATAGTGTGTATCCTAGAACCTAATGCACTAAGGTGTGCAGTTGTTAGGTTCAGTGAGGGGTATGTGCTGTGCTGTGCTGTGTGTAGATCATGTGTGTGCAGGATTTTACTTCCAGTATGTAGAGTTTAGAGTATTAGTGAGGAACCTGTGTTGCCTTAAGGTTCAGTGTGTGTCAACCTGTATCAGTGTCAGAGTGACTCAGTACCTAGAGTGTGTATCAGTTAGTTAGGGACTGTGTAGGTGTGAAACCAAACAACCTCAACCTGAGAAAAACTGTGTGTGTGTGTGTGCAACCCTGTTAATTGTGTTTGTGTATCAGATTGGGGAAGAGAGGTGTAGGTAAGTGTCTGTGTGCACATGTGTGTGTGTGTACTGTGTCAGTTCAGAACTTGTGTGTGTGAGTTCTATAGAACCTAGTTTCCTGTGTGTGTGTAGGAATTAATTTCAGTATGTTAGATAGCTGAGGTGTGTATCAGTTATTTGGGTTAAGGGGTAGTAAGTATTATGAGTTGTAGATCAGTAGGGGGGGTTCCAGCAATTGGAATTGCATGTACAGGTATGTGGTTGCTAATGGGTATTAAATGTTAATGTGTATTAGGCTAGTGTGTTGTGGGGATGTCAAGTTGGGTTGAATATGGGGTATTGGTGTGGGTTAATATGTGGAGTTGAGTATAGATATTAGAGTGATATAATAAGTATAGCTAAGATATTAGAGATAGTAATTATATAGAGTCTATATTGTAAGTATAGAACATATAATATAGTGTATTTAACTAGTATTAGTTAACAATAGCTAGTATGAACCAAGGAGCAAGGTATTAACTAGTATTGACCAAAAACCTAGAGTTGACTTAGTAACACCTAGTTTAGACCTAGAAATGGCCTAACACCCCATTTTAAATTAGCTAATCACTCTTATTATTCCAAACACCATTTTAACATTGTTATCTTATATATAGGTCATTTCGATCCCACTTTGGACATCGATCCTCACATTTTGCAGAGGACCACAGGCGAGTACATTCTCTGACAGTTTTCATTGTTGATTACTTCTATAAATTGTAGTGTATTATATACTTGATTTCGACACTATAGATACACGGGTTAGCACCCTAGATCCCCATCATGAGGAGTCGTGATTGGAATCCATCGTGCTAGCTGGGGGATGGGGAACTATTAGTAGATTATGTGATCATATCCAAATATTTATATGTACCATAGCTCACCCACTTCTCACGTCGGGTGCAGCCTGACCATTTATATGCTCCATAGCTGTTATATATGATTAGCCTGACCACTATATGCACCATAGCTAACCATACGGTTAGCCTGACCTAAAAAGAATCATAGCTAATCATATATAATCAGCCTGATCTAGTCCCAAGCCGATCACATAATAAACTAATATTTCAAACACTTAGCTAGATGTTTTATCTTTATTCAGATTTACTTGTTCTAGCATTCACTGTTTATTGCTCATTGCTAGAGGCTCTATTGTCTATTTCATTTCTCCAGTACTTCACATGTTCAGCTTTTATTCCATCTTGTATCTCTTACACTGTTTATAGACTTTGTCAATTTAATGAAACTGCTGTTAGTGCTTGTGCTTCGCTCCAATCCTGACTGGATAACAACATTTTCAGAGGACCTGGAGGACTTTTGACCCACTCATTACGGCCCAGGATTAGAGGGAGATTTCACTCCGGAAATCCCATAGGAGGTGCCTATCCTAGAGGAGATCCTACCTGGCTGTACTTAGATTATTTTTTTCTGCATTTATTGTTTTAGCCTGAGACTGAGTTGTACTTATTATTTTGTGACTTTGTGAGGTCATTTAGACCCAGGATTTGAGTTGGACTTATTGTGGTTGGTTTTTTTGAACTCTTTTCAATTCTCATCGTGCCATTATTCTTATAGCTTGTGATTGAGTATATTATAGAACTGTGGTTTATTTATTATTGTCCTCCGTACGGAGTTGAGACTATTGACAGGATATACTATGTTTGTGACCTAGACAGCGTTCTACCGCCGATGCTGTGGAGTAGGCTGGACGTACCCACGACTCATGCCCAAATTTCGGGTGCGGGTCGTGACATCATCCCAAGCTAACGGTAATCTGCATCTCCTGCCAAATAATCCCTCGAAGGGAGCCATCTGAATAGTCGCCTGGAAGCTGTTATTGTTGTAGTATCCGCTACCAAAATACAATAAAGAATAATAATTAGAATACACTTGTAATTTTATAAAAAATTAATTTTGAATTATTAAGTATATTTTTGTAAGGATAATAACGTAACACTAAATTGTATATAGCTAATAGGGACTCATATTAGGACTTACAATTATTTTTCGGCTATTTTAGAATTTACTGGATTTTGTTTTAGATTTTTTTGGGTGATTAAAACCTAAGAAACGTAATTTTTTAGGGCTTCCAAGATTTACTGTGAGACCTTATTTACATATTTTTCTACCAAATATTCATTTTAAGGTTAAAATTCTTAAATATATTTTTAATTTATTTAAAATTTATTTAGATTTATTTAGTTTTAAAATAGCCTTTAACTAATTTTTTAGGACTTCTAGAATTTATTATGGAAGCCTAGGAGCATTATTTCGTTCCAAGTAGTTATCTAGGATTTATAATGGATTCTACATATTCTATAGAATTTTTCTGGAATTTTCTGATAATTGTACATATTTATTTGGAGTTATTTAGGTTAAAAATGATTAATAAATCAATTTTTAGATTAAATAACTATTTTTTCTAATTAAAATATCCAGTCAACCAAACTGGTCCCGCATGTCAGCCAACTGCAGCCCAACAGCGGACCCAGACGTCAGCCCCTCCCCTTTGTTATATATATATATATATATATATATATGGGTAAATAGAAATAGAGTGTACTAGTGCCACATGGGTGCACATTGGGATGTAGGAGCATATTCTTATTGGTCCACATGTGTATGACTCATGTAGGAATATGAGCACTATGACTCATATCCCGTTTATATATATATATATATATATATATATATATATATATATATATATATATATATATATATATATATATATATATATATATATTGGATACCGGATAATATGTTAAGGTATTGGTTATGATAATATAGTTAAGGTATAGGGTATTGGTCAAGGTAATGGTATTAGCTAAGGTATTAGTCAAGAAACTAGGATACCGGATAATATGTTAAGGTATTGGTTATGGTAATGAGGTAATACTAAGGTATTGGCTAGGTATTAAGTATTAGACTAAGTTATTGTACATATTAGTATATATTTATATTATATATGATATTATTATATAATAGCTAACTAGTATGACTTTAAAACCTGGCATTAGTAAGGTATTGACCCATAGTTAAGGTATTGGTGATACGGCTAAGGTATTAGTCTATAAACTTGGATATTAGCAAGGTATTGACTAGAAACCTAGTTTAGCCAAGGTATTAACCCTAGAACTAAGGTATTAACTAATATTTAAGGTATTTAAGATACGGGCTAAGATATTAAGTAAATGTGTGATACGATTTAAGATACCATGATACGGGATAAGATAAATATTTATAGGCCAATGTATTATTAAAAATTATAGGTAGAAGTATATATTAAGGTAATATACGCTAGTATTAGTATAGCCTAGAAACCTATTATTGGCGTAGTATTAACTAGTATTGACTAGTTTGACCTAGTTAGCACCTAAAAATCAAATAGTGACTTGTTAAGACCTAGTCTAACTTTATAAACCTTTTAAATAGGTAAAAATCAACCTAGAAACTAAAAATGGCCTAGTTTGACTACATTGACCTAGTTTGACTATTGTGACCTAGTTTTGACCTAGAAATCTAGTTTTGAGTTAATTAAATTAATTGTTGACTTTAAAATACTATTTGACCATAATACATTCATATATAGGTCACTTGGGCTCTAGTTCTGACACTAATTAATATTTATTACTCCGGACCTCAGGCGAGTACATTATCTGATAGTTTTTCTTTTATGATATCTTCGTGTTTCTTGTATTTAGTGTAGTTATACTTGATTTCCTGACACGTGGTTACACGGATTGGTATTTTTGGATTCCATCATGAGATATTATTTTTTGTGTATCTTGGTATATCTTAAGCAAGCCATGTTGTTTTTGTACTTGTATAGACACTGATTCTAGAGAAGACTTGCTACATTCTCAGAGAATTTTGTGTCGTAGCGTGCTTGGTTAGATCCACTATACCAATCGGGGGCAGGGAGTGTTAGTGTAGATATATGACCATACCCTCATTGTACATGTCTTGTTCCTTGTTAGTGTTAATCATACACCGCACGTATAATTAACCAGGCCATAATCAATGTTCAAGTTCCCAAGTCGATCACATGTTGAAGCTAGTACTCACTCACTTAGCTAGTTATATTTCTTGACTCTTGTATATGATATTCATTACTCTTGTATTTATTTACAGTATTCCTTATCTGGTATATTTCTTGCTCTTGTTCTATTTATCTTGTATTTCTTCCTATTTACTGTTATATAGTCTTTATCATTTTCTAGAACTGCTGTTAGATGTGTACTTTGCTCCAATCCTGACTGGATAATATTTTCAGTGAGCATGGTGCTCCACATTCAGGGATTTTATAGTGATGTTATAGACATGACTGCTTTTACACTGTGGACTAGAGGTGATAATTGTAGAGATCTAGGCTAGTCCTTCTTATTCCATATCTTGCCTAGTTTTATTCCTTTAAAATATATTTAGTTTATCTTTCTTATTCATTCTACCTTTAGATTATTGTGATTGAGTACATAATAGAACTAGCTCTATTAGTATGATTGATAGCTAGATATTGATGACCTAGACATCATTCTATTTATGATGCTGCAGTGTAGGCTAGATGTATCCACGTACTTTTACCCCTATATCGGGTGTAGGTCGTGACACATTTTTGTGGTGGCCCATGCAGGTCGACTTCGCAACTAGAGCGATATCGTAGTAGTGCGATGACTTAGTTCTTCTACTACAAGCCTATGATAGGATATATGATATAGGATAGTAGGATGAGAATACTCAATCAAAAATTAGGATTCTTCAGAGATTCCTGGGATGATCCCTGAGAATGATACTATAAACTCTACTTTCAAAATATATTTCTACTTGTTTTCATTTACTCTCACTTGTTGTTGTTGAATTTGACTCTTGATGTTCATTGTTGACTTTGATTCTTATATCGAGATAAGTTTTATTGACTGAATTGAGGTATATTCTGATGATGTATATGAATAAGAACAGTAAAAAAGGTAATCGTCTGTCTTTGTTATGGAGTCTAGAGTTTATCGCAGCTATACTAGCTGACGTAGCAAAAGTATAGAGACCTAATTTTGGATGTACATATCTTAGTTAAGGAATTTAGAGTTTATTGTAGCCAATCTAGTTAGCGGAGAACAACTATACTAGTTGGCATGGCGGGAATTCTAGATAACATGATTATATAGGTATATACCTCGGTTATGGATTTATAATTTATCGCAGCTATGCTTACTAGCGTGGCAAGGATTCTGGGTAGAATGATTTCAGATAGACGTGTATAATTATTAGATTGTAACTTAAATTGGTTATTAACAAATCATCTCTATTATTTTACCCTTATCATTGGATTCTTTTCTATCACCATATTAGCTCAGGAATAAAGATTTTATTAGTTCCTCTAGTCCAGTTTCTCATAGAGCTTCATTTTAATAGTTCCTGAAGTTCCCTGGATAGTGTAGTAGCTTGGTAACTTGCAGATATGTTTGTGTCATTGAGTATCAGTTTTGATTATTGGAGTATAGCTTGTGAGTTTGTGAGTAGTTTCTAGTTGGAATGTGATCTATAGGCATCAGTCTAGAGATAACTAATAGTGTAGCACCTTTATTGCAATAGTTCTAGGGTAGGTGTCAGTATAGTAAGTATTGGTATCAATGGTAGAAGGGAGAGTAGAGTATCAGTTGTGATTCCAGGAGTTGGTATCAGTGTCATCATGCATGTTCTAGATAGATATAAATTTATATAGTTGAGTTATCCATTTACCATTTAAGTATCATAAAAATTTGTGTTTGGATATCAATGGAGCATGATATTCTATTTGGTGCTTGATACTTGGTTGTGTCATGAGTAAGAGAATGTATATTCGGGAGAGGTGCTAGTGAGTGTGCTAAGATAGAATGGTACCTATAAGTGTATAGGTAAGTGTGATAGTGTTAGAATATGTTATGCTAGTAATGAGACTTATGCTATGTGTGGAGTGTTGGGCATTGGTGTGGGTAGATATGAGTGCACATGTATGTGTCTAGTAGAGTATATCACCTAGTATTAGAGGCTGTTGATGTGTTAGGGAATGATAAGTGGAGGAAGAAAGTAGAGTATCTATAATTTTGTGCACAAATGCACAGTGGGTGATGTGTGAATTATATGATGGTGAAATAAAGTATCAATGGTGGAGTTTCATGAGTACCAAGAAGTGAGGCTCCTGGATATTAGGAATACAATGCCATGAGTTAAAAGATGTCAAGATTGGTCATGGTTGGTATGTTTGGATGTACCACCGATTAATGTATCAGTGGTAGTTTCAAGTATAGTAGGTGTGAGAATATATATATATATATATATATATATATATATATATCAACCGTATATGGAATCATGTGTTTGCTTGTGAGTGTGTAAGTGAGACAAGTGTATCATAGAAGTAAACAACTAGTGCATTAGATGCATGTGATCATGAGTTCTAGTGAGGGTAATGAGGTGATATAGGGAATGAGTTAGTGTCAAAAGTAGAAGTGGTAGTGTGTATTGATGAGCACTATTGTGAGTATTAAGTATAGTTATGAAGTTAGTGTCTGTGTACTAGAGTGCCTATAGAGTGCAAGTATTCAGGGTATATCAAGATTAGAATGGGTAATATGTAATAGGTATAGTGTGCCAGTTAGTATTAGAGAGTATTATTTATGTGGTAGGACTAGTTAGATGTATCAGTGTTATATTAAGAAAAGGTATGTGAGGGAGTATCAGGGAGAGTAGAAGTACAAGTGTTCAGGGCAGTAAGAGAGGAATGGTGACCTGTTTAGGGGTAAGTTTAAGTGAGTGTGGATATATCGCGAGTGTATTGGGTATGTGAGTAGCTATATAACAGTGAATTGTATGAAGGGTAGAATGGTATAGTATGATAGCAGTATCTAGTGTTTAGCGTCATAGTGGGTAGAAAGTATTTATAGATGATTATATTACCAAGATACGGGTAAGTATCTTAGAGTGATTATTTAGTGTTAGAATTAGATATATAATCAGATACCAAGATATATGAGGAGTACCTTAGCATTAAGATTCAGAGTACCTCAAGTATTATGGAGATTTAGGTTACAAGCATTCTAGTGGCTAGTGTACTAAGTATAGATGAGAGACATGAGCAACCTGGTATGAGAGTATCATCTAAGTGCCATATATAGAAACTAGTGCCTTATGTAGATTGTGTCAAGACTGGGTAGGCATCCTATAAAGAGTATTCAAGATTGGTAAGGGTGTACCAATAGGAAATATGAGCATGAGTATATACAAGTATTCATTTGCAAGAAGAATAGTTAAGAAGTGTTCAGGTGACTATAAGAACTGAGACATATAGAAGACTGCATGTATGTTATAAAGTGAGCTAGAATAAGAATCGACATACTAGTGAATAAGTTCATGTGTCTCACAAGGACGTAGAAAATATGAGTGTTGGTAGAGTACCTTTTAGTGCCAGAGTATAGTATCCTAGAAGTATTAGTATAGTGTACCAGGTAGTGTGTGCCAGTGAGTTAAGTGTATACATGGCCTAGAACCATATTATATCATTAATATTAGAAGTAGTAACCCTCGATATTAAGCATTTTGGGTAGGTTGATATTTAGTGAATGCTTGGAGATATAAGTAAGAGTTCCATCTAAAGCATCTGTGGCACCACAAATGTCCAGCATCAGCAGAAGGAGACACCCAGCGGGACAGGACTTTTGCGATAACGGTCGAGGGACCGATGCTACATGTGTTGGGTTAGCAAGTTTTGAGCTTCTCTTTCCCTTTTATTTAATATATTGATCCATGTGATTCTATAATATCTTATAGTTGTATTATTAATTTTGTGATATAGTATAGTTAACAAGTGACCCTGTTAGAGACTGCAATATCAGGACTAATTGGATTATAGCCATACCTGTTTGATAAACCGTGAATGATTTATTTAAATAAGAACTGTTTATTGCATGATTTTAGGTAGGACTTTCTTGGACCATGGTTAGATGAGGGTTTGACTATAGCCAGGATTACGATGAATAGATTATAACCAGTTAGAAGAAAGGAGACGAGAATATCTTCTGGACCATGAGTTATCCTTTCAGTTTGTGTCTACTTTCATCCTTAAATTTCGATGGCAAAATTTTTCTAAGGGGGGTAGGATTGTAACTCCTACTTTCCACCATAGGGATATTTTGATAATTTTGTATGTTGTTAAAATTTATATATATATTATTTTATATTAGTGATTACCTAGAATTATATTAGTGTTAGTTAGTGGCTAGCCAATTAGAATTTGTAAGTGTTAGTTAGTGCTATTTATTGTTAGTCATAATTTTAGTAATTAGAATTAATTAAGTTTAGTTGTCATGAAGAGAATATTCCTCTTAGTTGTAGAGATTCATTAATTTAGTTAATTAGATTCCATTCACGACAAATAATGAGGGGCAAACTTGATATTTTGGCATGACCAAACCTTACTATAAGAGATAAGTTCAATTTAGGGCTCATCCATTCATTTTATTTTACTCATTAGCCTCATTTTTTCCTAAAGCTTCTTCTTCCCCAAGCAAACATAATTCCCTACATATTTCACTCAATCAACTTCCAATTCCACTGATTCTCACCCTCATGAAGGCCTAGAGCATTGGAGAGCATAAGGAGATCCATAAGAGAGAAACTTGCTAAGAGATCATGTCCGATTCATCCCTTTCGTGTCCAAATTCAGAATTCTCCAAAGAGGCTACTAAAACACTAGATAATTCTCTCAATTTCACCAAATTTATGGTTAGAAACACCTCTTGGTTATGTAAAAATATTTTCATGGTTATATTTGACTTTTCAATGGTAGATCTAGGCACTAGGAGTCCTCAATTTGGTAGATTTAAGTTGGTATCATAATTTTAGGGCTCAATTTAGAAAAAATCCCAATTGTGTCCATTGAGTGTGTATATTGTGTAATAATGAGAACTATTGATGTTTATTTGATGGTATGATAGTATTTTTGTCTCTAAAATTGGACATGTAGAGTCCATATCATGATACGACATGATATGTATATGTTAATTTGGTAAATTGAGTGTATACATGTGTTCTTTTGTCCAAAATGGCACAAATTCGTCATAGTATTCATCCTCATTTTTAGCAGCCATAGAACCTTAGAAATATCATAACTCCTAATTCATAACTTCGATTTATCTTTTGTATTATTTAAAAGAACCGTATCGAAGTTAAATTTCCAAATATATAAATTAATAGGCCAAATTTATTCTTGAACTTTCTGTAAAACTATTTGAGTGTCAGGTGTCCGAAAGACAAATACATTTTGGTGTTTTTGCGTTTTTGGGACCTTCCGGACCAAAAAATGTGATCCGTTTGAAGTTTTAAAATGCTAATACGAAGGTCTACGTTATACTTTAATCCTAGAATTTATTGAGTAGGTCTAATAGGTATAGTATTAATTACAAGTAGAGAACTAACTATACAACATAGACATTTTGTGTATCCTATGAGCCTAGGTAGTATGGATATCAAGTGAGTATAGGTTATGTCATGGGTTAGTATCTTGGGGGTTGGTATCATATGATACCTAATATGGTACCATGTACCATGTACAAACAAATAGGATATGTATTGGTTAATTAGAGTGTGGTATCCTAGGAAATATAAAGGTATTTAGAATACCAAGATACCAAAATATTAGAACTAGTATAAGGTAATAATATGATACTAAGGTAAGGTTATGATATTAGGTATTGGATTAAAATACCATGGTAAGGGCAATGTCTAGCTTGGGTAATGAGTTAGGTACCAAGGTATGAGTTAAGGTATTGGGTATTAAGGTAATGGTATTATCTAAAGTATTAGTCTAGAAACTTGGATACAGAGTAATATGTTAAGGTATTGGTTAAGGTAATGAGGTAATACTAAGGTATTGGCTAGGTATTAAGTGTCAGACTAAGTTATTGTAAATATTAGTATATTTTTATAGTATATATGATATTATTATATCATAACTAACTAGTATGACTTTAAAACCTAGCATTAGCAAGATATTGACCCATAGTTGAGGTATTGGTGATACGACTAAGGTATTAGTCTATAAACTTGGATATTAGCAAGGTATTGACTAGTATGGACTAGAAAGCTACTTTAGCCAAGGTATTAACCAAGAACTAAGGTAATGACTAGTATGGACTAGAAACCTACTTTAGCCAAGGTATTAACCCTAGAACTAAGGTATTGACTAATATTTAAGGTATTTGAGATATGGGCTAAGGTATTAAGTAAATGTGTGATACGGGTTAAGATACCGTGATACGGGATAAGGTAAATAGCTATAGGCCAAGGTATTACTAGAAATTATAGGTAGAAGTATATATTAGGATAATATATGCTAATAACTTATTAATATAGCCTAGAAACCTATTATTAACCTAATATTAACTAGTATTGACTAGTTTGAACTTGTTAGCACCTAAAAACTAAATAGTGATGTGTTAAGACCTATCCTAACTTTATAAACCTTTTAAATAGGTAAAATTAACCTAGAAACTAAAAAATGACCTAGTTTTACTATATTGACCAAGATTTGACCTAGTTTGACTTTGTGACCTTGTTTTGACCTAGAAATCTAGTTTTGAGTTAATTAAATTTATTGTTGACTTCAAAATAGTATTTGGCCTTGATACATCATATATAGGTCACTTGGACTTTAGTTCAGAAACTATTTGATATTCATTACTCCAAACCTCATGAGACTACTATCATGACCCGCACCTGGTATAGAGGCACGAGTGTGCGGGTACGTCCAGCCTACGTCGCAGCATCGGCAGTAGAACGCTGTCTAGGTCATAATACTATCTAATCAATCTCACATGAATATCCAACTCTATAAGGAGACACATATATCACAATATAATATGGAATACTCAATCACATAAAATCGAGCACGATGCGATATCGAAGAAAATAAATAAAATATAAGACAAGTCTAAACAATAAAATAATCTAACCTGTAATCAATAACATCCAGTCTCCAAGTATGCTGGAAACAAGTCCTCTAAGTCACAGTCTGGAAAAAATATCCAGTCAGGATTGGAACAAAATACACCTCTAACAGCAGTTCCACATATATTGACAAAAACTATAACACAGTGTAAAGAAATACAAGACAGATATGAATAGTGGCAATAAGAAATACTGGAATAAGAAATACTGGAATAAATGGATACTGGAGATAAAAAAATGCTAGAACACATGTCATCATCAATGTACATCTAGCAATGAATAGAAATACAAGTACACGTTAGAACAATAAACTAGTATATAAGTGTGTACAAGAACAATAACTAGAACATGTAGAGATGCTAGATCAATATACTAGAGATGCATTTCAAGAACATCTAGTTAAGTGTGTGAAACATCAGTATATCATGTGATCGGCTTAGGACTGATCAAGCTTGTTACATATGACTAGCTATCATTCTTCTAAGGTCAGGCTAACCATCCGGATAGCTATGATGCGAGTAATAGTCAGGCTAACCACATGTAACAGCTATGAGGCATATAATGGTAAGGCTACACCGACGCGAGGTGTGGGTGAGCTATGATGCATGTAAAGTTGGGTATGATCACATAAGCTACTAATATTTCCCTGTTTCCCCAGCTAGCACGATGGATTACCAATTATGACTCCTCGTGACAGGTCTCGATGATGCCAACTCGTATAAATAACAGTGTCAGAGTCATGTATGCTATACAACAAGAATTATAGAGATAATCAACATAATAGAAACTGTCAGAGAATGTACTCGCCTGTGGTACTGCTACTGGCAATACCAATAACCTGATTCGGAAGTCTTGTCTGAACAATCCAATAATCCTATAGACATCATATAATAAAATATTGCATCAGACATTACTCTAACACACAATTATAAATACACTGGACTCAGGGCTACGCTAGGTATAACACTGGTCAACTAGGGTCAAGTGTGCGTCAAATTACACGGGTGTCATGTTTGTAATTGCTGTGCAATCAGACAGTCAATAATACGGGTCTTGCCAGAACGTCAGTGTACATATGGCAGTCAACTTATAATTCACATGGTCACAGGTCAATGTAACTATGGGGTATCTGTGGTTACACTCGGGTCATCTAGTACATGTACATACATACATATTATCTTAACTATCATATACATTAGTACTTACAATATACCTACAATATATATATATCAATATTAATATTAACATATACTAATACTAATATACTAATTGAATTTATACTATATATATATGTATACATATACATACATACCAATTATATACTATACATATACTAATAGACATACATACTATACATCAAAATACGTATACGCGTACATATGCGTACACAATATCACAAGAGAAATGCTCCTCACCTTGGCTTCGACGTGCACATGCACGAGAGCGGTGATGACGATGACGTTGATGACGACGATGGCGATGGTGTTGACGACGACGATGACGATGGAGGTGATGATGATGATGATGATGGTGTTGATGATGCTGAAGGCGACCAGGGATGGCCGGAGGAGCTCAGGCAGGAGGATGGCTGCTGGACGGTGGTGGTGTAGAGATCTGTTGTTCAACCGGCGGAGGATGGAGACGGAGGAGGAGAAAGGAGGCTCGGGATCCGGCAGGGAGGTGTCGTGGAGGCGGGGAAGAGCGGGTCAGGCGTTCAGGCTTGTCCGGTGGGTCTTGAGGGAATACTCCGACGAGGGGTCGTTCGACAGGGAAGGCGGAGGAAGGAGATAAGAAAAATGGGAAAGAGGAGGAGTCGACGAGGTACTGCGGTGGGGCGGTGATGGCTTGGTCGGGATTGACGGATGGG
Source organism: Iris macrosiphon (assembly GCA_036927795.1). Lineage (NCBI taxonomy): Eukaryota > Viridiplantae > Streptophyta > Magnoliopsida > Asparagales > Iridaceae > Iris > Iris macrosiphon. The sequence goes on along the minus strand of JAYESA010000008.1, from coordinate 105,077,544 downwards.
ATGATGGGAACAGGTTCAGTCGAAGGATGGCGAGGAAGGAGTTCTGGTCGAGGCTGTCGAGTTCACCGTGGGTGCAGCGGTGCTCCGGTGCAATCGTTCAGGTGAGGCGGAAGTCGGGTCGTGCACGGGTGTCGAGCCCGACGGCTTGTCGAGTGTAGATCTAGCGGGAAGGATCGGTCGTGGAGTACAGTCGATGGCTTGGATGATGGGGTGGCTACTCCGACAAGTCTCCGGCGAGATGGGTGAACAGGGATGAAGGGGGAGATAAAGTAGGCTGGGTATGGGTTAGTTTTAGGAAAAGAGGAAAGGAAAAGAAAGGAAAAAAGATTATTTATATACATGTAGGGGTTTGATTTGACCTAAAAAAGTTGACTGGTCAACCCCTATTGGAATTGGGCCTTCTCATGTAGGATTTTAAGGGCCATGATTCAAATGGGTTCAAAATGAAGGGCTAGGGTTCAATTGGTTTCAAGGTTTGGAGGGCCATGGTCTTAAGGAGGTTGGTGTTGAATTACACACTCCCAAAAATCATGGAAAAATACACATAAAGGAGGAATAAGTTTATTTACGTGTCGTGTCCAATGGGATGGACACCTTAATGCACTTTTACATAAAAGTGCCAAATAATTGGAAAATTGTACAAAGTTGGATTTTGGTTTAATTTAATTAAAATAAATGTAATTGGCGTTCTAAAATAAATTAAAAGTACAAGGAACTGAAATTAAGTGGGACACAATTGTCATGAATAAAGAAGACTCAGAATAGAATATTACCCTAATTTGGGTTGCACGAAATGGGTCAAGATTGTGTCTCCAATTTCAATTGGAACGCACAAGGATACAAAACTGGATTTTATTCGGAATTAAATAATAACGTCTGGGACGAATATTGTGCGACTAAAATGAAGCACAAGAGAACATAATTATAAGTTACACAAAGGTCAGAAAAGAAGGCAGGCATGTCTAGGACAAGGTTATGAAATCTGTTGGAAGGCAAAAGCTAGGGTAGCGCTCCAAATATCGAAGCAATGGTAAGGCGCAACAATTAAATAAAAATCACAGCAATTTAAATATAATTAATTATCATGCAATCATTTATACATTAATTTACGAAAAGACAAAAATAGCCCTAATCTGAAATATGGGGGTGACAAGTCTACCCTCCTTAAAAGAATTTCGTCCTCGAAATTTAAGATCCTCAATGGTTGTATTCAATACGTTATTTTACCATCAAAATTAAATTCTTCAAACCATATAATCATGAAGTAAATCCATATTGCAATTTCACAAATTTTTTAAAATTATATAATTATCATATTTCCTAAAAATCTTTAATTTAAAAATCAATTTCCATTTGCATCATAATCTCCTCAAAAATTTGATGTTAAATTAAATACTTAAAAATTTAATATACAATCCTCTAATTTTTAATCCAATCAATGCGCATTTATACAATTTAAAATCTTATCCAAAAAGTTTGTATTCAAACACTAACCCATTAATCATTTTACTCCTCAAATTTTAAGTAAATCACTAAATATAAAATTTACTATCCAATCCTTTAATTAAAATCCAGTCAATGCATATTTATAAAATTTAAAAAATCTTATCCCAAAATTTAAATTCAACACTAATCGATTAATCATCTTACTCCTCTAATTTAAATCCAATTGATGCATGTTTATAAAATTTAAATCCTCATTCCAAAAATTTGAATTCAAACACTAATCCGTTAGGGATCTTATTCCTTGATTTCTTTTTCCATAAAATACTCAAACAATACAATACTTATAAAATCTTCAAATGCAGCATTCATAATATAAATTTTAATTTCATATCTTGCAATAAAATAATTATAATGATAATCTTCTTAATTTTCTCAAATTTTAATGATAATTTTAATCATATCATAATCTTCATAAAATTAATAATTTAACGAATCATCAGTTCTGCCATATTAAATTCTCAACTCTTTATTTAAATTAATGTTTATCCTCAAAATTTTAGGCACCTTGTCTCTCTTTGTCAAGTCATAACCTCTTCATTAATCTTCACTATGGTCAAATTCCAAATAATCATGGTCTAAGAAAATTCTACCTACAGTCATACAACATACAATCTAGAGAAAACATGCATGGTTATGGTCTCTTTTGTCATGGTATTATGGTCTCTGTCAGGGTGTACTACTAACTATATTCTAGCAAGGGAATCATTGATACAAGCTATGGTACTAAGAAATTAATTAATCAATCAAATAGACAAAAGAACATAAGGAAAGAACAAAACATAGCCTTCTAACACAACCATAGGTTAATGATGCATCCAAAGTTTGATACTTGTATCCCTTTAGGTACAACTGTTTCTACTACAAGCATACTCACTGCTAGCTCTCTTACCTACTGAAATTGTTTATACTATTTGTTCTTATCACTTAAGTGCACACCAAGTGCAATACACCATACTAAGTACTACTCTCTCTAATACAACTCTAGATGGACACCTAAGTCAATTTGTAGTGCCATCTCAATCATGCTCAAGCCAACAGATCCTTACACATGCACATCAACCACTCATATACTAATATATATTTCTTATCCACCATAAAATTTTATCCTTAAAATAAAATCATCAAAATTTAACTTCTTGAACGATGTAAAATAAAATGCATTTACTTTCCTCAAAAGTCAAATACTCCAATATCGAAATAATTTTTTTAATCATTTTCAAAATCTTTATAGCTTTGACTATGTTTATTGAATTGAATTTTAATCCTCAAAAATTTTAATAACATAAAATCTTAACTCCTCAAAAATTCTTTAAAAATTGAAATTCATTTCCACTCTTCAATTTATAAATTTAAATCCACAAGTATACATATAAATACTCATAGTCTCCAATACTCAAGGTATACTCAAATATACCAATTGTCTACACTCCTCAACTGTGTACTGAATATTGCATTGCTTGGATTACTTGCAATATTACTTCCAAATGATCAAAGTTATCATCATACGTATTTTCTCCAACGATTTTCTATCTATATTAACTGATACACCAATATAATTATCATCACACGAAGTACTTACTGTTACTAGTATAATTTTCAACAAATCCTTGATATAGAAACACTAGCACTATTGGTATGATAACACTAACTTTATTATTAGATTACCTCATCACACTTATTAGAACTCATGATCACTTGCACCTTTTATAATATACCTGTTTCACTTCACTCTCATTGACGGCATATGGTTCCATATCTCAATTTATGTATACGTATCTTCTCTTAAATCTTTTACAGACTGTTACACTAATCTGTGATACACTTCATAACTTTCATTATCAATCTTGATATTTCTTAACCCATGGCACACTCATTAATACCCTTTATGCATATACATTTATTTACTCTTAACACACCCGAGTAATCAATCATCAAATTGAATATCATTCTCCATTAATTTTTAATACAATTCCTCGATACTTAATTATTTACATAGATCATCCAATTACATAAATTTATGACTATCCAGGACTGGCATGCTGACTCTGATACTAACTCTTGGAACCATCACTGATACTCTTTATTCCTCTTTCTACTTATAGTACCAATACCAATTGTAATGACACCTTATCATAGAACTATTTCTATAAGGTACTACGCTATGGGTTATCTCTAGATTAATGCATACTGCTCACATGTCTAACCAAAAAATACTTACAGACTCACAAGTCACACTCAGTCAACACTATACAAGACACAAACATAATTGCAAGTCACTAATTATTACACTAACAAAGATCCTTACAGAAATGAAGCTAAAAAAGGAACTGGATTAAGGACTGAAGGTATTTCTACTGCTAGTAAAGAAAAGAAGCGATGGAACAAAGTCTTGTAATAACAAAAATAGATAAGTATTGAGATGAGACTTTTAAGAACCAATTTAAGATACAACTTGATAATCATATACGTCTGTCCAAAATCATGACACTCAGAATTCTCGCCACGCCAGTAAGCATAGCTGCGATAAACGATAGGTTCCGTAACTAAGGTATGCAACTCTATAATCACGTCATCTAGAATCCTCGCCACACCAACCGGTATGGCTGCGAGAAACTCTAAATTCATAACTAAGATATGTACATCCGAGGTTAGGTTCTTACGTTTCCGCCATGACAGCTAATGTGGCTGCGATAAACTCTAGGCTCCATAACCAAAGTAGACGTTTTTACCTTTTTCACTTTCCTCATTAATATATGTCATCAGATGATACCTTAAATTTTAGCCCATAAAATTTATCTCGATATAAAATCAACTCAACAACGATACCAAGAATTAAAGTTAACAACTGGTCAACAAGAATCAAACTCAATATCAACAAGTGAGAACGGACGGGAACAAAGAAAAAGATTTAAATTAGAAATTATAATAAGATTCTCAAGGGTCGTCCCAAGAATCTCTCAAGAAATTTATGATTGAGTATCCTCTCTCATCCTAGAATTTTATGTCCTATATCCTAGATCCTATCGCAGGCACGCAATAGTGCAACTAAAATATTGTACTACCACGATATCGCATAACTTGCGAAGTCTGACCTGCATGGGCCACCACTAAAAATGTGTCAAGACCCGCACCCGGTATAGGGGCACGAGTGCGCGGGTACGTCCAGCCTACGCCGCAGCATCGGCGGTAGAACCCTGTCTAGGTCATGATAATATCTAATCAATCTCACATGAATATCCAACTCCATAAGGAGACACAGATATCATAATATAATATGGAATACTCAATCACATAAACTCGAGCACGATGAGATATCGAAGAAAATAAATAAAATACAAGACAAGTCTAAATAATAAAATAATCTAACCTGCAATCAATAACATCCAGTCTTCAAGTATGCTGGAAACAAGTCCTCTAAGTCACAGTCTGGAAAAAATATCCAGTCAGGATTGGAACAAAATACACCAATAACAGCAATTCCACATATATTAACAAAAACTATAACACAGTGTAAAGAAATACAAGACAGATAAGAATACTAGCAATAAGAAATACTGGAATAAGAAATACTGAAATAAATGGATACTGGAGATAAAGAAATACTGGAACACATGTCATTATCAATGTACATCTAGCAATGAATAGAAATACAAGTACACGCTAGAACAATGAACTGGTATATAAGTGTGTATAAGAACAATAACCAGAACATGTAGAGATGCTAGATCAATATACTAGAGATGCATGTCAAGAACATCTAGCTAAGTGTGTGAAACATCAGCATATCATGTGATCGGCTTGGGACTGATCAGGCTCGTTACATATGATTAGCTATCATTCTTGTAAGGTCAGGCTAACCATCCGGATAGCTATGATGCGACTAATAGTCAGGCTAACCATATATAACAACTATGAGGCATGTAATGGTAAGGCTGCACCGACGTGAGGTATGGGTGAGCTATGATGCATATAAAGTTGGGTATGATCACATAAGCTACTAATATTTTCCTGTTTCTCCAGCTCGCACGATGGATTCCAAATTACGACTCCTCGTGACAGGTCTCGATGATGCCAACTCATATAAATAACAGTGTCAGAGTCATGTACGCTATACAACAAGAATTATAGAGATAATCAACATAATGGAAACTGTCAGAGAATATACTCGCCTATGGTCCTGCTGCTGGCAATACTAAAAACCTGATTCCGAAGTCTTGTCTGAACAATCCAACAATCCTATAGACATCATATAATACAATATTGTATCAGACATTACTCTAACACACAATTATAAATACACTGGACTCAGGGCTACGCTAGGTATGACACTGGTCAACTAGGGTCAAGTGTGCATCAAATTGCACGGGTGTCGTATTTGTAATTGCTGTACAATTATACAGTCAATGATACGAGTCTTGATAGTACGTCAGTGTACATATGGCAGTCAACTTACAATTCACATGGTCACAGGTCAATGTAACTACGGGGTATCCGTGGTTACACTCGGGTCACCTAGTACATGTACATACATACATATTATCTTAATTATCATATACATTAGTACTTATAATATACCTATAATATATATATATATATATATATATATATATATCAATATTAATATTAACATATACTAATACTAATACACTAATTGAATTTATACTATATATATGTATACATATACATACATACCAATTATATACTATACATATACTAATAGACATATATACTACACATCAAAATATGTATACACGTATGTATGCGTACACAACATCACAAGAGGAATGCTCCTCACCTTGGCTTCGGCGTGTACGTGCACGAGAGCGGTGATGACGACGACGTTGATGACGACGATGGCGATGGTGTTGACGACGACGATGACGATGGAATTGATGATGATGATGGTGTTGATGATGTTGAAGGCGACTAGGGATGGTCGGAGGAGCTCATGCAGAAGGATGGCTGCTGGACGGTGGTGGTATAGAGATCTGTTGTTCAGCCGACGGAGCATGGTGACGGAGGAGGAGAAGGGAGGGTCGGGATCCGGCAGGGAGGTGTCGTGGAGGCGAGGAAGAGCGGGTCAGGCGTTCAGGCATGTCTGGTGGGTCGTGAGGGAATACTCCGGCCAGGGGTCGTTCGACAGGGAGGGTGGAGGAAGGAGATGGGAAGGATGGAAAAGAGGAGGAGTCAACGAGGTACTACGGTGGGGCGGTGGTGGCTTGGTCGGGATTGACGGATGGGATGATGGGAACAGGTTCAGTCGAAGGATGGCGAGGAAGGAGATCCGGTCGAGGCTGTCGAGTTCACGGCGGGTGCAGCGGCGCTCCGGTGCACTCGTTCAGGCGAGGGGGAAGTCGGGTCGTGCACGGGTGTCGAGCCCGACGGCTCGTCGAGTGTGGATCCGATGGGAAGAATCGGTCGAGGAGTGCAATCGATGGCTTGGACGACGGGGTGGCTACTCCGGCAAGTCTTCGGCGAGATGGGTGAATATGGATGAATGGGGAGATAAAGTAGGCTGGGTATGGGTTAGTTTTAGGAAAAGAGGAAAGGAAAAGAAAGGAAAAAAGATTATTTATATACATGTAGGGGTTTGATTTGACCTAGAAAAGTTGACTGGTCAACCCCCCTTGGAATTGGGCCTTCTCATGTAGGATTTCAAGGGCCATGATTCAAATGGGTTCAAAATGAAGGGCTAGAGTTCAATTGGTTTCAAGGTTTGGAGGACCATGGTCTTAAGGAGGTTGGTGTTGAATTACACACTCCCAAAATTCATGGAAAAATACACATGAAGGAGAAATAAGTTTATTTACGTGTCGTATCCAACGGGATGGACACCTTAATGCATTTTTGCATAAAAGTGCCTAACAATTGAAAAATTATATAAAGTTGGGTTTTAGTTTAATTTAATTAAAATAAATGCAATTGGTGTTCTAAAATAAATTAGAAGTACAAGGGACTAAAATTAAGTGGGACACAAGTGTCATGAATGAAGAAGACTCAGAATAGAACATTACCCTAATTTGGGTTGCACAAAATGGGTCAAGATTGTGTCTCCAATTTTGATTGGAACGCACAAGGATACAAAACTGGATTTTATTCGAAATTAAATAATAACGTCTGCGACGAATATTGTGCGTCTAAAATAAAGCATAAGAGAACATAATTATAAATTACACAAAGATCATAAAAGAAGGTAGACATGTCTAGGACAAGGTTGTGAAATCTGTTGGAAGGCAAAAGTTAGGGTAGCGCTCCAAATATCGAAGCAACGGTAAGGCACAACAATTAAATAAAAAATCATAGAAATTTAAATATAATTAATTATCATGCAATCATTTATACATTAATTTATGAAAAGATAAAAATACCCCTAATCTAAAATATGGGGGTGACAACTACATTCTTTGATTGTTTCTCATTTATGATATCTTCTATGTTTATTATATTTAGTGTAGTTATATACTTGATTTTCTGATATGTGCTTACACTGATTGGTATTTTTGGATCTCGTTATGAGATATTATTCCTTGTGTATCTTGGTATATCTTATGCAAGCCTTATTGTTCTTATACTTATATAGACACTGATTCTTGAGAAGACTTGCTACCTTCTCAGAGAATCCCGTATCGTAGCGTATCTTGGTTGGATTCACTATACCAGTCGGGGATGGAGAGTATTAGTGTAGATATATGACTATACCCTCCTTGTACATGCATTATTTCTTGTTAGTGTTAATTATACACCACACGTATGATTAACCAGGCCATAATCCTTATTCAAGTTTCCAAGCTGTAACCTCCCCTAATTTTCTAGGATATTTTTATAATAATAAGAATAATAGTACGTATACGGACATACCCATAATTTGTAGTAAAAATAATAAAAATAATAGTAATAAAAAATTCATTGTATATATAATAGTAAAAAAAATTATGATAATAATAATAGGGATAATAGTAATAAGAAAAGAAAAGAAATTATATATATATATATATATATATATATATATATATATATATATATATATATATATATATATATATATATATATATATATATATATATATATATATAAAGCCCACCGACGTGAGGTTCCCCCAACTTGGTAACTTAAGTCCAAATTGGACTTAGAAACCATAGAGAACTCGGCAAAGCAATATTTTCCCTCACGCGGACCTGACCCAACTTGGTAACTTAAGTCCAAATTGGACTTGGAAACCATAGAGAACTCGGCAAAGAAATATTTTACCTCACGCGGACTTGACCCATGGAATGGCCCCTTAGCAGTATATATATACATAGTAATCAAAAAACCCAAACCTTAATCTTTCTCTCCCCGTATTCATCGATCGACCGCCGCTCGACCGTTGTGGACGCCGGAGCACCGCCACCGCTACCTCCGTCCCAACACACGTGCACGTTCACCTTGGCCGCTGAAATCGAATCCAGGTACCCATCTTCTCCGCTAAATTTCTTCCTACATACGGGACCGAATTTTGGTCCAGTTGTTAGATTCAACCATAACATAAACATCTTCTAATGTCTTCAATTAGTTTTATTCGAACAACTTTATTTCTGTTTTTAATTCAACAAAAACTTTTCGAAAAATTTGAGATTTCATGCAAAACAGAACACCTATAAACCGATCTCTGAGGCCATATTAGAAGGCTAGTTTCTTCCAGAATATTTGACGAACCTGGAGTCTAAATTGACAGACCTAAAGACAACCTATTCTGCATCAAAATAATGTATTATTTGCACATATTTGAGCAACAAATCTGTACTAAAAACCCTGTTAAGAATTACGAAAACAGTTCAAAAACTTATAAAACTTGCGATACGGAGTACGTCCCGACAAATTGGACCACCACGACATGTACCAGTTGTACTAAAAGTCGCGTATGATATTTTTTGACATGTGAGATTTCGCGAAAGTTGATTTGGATGTGTCTGTACGGCTGAATCAACCCATATCCGTAAAAAGTCTTGTTGAACCTGCTGTTGAGCTTGCATCATTGTATAGAATACTTGAAATAGCTGATGTTTATCCATAGGCTGCCTAGGCTGAAAAGATGGCATCGATGGTATCGGTGGAGGGAATTGCGATGGTCGTGTAATATCGTCTCTCCGGAACCTCGAAGCATGCTGATTTGCTTGATTGCTTTCTTGAGTGGAGGGATCATCACTCGATGGTGTCACCCCATCGTCATAGGTAACCACAATAGCTGGTGGTGTACCTGCGGGAGTCTCGTCGCTGGCTCGTGGATCCATTACTCTGTACACAATGTAAACTATGAGATTTGCACAGATGTATCAAGCATAATACAAATCAAGAAATTAAGTTCGAGTTCGATATAGAGGTCAATGACGTATCAATATGTGGATGAGTTCCTATAAATTTATTTTTATTATAATCGTAGGCTTGCTCGGTCCCTTAGTTGAAACCAAGGCAATATATTTGTAGACCTGTATCGGCCACCACAAAAACTATGTCACGCTCCAGTCCCAAAATTCTAAAGGACTAGCCACGTGGCAATGGCCAGCAGCACAACTCTAATAGGCAAACCCAATTTAATGAACCCGTTAGAGTGCACTTAAGCTGTAATACATATAAAATGGTCTATAAATACCTGTTACAGTCTATATATCTAATCTCATCCACCATAAGCATCAAAATCATAAAGAGATAGTCCAGTCACAATAATATAAAATAATATGTCCAACTAAAGCAATATAAATAATGTCACGGGCGTTATCAAAATAAATAAAAAATAACTCCAAGTATAATATCCAGAAGTTACTATAGATCAAATATCTAAGAACACTATGCATACAAATAAATGGTGAGAATATTGTGTGCTCAAGGAAAGTCCTCTGGAACAACCTCGTCTTCTGTAAGATGTATATCTCTAATAGTAGCACATGCCCCGTATACCTTAGGATAGTTCTCCTCGTCTACACCTGGGGACATAATCTGGATCCAGGTCCTTAGGGGACATAGCAAGGTACAATAAACACTCAAGCCAAATAAAATGCAGTAAGTAAAAACAGATCCTCAGGGCAAGCTACATAACTATCTAAGTAAAATGCAAATGAGAGCATCACTAGTACTCAGGCTGACACCACTACAGGCTCTGTGTCGGGGAGCCCATAGCAGCATGTAGTATCTCGTAGGGCCAGTAAATGTGCCAAGCTCTGGTATATAGACTAAGCACCTCTAGTAACATAGTATATATATAACATAACCAGCCTTTAGCATGCGTGTCTCTCCCCACCAAATATAACCTCACATCTCATGTCCACAATGTCTCATGTCCATAACATGCAAGATCATGACCTCTAGCTAGTCATAATGATATCTGTATAATATGCAAGTCTCATGTCCATAACACGCAAGATCACGAATCATGTAAGCCTATATAGAATCACCATGAATAACTCAAGAAAGATTTTATCACATAAAATAGTGTCAAGTATCCTACGGTATGACGTACTTGGTAAAGCAAATACGTAGAAATAGGATCATGGAATCAACTCTCTAAGTGACGTTATACGACTCCGCGTACGACGTCGACACCCAAATCTTTTTCGAACACTAAGCAAGGTCTCATGGTCCTAGTTTGAACAGGCACATCACAAGAATATATATATATATAATTGCAGATAATATAATGTGATCTACTACAAGTTTCGCAAGGTATACTTGTCTAAGTTCTGAACTATGTCAACTACTCCTGGAAAAGTGGAATCTGCATGTATACCTCCGGATGCTAAAACAAACATCACCAATGTTCTCAGTGAAGGACCGTGAGGCAACTCTAGAGGATGGTGAATAGAGTACAGCAAAATAATCTACCAAATTTAAGATTAACAGAATGAAGGCAGTTGCTAACTAACAGTGTATATAAAGACAGTAAAGTAAAGTAGTAAAGAAGAGAGAGAAAGCAAACACAAACACCAAGATGTATATTGGTTTTCCTCTGAGAGGACTAGTCTAGTCCCGAAAACTCAAGATCGAAGTTTCTCCACTATAATCACTAATAGTGAATCACAAGATTTGATCCAAAGACTTGCCACTTCTTTACACCACAAGTTTTGATCCGAAGTCTCGCAACTTCACAGCTTAGAGAGAGAGAGAGAGAGAGAGTAACTGATTAAACAAAGATCTTTACAACTCAGAAGACTTTTAGGCCAAGATCGTACTTGGCACTAGGAAGACTAGGGAGTTGCTCTTTGAGATAGAAAAGTTAAGGCTTGGAGGTTTGCTCACAATAGGATAAAAGACTTAAGAATAGTTGAATTGGTTGAGTGAGTAAGAATAAGACTTTTTATCCTATTTATATATTATAGGCAAACAGAATTCGGTCAGGATTTAATTCAAATTTCCAACCATTGGGCCAAAAAATCAGGAGATTATTGAACTGGTTGATTTTATACTAAAAGTATAACCGAGTTCGGTCCGAGTTTGGCACGAGTTTGGCCCGAGTTCAGTCTCCTAGTATGGTAGACCTTGTAAATGAATATGGGTTGGTGGATAGGTTCTTTGGTTTATTTGAGTGGACTAGGTATCTGGTTTATAGGTTCTTGGTTTTGCCAGTGTGACTCAGCGTACATCAGTCCTAGACTTAAATAAATAAAATATTATATTTGAACAGATGCAATACAGACGATATGTAATAGCAGTATTGAGGCTTCAGATATGACATATCAATGTATGGTTTAGTTAACTATCAAAATCAAGTTGACTGAGACCGGATAGGCCAACAATCTCCCCCATTTTGATAATTGACAAACTATGAATGATACTACAAGTCTTTGATATGCAAGGCTCCCTCGTAACTGTGGAGCAATTGATATGCTGAAGATAACGTCTGTCAAGTTTCATATTGTATGCTAGTATCATGCATTCTTTCTCCTCCGTTGTTATTTGATCAAAATGGTGCTCCCCCGAAATCGATGAGATAACAAGAAAAATAAGAGAGTAAAGAGTATACAAGATAATATATAATGACAAAAGACAAATTTGCATTAAACTTTTATTTATTTGAAAGAAAACATACAAAAGTGGATGTGTAATGGAAACATTATAGTAGAACATCTCAAAGTAAATTGTTTAACTTTCAAATCAATTGAGTAACTAGTTGTCATTTTCTTCATCTTCATCATCCAGTTCAAGTATTCTGTTTGGATCAAAGAAGGCATCAGCTGGATCGAAGTATCGCTGAACATAAGGGTGATTAATACAAAATCCTTATTGGTTTGGATTTCGGAGAATCGAAAAAGGTCCGACTGGGTGCTTCGATAGGGTGTACTGAATGTCTATCAAAGTATTGCCAAGAGCCTGAGTCTGAAGAGTTTGGCATCAGTAGCACGATTGCATATATCTTCTTGGTGGAAGCGATCACGTAACATATTAAAAATAGACTATAAGGTTTATGGTTGTTCAACAACATGAGGGACAGAATTAACAATATGAGTGTTGGAGTTTGATGATGAGTTGTAAGGTAAAAGCATAGTTGGCTAAATTCTCCGAATTCGATTGAGGTATAAAGGTTCCTCAAGATTTGGACAAGTATCCAAAGGAATATCAAAATAGTTGAAAATGGTTGGCAAGTACATGGCGTATAGTAGTGGACGACATTTTTTGCGATATTGAACCATTTGATATAAGATGGTCTTTGGAACATTGAAGTTAATGTCGAAATACAGGTGATATAAAGTTGATATTTCTATATAAGAGACCTCATCAAAGTTACTCTTCTTAGGTAGAAAAGTTAAAAATATAATATGATACATTTCAAAGAAGTGACCATTCAAATATCTAGGATAAAATTTACCAGGTGGACATTCAAGTGGGTGACAAAGGATATTCTTGAAAGAATCTAGAGTTAAGTCATGATCAAATTGAACTTGCGTGATGTTGACTAAGGATTGTCCATTAGCGAGAATACGGAGGATTTTACCCAAGTCATCTGCATCGAATTCAATTAGAATACCATAAAATCTAGATGAAATAGTATCATGTTCATATGTTAAGTTACAATAGAATATTTGAATAGCATTGGTGTAAATGTTGGTATGGGTTGGAACAAATTCTTTAAGTTGAAGTTTCTGAAAATGAGGTAGATAGTCTTTGTGTTGAGAAGTAAAATCAATATGATAGCCAAAACAGATGTGTCTTTTGGAGAGATTATTAAACCAATCATTTAAAATTTTGAGACTTCGAAAAATGAAACCGTCGAATTCTTCAATGTTTGGCATAATAGGATAGAAAAGAGAGTCGGAAAAGATATTTTTTTTCCTTTTAAGGGGCATTGGGAGAGGATGTAGGAGAAAATGCTAAGGTTATTTATGGAGGAGGAATAAATTTTGTTGGTCTGAATCAATGAGCAAAGAAATAATCAATATATAGAGTAGCAAAAATCTAAATTAGGAAGAGAATTAAATGACATACCATATTCTGGAATTAAACTAACCGAGTTTGATCAGAGCTCTGCCCGAGTTCAGTCCGAATTCTGTTAGTATTTATTTCCAGAATTTCAATGTAACTTTAATCGATATTATGTCTTTCTTGACTTAATATAAATACAGAATAATAAGTATTTTACTTAAATCGTATATTTTTTAAGAGTTTAAATTATCTCGGAGTAGTTGTAGGGACCAGATCCCAGCTAGCGGTGGTTCGAAGAAAGTTAAATACCATGTCGCTTAAGGTTATTTATACCTTGTTAACAGAAGGACCCTTTCGGCTTGTATCCAAAATTTTCAAAACTTTAAAAAATGTGACAAAAAATGTATGAAGCATCTTATGATTCTTATATTTTATCAGAATCTAAAAGACATAATTCTCGATGGATAAAGTTGAATCAATCTTCAGCTAAAGGTTTAGTAAAGATGTCTGCTAGTTGATGTTCCATGTCCACATACTCTAAACAAATATCTCCATGTGCTTGATGATCCCTTAAAAATGATGACGGATTTCTATGTGCTTAGTGCGTGAATGGCATACTGGATTTTTGGTGAGATTAATGGTTCTAGTGTTATCACAGAAAATAGAAATGTTCTTATAGTGCAGATTAAAGTCTTCTAGGGTTTGCTTTATCCACAAAATTTGAGCACAACAATGACCTACGGTGATATACTCTGCCTCAGTTGTTGATAATGCAACCGAATTTTGTTTCTTGCTAAACCAAGAGACTAGAGACTTTCCTAGGAAATAACACGTGTCACTGGTACTTTTTTTATTGACTTTGCATCCAGCAAAATCAGCATCCGAGTAACCTGTAAGATCAAAGGACATAGTTTTGGGATACCATAAGCCTGCCGACAAAGTTCCTTTAAGATATCTAAGGATACGCGTAACTGCGCACAAATGTGATTCCTTAGGATTAGCCTGATATCTAGCACAACGACATACAGCAAACATAATGTCTGGGCGACTAGCAGTTAGATATAACAAACTACCAATCATACCTCGATACTTACGTATGTATATTGGTTTACTGCTTTCATCAAGGTCAAGCTTAGTGGATGTTGCCATTGGAGTTTCGATAGGATTTGTATTGTCCATGTCGAGCTTTTTGAGCAAATCCTTCGTGTACTTAGACTGATGGATAAAACTTTCTTATGAATCTTGCTTGATTTACAATCCTAGGAAGAAAGTCAGTTCTTCCATCATGCCCATATTAAATTCACTCTGCATACACTTAGCAAACTCGTTACATAGCATCTCATTAGTAGATCCAAATATGATATCATCAATATATATTTGCACTAATAACAAAAAATCAACAGAAGTTTTGATAAAAAGGGTAGTATTAATTTTTTCTTTTGAAAAGCTGTTTCCAAGTAGAAAGAAGCTAAGACATTCATACCAAGCATGAGGTGCTTGTTTGAGTCCGTATAGAGCCTTTCATAACTTGAATATGTGGTCAGGGTATTTAAAATCTTCAAAACCAGGGGATTGTTTAACAAAAATATCTTCTTTGATAACACCATTTAGAAAAGCACTTTTAACATCTATTTGAAAAAGTTTAAAGTTATGAAAACTAGAAAAAGTGTAAAGCATTCGGATAGATTCAAGTCTAGCAACAGGAGCATAAGTCTCATTGTAGTCGATACCTTCCTCTTGGTTGTATCCTTGAGCTACGAGACATGCTTTGTTACGTATAACTGAACCATCCTCATTTAATTTATTTTGGAAAACCCATTTAGTACCAATGATCGGATAATCATTTGGTTTAGGAACAATTTTTCTAACTTGATTGCGTTCAAATTGGTTGAGTTTCTCTTGCATAGCAGAAATCTAAAATTTATCAGCAAAAGCTTTATCAGCATTTTTTTTACTTGAGAAATAAAAGCAATATTTGCAATGATATCTCTATTTGAAGAACGTGTACTTACACCTTTCGATACATCACCTATTACCAAGTCCTCGGGATGATCTGTGGATAACTTTAGTCTCCTTGGCAGACTTTTCGGATGACTTGTACTGTTTGTATCTTCTGATGTCTTGTTTGTTGTGGGTTGACTACCTTCATCGTTGCTTTTGTTTAGTGCTTGAGTGTTGTGTTCATCAAATGTAACATTGATTGATTCTTTAACAGTCAATGATGTTTTGTTGAATAATCTGAATCATTTACTTTTGGCGGTATAACCTAGAAAAATTCCTTCATCGGCCTTGGAGTCAAATTTTCCTAGATTATCTTTAGTATTAAGAATGAAATATTTGCAGCCAAAAACTTTACAGTAACTAATTGTGGGGATTTTAGCAAACTAAAGTTCATAGGGGGTTTTCTTCGATATAGGTCGAATAAGCACCATATTCAAAACATGGCATAAAGTACTTACAACTTCAGCCCAAAAGTATTTCGAAAGGTTATACTAATTTAACATGACTCTAGCCATATCGCCAAGAGTTTTATTCTTTTTCTCAACAATACCACTTTATTGTAGAGTTCTAGGACAAGAAAAATCATGAGAAAAATTATTTTTAGTGCAAAATCTTTTGAAATCACTATTTTTGAATTCGCCTCCATGATCACTTCGGATACGAGTAATCATGAAACCTTTTTTATTTTAAACCTTTTTGTAAAAAGTGAGAAATTCAAAAAATGGTTCATTTTTATTTGCAAGAAAATAAACCCATGTGTATCAAGAAAAATTATCAACAATAACATAAGCATAAAGCTTACCGCCAAGATTGTCGACTCTACTAGGTCCAAACAAGTCCATATGCAAGAAGAGTTGGAGAGGTCTAGAGGTACTTATAGAGTTAATTAATTTAAAAGAAGATTTAGTAGCTTGATTCTTTTCACAGTCAGCACATACCATATCTTTCTTGAAAGTAATCTCCTGTAAGCCTCTTACTAGTTTATTTGAACATAGTCTTGCAATAGTGTCTATGTTTGCGTATCCTAGACGCATATGCCATAGCCAGCTGTCATCTTCGTTGGCGTATAGACATTTGCCTGCATTATCAGTATCTTTTGCAAGATAGAAAATATATATATTGTCTTTCCTGATCCCTTCAAAGATAACCTTACCAGTGGATCTTTCATAAATAAAATATTTATTTTTAATGAAGTTAATACATAACCATGGTCAGCTAGATGACTGATGTTGAGTAGGTTGTATTTTAATTTCATTACTAGACAAACGTATTTTATGACAGGATAGGGATGAACACCTATATTACCAGTACCAATAATGTATCCTCTGTGGTTATTGCCGAAGGAGACATAACCTTCTTTCTTCATCGATAGCATTGCAAATAGATTAGCATCACCAGTCATATGTCGTGAGCAACCACTATCAAGAATCCACTTGCTTATATCATGAGAGGGTTGGTCCACCTACAAAACGAGTTGTACATGTAACTATTGGTACCCATTTCCTTGAGGGTCATGCTGTGTTAGTTTTTGGTACCCATGCATAAACATTTATATCTACTAATTTTCTTGTTCTACAGAATCTAGATATATGTCCTTTCTTATCACAGTAGTGACATATAGCTGTGTGATTAATGCTTGGTGCAACATGATAGATATGATTGTGTGAAGCAGTTTCTTGTGGTGTATGTAGATAGAATGCATGATTGTGTTTGGCATTTTTTGTGGTCTTCGTGGATATCTATAATAGAATGCATGATTGTGTTTGACATATCTTTGTGTATGATGATTGCATGAACTATTATATATGTAGGTAGGAGCATAGTTGTGAGTGTTCTTTTGTCTTGCTACGTGTCTCCTATTAGGTTAGGTGGAGGTTTTTTCGACCTGTTTACCTAATCTAATCTCTAACTTTTTAGAGGTAGCATATACTTTATCATATTTAGCAGTAAGAACATCTATTCTACGTGCATCAATGAAATACTTCTTCTTTTCAGATTCGAATTCTTCCTTAAGTTTAGCATTCTTCTGAGTACCCTTGTTAAGACTAAAAAGTGCCTCGTGGAGGTTAAGCTTAAGTCTAGAATTCTCGTCTGAATCATTTGAGGTATCCTTTACTTCACTTAGTAGAGATGTTAGTATCTCTATTTTAGTTTGACATTCTTGAACATCTTTATTAGCATATTTGTACTTATTTCTAAGTTTTCTAAAATCATCAAGCAAATTACTAAAAGTATTACCTAGTTCATCAAAAGTAATATTATCATAAGAGTCATCATCAGTTGCCTGATTAGCTAATGCCATAAAGCATAGGTTTACTGTTTCTCGAGGATTTTCTTCTTCGGACTCACTAGCTTCACTTTTGTGCCAAATACTAGTATTTGCATATTTCTATGATGATGTTCTTCTGGATGAGTAATTGTGGATATTTCTTTTTCTTAGGGTTGAAAAATCTTTCTTTATATGCCATGTCTTCTTACAGTTGTAGAATATAGGCTCTTCATCACTGTTGTCAGTTGACTCCTTCTTCTTTGATTTCTCAATCTTTATAAATTTCTTGAAGTTTCTTGTGGTCAGGACAACTTTCTCATCTTGAGACTCATTGTCGTCAGAGTTGTAGTTGGTGACCTTTTTGTGATGCACCTTAAGAGCAATCGTCTTCTCCTTGGGAGTGGATTCTTCAAATTCCTTGAGATCCAGCTCGTGAGTCATCATCTTTCCCATGAGCCTCTTGAGGGTCATTGTGGTAAGATCATTCCCTTCTATGATTGCGGTGGCCTTGGAATTCCAGTTCTTGGTGAGTCCCCTCAGTACCTTATGAATCTTATCGTGATTATTGTACTCCTTGCCGAGTGATAATAGAGGGTTGACGATGTCGATGAATCTTGTGAACATTTGAGTGATCGTCTTATTTTGCTTCATCTTGAATGCTTTATACTCTTGTGTTAGATGACTTATTTTTGATTCCTTCACTTGGGAGGTTCCTTCATGAGTAACCTCAAGAAGTTTCCATACTTCGTGTAAAGTTTCACAAGTAGAGACCCTGCTAAATTCAATTCTGTCTACAGCACAAAATAGAGTGTTAATAGCTTTAGCATCAAGACTAGCTTATTTCTTTTCGGTGTCGGTGTACTTATCATGAAGCTTCTCTATAAGGTTACCATCTATGACTATTCTAGGTGGCTTCTTGTATCCTTTTACTATAACAGCCCAAAGGTCAAAATTAAGTGACTTTAGGTAGAAGCTCATACGTGTCTTCCAGTATATGTAGTTAGTACTGTCAAATAGGGGTGGCTGGCCTTCACCATTGTTGGTGTTGATAGATCTAACAGTTGTCATAAGTCTCTTAGGATGTTAAGCCAAATATCAAGAGAACTTATTCCGATACCAATTGAAGGACCATGAGACAACTCTAGAGGGGGGTGAATAGAGTACAGCGAAATAATCTACCCAATTTAAGATTATCAAAATGAAGGCAGCTGCTAACTAACAGTATATATAAAGACAGTAAAGTAAAGCAGTAAAGTAGAGAGAGAAAGCAAATACAAATACCAAGATGTATACTGGTTTTCCTCTAAGAGGACTAGTCCAGTCCCTAGAACTCAAGCTCAGAGTTTCTCCACTATAATCACCAATAGTCACAAGCTTTGATCCGAAGGCTTGCCACTTTTTTACACCACGAGTTTTGATCCGAAGTCTCGCAACTTTACGTCTTAGAGAATGAGAGAGAGTAACTGATTGAACAAAGATCTTTACAACTATGAAGACTTCTAGACCGATATCGCACTTGACACTAGAAAGGCTAGAGAGTTCCTCTTTGAGATAGAAAAGTTAAGGCTTGGGAGTTTGCTCACAATAGGATAGAAGACTCAAGAATAGTTGAGTTGGTTGAGTGAGTAAGAATGAGAATTCTATTCATATTTATAGGTTGTAGGCAAACAGAATTCGGTCAGAATTCGGTTAGGGTTTAATTCAAATTTCCAACCATTGGGCCAAGAAATCAGGAGCTTATTAAACTGGTTGATTTTATACCAAAAGGGTAACTGAGTTCGGTCCGAGTTTGGTATGAGTTTGGCCCGAGTTCGGTCTCCTAGTATGATAGACTTTGTAAATGAATGTGGCATGATTTGGTGGATATGTTCTTTGGTTTATTTAAGTAGACTAGGTATCTGGTTTATAGGTTCTTTGTTTTGCTAGTGCTACTCAGCATACATCAATCCTAGACTCAAGTAAATAAAAAATTATATTTGAATAGACGCAATACAAACGACATGCAATAACAGTGTTGAGGCTTCAGATGCGACATATCAATACATGGTTTAACTATCAAAATTATATTGACTGAGACTGGATGGGCCAATACTCAGAATACTTAAAATAGCTAGGATTAACTACCCATAAGTCCAATTTGGACACATTGACAAAATTGATAGTTTTAGGTCAAAGCGGGGTCCACATGTGGCCCACTTAGCACCGAAAAATGTGCCAGAGATAAAGTTCTCCAAATTCTTCAAACTTAGTGTCTACGAATCCAAATCGACGATACGAAGCCAATAGAATGTCCAAAACTGGATTCCTATGAGCTGATCACGAAATCATCCATCATATGGAACCGTAGGGCCTACGAAACGGTATTTCGTCAATGTTATCAGATTCGAACCAAACTTGGGTCACAGGACCAGCGTAACGCTTCGAATCCAATAGTAGAAGTTTTTTTGCAAACCGACGAGTACACACGAAGTTATGGCGAGGTGTTAAAATATGTCGATATAGTATTTTTTGGTGGATACGCGTTGATTCCGACGTGCACACTCGTCCAAATCAAGTTTCATGAAAGCCAACACGTCTGTGTTCACGTTATGCACCTTTTGATATAATCCGCACAGGATGACATTGCCACGTTTGGAAGGACGCACCCTGTATCAGAGATTTTTGGTGTTTTAAAAATATTTTTTTCCCTCACTTTCAACGCAGAATAAATTAAAATTAAAACAGAAATAAATAAAACTATTTGAAAGAATATAATCTTGGTTATGTTGTCGTTACATGAGAAAAAGAATAACTTAGTTTAGCCTAGCGGGTTGAGAGTTATAGCCCTCAAAATATAGGTCTTTGGATAGTTTTAAAATTGTTCGAAACGCAAATTTTTGGACCAACTTTCAGTTCAAATTTCTCCTAATATAAACTATCCAAATTCAAACTTCTTGAAGGGGTTTGATGGCCTTCATATTGTGAACGCATATGGACAGAAACCTCAATTAATACTTGAGCGAGAAGGGCATACACGTACCTCAAAGATGGTCTCACGGGTTGGATGCTGCTGCTACTACTGCTCGCGGGGCAGGTGACTGCGACGATGCTCCGGCACTGCTTCGGCGTGGGTGTTGCCTGGAGGGTGGAGGCGTGGGTGATGGTGGAGGTGGTGTTCTCTAGGGTTAGGTTTTAGTATGTGCACATGCTATATATATATATATATATATATATGGGAAGGGAACTTACATGGTTTATGGTTTGGGTAAGGTTAGCGGGTAGGGTAGTTAGGATTTCTTTTTAGTTTCTTCTTTTTCTTTTTCTTTTTCTTTTTATTCTTTTATTTTATTTCTTTTTTCTTTTATTTTCTAGACTAATTTATTTCCTTATTTTATAGAAAATTACCAAAATAGTTAGGTACTTAGAAAAAATTCTAGAAAATTTATTTTTCTTTCAATAAATAATTTACTACTAAATTTATATCAATTCAAAAGATATTTACTAAATATGAATGACTATTAAATTAGTTAAATAAATCTATAAAATCTATTTTATACTTAATATTATGTTGGAAGCGTGCAGGGGTTCGAATAACGCAACTCGAGTGTCATACGCGTAATAGGACCAGTTGGGCTCATAAGATGGATTTAGTTGGAAGCAATGGGTTGATGAGGTGTGTTAAAATTATATGCCACGACAAAAGGATTAATTAATCATCATTTCCTCATAATTATTTCGTAAAAGTTGTGCGACCAAAACAAGGTATGGGATTTCAAATTTGTGAGTGACAGTCATGGCAGGAGTCTAATTTGACTCGACAAAGTCGAGCATGCTAGGTTGGTTGAAAGGAAAAGGCTAGTGTTGCACTCAAGATCTTAAAACCATGGTGATTGGTTTCTAAAGTTTAATTAAATTATCGAATAAATATTTAAAATAAAATAAATAATTATTAATTTATGAACTAATCTTAAACAAAAACTAGGGTGCACACAATCTACCCACCTTAAAAGAATTGCGTCTTCATAATTAAGAAAAATATAACATAATCGGTCAGGAAAGGTTTGCTCCAGAAGAGATGATGCAGTTGTATGATATTTGTCGAAGCACGACACAAAGGATAAGGGACCATGAACAAGGAAAAAATCGAGAGGAAGGGTGAGGATTTTGTTCAAGCAGAACACGTAGGGAAGCAATAAAAAAAAAATCTAGGCAATGAGAGATAAGTAACTCAAGAGTAAAGGAGTCTAATTAGAACGAAGATCAACTACAACTTATGAAAACTTGGGTATCTCTTACATATTATTACTCTAGACTAACAAGTTCATGCTAACATAATACTAGGTATAGGCTAGAGAATGAAACTAACAGGCACATGCTAAAGTATTACTAGAATATTCGTTACTATAGCTAGCTATGATAAGACTAAATCTTACCCATACTCGCTACTCCTCGAGTCTGTGCCTCCTTCACTGTCATCACAAAAGCCTGTCCACGTCCCTGTGGTGTTGCCCTCTGCTATTGCTGGGTCTGCTGGAAGAGTATTGTCTGTGATGCCAAGGGTGGCCTCGGCTGATATGCTTTCGGTGCTGGTGGTCTGAATCCTCCATCTTCCGTCTGTAATGCTCCTGGTGTTGGATAAGCTGGGCGATGTGGCTGCTAGACTGGCTTCGGTGCTGGTAAAGCTAGTCGATGAACCATCGGTGTTCCTCCCCGACGCTCAGGGCAATCCATGGCTGAATGCTGACTGGATCCGTAAGCTAAACATAATCCCAATTTACGTCTGCACTCCCTCTCAATATAGCCTATCTTGCCACAGTAGTGACAAGTAGAAAGGGATGGGGCTCATGATGCTGCTCTCTGTGGTGGATTCATCTGGGGTCGCTTTGCAGGCTCCCCGTGTGGTACTCGAGCTGGTACTAATATGTACGGTCTCTTTTGGCTGGACTCCCTCCTGTGGATGCACTCCATGCGTCGAGTTACGGCAAGAACATCTATATAAGAAGTAGGTGCAATGGAGCCAATCTGTCTCTGTAGCTCAAAGCTCAGTCCGTCAAAGAATTTCTTCACTTTCTCTTCTTCTGTCGGGATCAGTGTAGGTATGAAGCGGCTCAATCATATGAACTCTGTACTATACTCTTATACCGTCATATTGTCCTGAGTGAGGCGATTAAACTTTTCCTAAAGTTTCTCCCGAGTAATCGATGGAATATACATCTCATGGAAGATTCTAGAGAAATTCTCCCAAGTAACTTGGTCTAGTCCGAGTTGTTTCTCCTCAGTGAGCCACCAGTGATGCACATTGTCTGTCAGCTGCATCCTGACAGCAGTCATACAATGCTCTCGTGAAAGTTCTGTTACTTCCAACTGATGCTGGATGTTAGTGAGCCACTCATGGACCTCTGTGGGCTCCTCCTTGCCTAAGAATGTACGTGGCTTTAGGTAGCAAAAATTTGAGATGGATCATGTCGATGGCTGTCTAGCTGGTAGAGTCGCCTGCTCCAATACTGTCACTATACTGTTCCTTAAGTTCTCTGCCTGGCGTTGCTGTGCTTCTTGTTAAACCTGTTGTTGAGCTTGAATCATTGCATAGAATACCTAAAATAGCTGATGCTCGTCCATAGGCTGCCCTGGCTGAAAAAGATGGCATCGGTGGTATCGGTAGAGTGAATTACGGTGGTGGTCGAATGTCGTCTTGCTGGAACCTCGAGATATGCTGATTTGCTTGATTGCTTTATTGAGTGGAGGGATCTCCACTAGATGGGGTCACCCCATTGTCGTAGGTAACCACAACACCTGGTGGTGTACCTGCAGGAGTCTCGTCGCTAGCTCATGGATCTATTACTCTGCACACAAAGTAAACTACGAGGTTCGCACAGATGAATCAAGCATGATGCAAGTCATGAAATTAAGTTCGAGTTCGATATAGAGGTCAAGGACATGTCAATATGTGGATGAGATCCTATAATTTATTTTTATCCTAATCGCAAGCTTGCTCGGTCCCTTAGTTGAAACCAAAGCAATATATTCGTAGACCTGCATGGGATGCCACAAAAACTATGTCATGTTCCAGTCCCAAAATTCTAAGGGACTAGCCACGTAACAATTGCCAGCAGCACAACTCTAATGGGCAAATCTAATTTAATGGACCGTTAGAGTACAATTAAGTTGTAATACATATAAATGGTCTACAAATACCTGTCACGGTCTATATATCTAATTTCATCCACGATAAGCATCAAAATCACAAAGAGATAGTCCAATCAAAATAATATAAAATAATTTGTCCAACTAAAGCAATATAAATAATGTTACGGGGAACAACCCGTCATCAAAATGGAAAGGAAAATAACTCCAAGTACAATATCCATAAGTTACTACAAGATCAAATATCTAAGAACACTAAAGCATAAAATGAATGGTGAAAATACTGTGTGCTCAAGGGATGTCCTCCGGAATAACCTTGTCCTCTGTAACCTATACGTCTCCAATAGTAGCACCTGCCCCATAAACCTCGGGATAGCTCTCCTCGTCTACACTTGGGGACATAATCCGGATCCAGGTCCTCAAGGGACATAGCAAGGTACAATAAACACTCAAGCTAAATAAAATACAGTAAGTAAAAACAGATCCTCGGGACAAACTATGTAACCAGCTAAGTAAAATACAAATGTGTGCATCACTAGTACTCAGGCTGAGACCACTACAGGCTCTATGTCGGGGAGCCCATAGCAGCAAGTAATATCTCGTAGGGCCAGTAAATGTGCTAATCTCTGGTATAATGACTAAACACCTCTAGTAACATAGTATATATATAACATAATCAGCATGTAGCATGTGTGTCTCTCCCCACCCAATGTAATCTCACGTCTCATATCTACAATATCTCATATCCATAACACGCAAGATCATGACCTCTAGCTAGTACAATGAGTCATAATAATATCTATATAATATGCAAGTCTCATATCACGAATCTTGTAAGTCTATACAGAATCACCATGAATAACTCAAGAAAGATTTTGTCACATAAAATAGTGTCAAGTATCTACGGTATGGCATACTTGATAAAGCAAGTACGTAAAAATAGGATTGTGGAATCAACTCTCTAAGTGATGTTACACGACTCCGTGTACGGCGTCGATACCCGAATCTTGTTCGGACACTAAGCAACGTCTCAAGGTCCTACGTTGAGTAGGAACATCACATGAATATATATATATATAAAGAAATAAAGAAACACAAGCAGATAAGATAACGGGATCTACTACAAGTTTGGCAAGGTACACTTGCCTGGGTTCTGAACTCGATCAACTACTCCTGGGAAAGTAGAATCTGCACGTACTTCTCCGAATATTGAAAAAAAATCATCAATATTTTTAGAATACTTGAAATAGCTAGAATTGACTACTCATAAGTCCAATTTGGACACAGGGGTAAAATTGACAGGTTTGGGTCAAAGCGGGATCCACATGTGGCCCACTTAGCACCGAAAAATGTGCCGGAGACAAAGTTCTCCAAATTTATCAAACTTAGTGTCTATAAGTCTAAAACGACTATACGAACCCAACAGAATATCCAGAATTGGATTTTGATTTGCCAATCACGAAATTATCTGTCATATGGAACCGCGGGGCCCACGAAACGGTATTTTGTCACCTTTTCCAGATTCAAACCAAACTTGGGTCACAGGACCAGCGTAATACTATGAATGTAATGGTATAAGTTTTATTACAAAATGACGAGTACATACAAATTTATGGTGAGGTGTCGGAATATGCCGATATGATATTTTTTGACGGATACGCGTTGATTCCGGCGTGCACACACGTCCAAATCAAGTTTTATGAAAGCCCACACGTCTGCATTCATGTTATGCACCTTTCAGTACAATCTGCATGCGATGACGTAACCTCTTTTGGCGGGACACATCCCGTATCGGAGATTTTTGGTATTTTAAAAACAATTTTTTTCTCACTTCCAACGCAGAATAAATTAAAATTAAAACAGAAATAAATAAAACTATTTGAAGGGATATAATCTTGGTTATGTTGTCGTTAAACAAAAAAAAGAAAAAATTAGTTTGGCCTCACAGGTTGAGAGTTATAGCCCTCAAAATATAGGTATTTGGAGAGTTTCAAAATTATTCGAAATACAAGTTTTTGGACCAACTTTCGGTTCGAATTTCTCCTAATATAAGCCATCCAAATTCAAACTTCTTGAAGGAGTTTGATGGCCTTCATATTGCGAACACATACGGATAGATACCTCAATAAATACTTGAGCTAGGAGGGCATAAACGTACCTTGAAGATGGGCTCACGGGTTGGATGTTGCTGCTACTGCTGCTGCTCGGGCGGACGGTGACTACGGCGGCGCTCCGGCGCTACTTCGGCGCGACGACAGCGGCGGAGAGGGGTCAGGGTAGTCGGGGTCCGGCGTGGGTGTCGACTGGAGGGTGGAGACGTGGATGATGGTGGAGGTGGTGTTCTCTAGGGTTAGTGTTTAATATGTGCACATGCTATATATATATATATATATATATATTACACGGATTTGGGTTTGGGTAAGGTTAGCGGGTTAGGATTTCTTTTTATTTTCTTCTTTTTCTTTTTATTCTTTTATTTTATTTCTTTTTTCTTTTCTTTTCTTGGCTAATTCATTTCCTTATTTTGTAGAAAATTATCCCAAAATAGTTAGGTACTTGGAAAAAATTCTTGGAAATTTATATTTCTTCCAACAAATAATTTACATCCAAATTTATATCAATTCAAAAGATATTTACTAAATATGAATGAATATTAAATTAGTTAAATCAATCCATAAAATCGATTCTCTACTTAATATTATGTTGGAAGCATGTAGGGGTTCGAATAATGCAACCCGAGTGTCATACGCATAATAGGACCCGTTAGGCTCATAGTATGGATTTAGTTGGAAGTAATGGGTTGGTATGGCATGTTAAAATCGTATGCCATGACAAAAGGATCAATTAATCATCGTTTTCTTATAATTGTGTCCTGAAAGTTGTGCAACTAAATAAGGCATAAAATTGCAAATTTGTGACTGACAGTCTTGGAAGGAGCCTAATTTGATTCGTCTAAGTCGAGCATGCTAGGTTGGTTGGAAGAGAAAGGCTAGTGTTGCACTCAAGATCTTAAAACCATGGTAGTTAGTTTCCAAAGTTTAATTAAATTATCGAATAAATATTTAAAACGAAATAAATAATTATTAATTATCGAACTAACCCTAAATAAAATCTAGGGTGCTCACAGTAGCATTGGCTAGGGAGAACAATGAGTAAGCGTATGTGACTCCTTTACACTTTTTCTTTTTGGCCCGTAAGCTCCGCCGAAGACGCGAGATGTTATGACCCCATTATTTACTGTAGGCCTATGACGATCGAAAGACGTTATGCTAGTGGCCCCTGGATCTCCGAGAGAACTATGCCCATCCTATTATTTTAGCCAGATAATACATACGTGGGTAAGTTGTTCTTAAACAGCATATCACATAGACTGGTTAGGCGACCACGTTGGATGTTTACTTTTTATACTTTATTGGCATGCTTTTATGTATCTTGTTATGTCCCTCTGAGGACCTGGTCCATTTTCAGGTACAGACAATCAGGATTATCTGCAGGAGTACGGACCAGAACCTGACGCATCATTCTTTGTTGAGGAGGTCTTACCCTCTGAGTACTTATGATTACTTCATAGCTGATAGATCGTTAGTTGTTATTCTCTTTATTGACATTTATTTTATATTAGGGTTTCGTCCTCCTCTATCATTTTAGTTTTGATTTAGTCGTTTGGTAGTGGATTTGTCTCCACCCGACTACTATTTTTTTGATACCTCGTACTTGAGACTTTTATTTATTTATTTTGATATTCCTTTACTTGTGTCTGTGGATGAGATATAGATGCATGTGACTTGTGATAACAATATATGTACCACTTATGAATTATTTATTTATATACAACATACGTGTGTGTTATAATTTTTTTAACATAATGGAGTGTCATATACATACGGCTGGCATGCTACGTATTCCTAGTCCTACGTATTTTGGGACTAGGACGTGACATATTTTTGTGGTGGTCAATGCAGGTCAAAAGTATATTGTTTCGGTTACGTTACTATACCGAGCAAGCCTGCAAATATGATTAGAGTATAGGATCTCATCCACTTATTTAATCACTTCCTATGAATTCCAATTTTGTACTCTCTTTGACTGCTTGATTTGTATATACCTTGAACTTATTCTAACATTGTCCTTATCTTTATGACAGCAAGTTGAATCCTTCTAATGGACGTGTTGCTCCACTCACCATCACAGCAGGCGACACAGCAACTCGGGAGGAATATGGAATTTTGCCTTCATCGACAATATCCTCGACTACACCACTACAGCCAGGACAACCATCGCTGGTAGGCCAGACACCCCCATCGGTTCAGACGAGCACTCAGACTCTAGTACCTCCCGTAGGGCATCAACCGCAGCAGACTATAAATCTCCTAGGTAGGAGTATGCCACCACTGCCACCCAATTTTTGCCTCAGTTCACCTCGCAGATACCCTTCGTGCCCCCTCTGCAGTTTCTGCAACCTGAAGAGAAAGTTACCTCGACCCAGTTTATGCAGGCTATGTTGCAAGCACAGTAGCAGCAGAATAAACTGCTAAGACAGGCTCTTATAGATGCAATAAATAGACCACCAGCCCCTGTACCAGCACCAGCCCCAGCGCCACGACCTTATGAGGGCAATGTCAAGGGTTTCACTCAGATGAACCCAAAGCACTTCAGAGGTATGGAGACTCCGCTGGAGGTCTCTGAGTGGCTCATCAGCAGCAAAAAGTTACTGAAGGCATCACAGTTACCAGTGGACCTATGGATGACAGCAGTAAACCTTTTTCTTGAAGACAACACCCACTACTGGTGAAAGGATGAGCAAATACAATAGGGCCCTGACCATAAGTGGGAGGAGTTCTGCGAACTCTTCAACGAGAGATTTCTCCCCACCAATGTTCAAGATGTTCTCTACAACTAGTTCCTTCATTTCAAACAGGGGAGTATAAAGGTAGATAAGTACGACACATAGTTCAGCAGACTAAGTCGCTTTGAAGAGATATTAATTCCTACAGAGCTGGAGAAAGCCAAGAGATTCTATAATAGGCTATCAACAGTTATTAGGAGGTTCACTACTGTTTGTGGTAGAAAACGAAAGAATAAAAATGTATTCAAGATGGAGTTTACACGAAACCCGCCTTCTTTGGTTTACAAACAAACTTGTACAATTTGATCCTATACGAGGATGTGGGAGTACAATTTATTTAATCTGGGTAAATATTGCTATTGGTGTCTGATCTATAGTTGATCACTTTAGGCCTTGGACTACACGATGATGAAGAAGTATCGTAGAAGACAGGAAGCAGCTTCGAAGGTTGCAAAAGAGGGTGGATGCACGATGCCAAAGTCGTCGATCCCTACTCTTTACCTGAGCTCCGGACTCTTCTCTCTCTCTCTCTCTCTCTTGACCTCTGGTTCGATCTTTCTTGGAAGTTCGACCTTCGATTTCTCCGACCTTGGATCTGATATTGGTTTTCTTGACCAATTTCTGACCCTCCAATTGGTCGACGCTGTCCTCTGTTGATAGAGGTCCCTATTTATAGAGTTTTGGTGACAGTGACCACTCCGTCGGTATAGAAACCGAGGAGTAGAAAGTACAGCACCCTTTTACACAACGGTTAAAATAACCAATGCATGCGTATAGATGATCCTTTGAATGAGCGTGTGATGCGGGTCCAACTAAGGGACAAAATGCGTATAATCACTACGAAGATCATGGCGTAGAAGCCACGTAGGTAGGTATCCCTTGTGTAGAAGAGATGGGCGTAGAAGCCAATGTCTGTCACCATGGCGTAGAAGCCAAGCAGGCATAGAAGCCGAAATAGGCGTTGAAGCCGAGCGGTCATAGAGGCCGAGTGGGCGTTGAAGCCGAATGGGCGTTGAAGCAGAATGGGCATAGAAGCCGAGTGGTCATAGAGGCCGAGTGGGCGTTGAAGCCGAATGGGCGTTGAAGCCGAATGAGCACAGGAGCTGAATGGGCGTAGAAGCCGCTGCGTACCGTGCCAGAGTGCTGATGTGGACGTCTTAGCCGGAATTACGATTTTTGAAGATATAATCAAATCTCTTGCATTAAATGTAGGGATTTGCCACCATCCTGTGCATTAAATACGGAGGTGTATTTTTGAAGGTCTGCAGCCCTTCTGCGCATCAGTCGTAGAGACGTGCCTTAAGAAACTGTCACCGCTCTGTGCATTAGACGTAGAGACGTGCCTCGAGCAACTGTCACCGCTCTGTGCATCAGTCGTAGAGACGTGCCTCGAGCCCAGTACGAAGTACAGCTTTTGATATGGCAGGCAGTTTATCTACTGCAGAGCATAAACGGCTCATGTCTGCCTATGTAAAACAAGGCAGCGTATCCCTTCGTGCTCGTAAAAGCAGTTTACGCAAAAGAGATGGCGGTAAATGACAGCCTGGGTCGCAGTGTTGTGCCATCATTATAGCCGTCGTCTGGGTAGTCGAGCTGTATCCCCTTTGTCAGAAGTCCAGACGTCAGGTTCATTGCAGGATCTGACAGGTTCATTGCAGGGTCTGACAGGTTCACTTCGAAGAATACGAAGCGTCTCTTGTACACTTTAATGCTGCTATGAAAGCGGATGAGGTTTACGCCCTGGAGGCGATAAAGTACCCTGTTTACGCTGAAGCGGCTTGGACGTACTGCCTTACGCGGATGGTCCTTTGAGCTTTATATTTCATGCTGCGTTTAGCGGAAAAAGCTCTGTTGCACGCTTGATGGCTCTGAAGGCCTCTGCTTACGCTGCTCTGCACCAATATGCTGCGTATAGCCATCCGGCGTATTTTTTATGCTTCTACAAGACCCCCTTCAAAGCTTTCAAATTCCTCGGAATTTGGAATGCTTTGAATGAAGCATGAACTGCTCCTCGTAACTCGAAACGTTTCTGAATGGAGCGTTGAAACGGTCGATGCTGACTTTAAGGCGGATTTATTGGGGACCGGTGTGACCTCTTTTTGCCTATAAAAAGGCTGAGGGTTTTAACCTGTTCTCCCCATATTTCCATCACCACGCAGAGATGATCGCCGGAGTTCGTCGGGTCGACCTGAGGAAGAAGGAGATCATGTTCTTCCAGCGTGTATGGAGCCGAAAAAGATGGCGTCTTTGAGCAAGTGTCCACTGCAACGATGGATCATGGAAGGATATCTTAGACTCCCTTGCTCGGGATAGTCAGCAACTTTATATGGCGGTTCTTCCAAGAGAAGGGAAGGGTCATATTAGACCACACGGCTTGCAAGCGGTGTCTTCTCCTGTTACCTCCGGAGATGAGAGAGCAACTAGCTCTGACCTCGGGCATTGAGTTGGGTGGAATATATTAACTCAATCTGTCACGGTGCACGGAGCATGGGATCTGCATAATTTATGCAAGCCCCAACTCTGTATTCTCCCGTCGTTGATCATTGCCATGTCAGTCAGTTTGCTGAAACTGACTGACTGTTGGAGAAGATGGATGAAGAATTATGCCCATGCGAGAACCTGTCAGAACAGCTTCTGGGCGATCTTCAGACGACGATGGGGAAATCCTTTATAGACGGAGTTTCCCTCATATGTAATCATAAAAATAAAGAAAAACCCTTGTAGATTGGATTTCCCTCATATGTAATCATGACTTTAATCTTAATAAAATTGTCTTTCTTCTCCGCATATGATCGTTTTGCCATACGTTGCTGTGAAGTCTGAATATGTGTAGCTTCGACACGTCTGATTCTTTACACCGACTCTGTTTAGAAAGAGTGCTAGGTCCTGTCTTTTACGCATAGCGAATAGTCCATAGAACGCTGTTTGAGCATTTTGAATATTTAGAATTGTCCTGCTGCTAGGACTGAGGAACCGCGTAGAGTTTTTACTTCTGATGAACAGAATTTTTGTTCAGACTTCGTCTTCAAGAAAGACTTCTCGAAAATCCCTTGGAACAGGGTCAAGGAATGGCTGTCAAACTGAGTTGCCATCTTGATAGATGAAACATTTGGACTTGAGTCTGGATGAACCTCCAATTGACCCGAGAAGAGTAAATTCTCAATATTTGAACTCTGTATGTTTCGGGTACTTGGGATATCTTGAGGTCAAGAAGGAGTATCTTCTGTGTGAACTCCTGTAATCGACCGCCTTGAGAACTGTTCAGATATGCGGAAAGTCAGAAATCCGTAGTGTAGATGAGCTGAAAATCCTGAGTTCGTAGCCTATTGAGCGTAGAAAGCCACCGAGCGTGAAATCGTAGATTCGTAGCTGCTGAGCGTGAAGTCGTAGGTTTGTAGCCTCTCGAGCATAAAAGCTACCGAGCACAAAGGCATCCGGGCATAAAACCATAGACTGATAGCTTGCGAGCGTAAAACCGTAGATCTGTTGCTGTCGAGCGTAGAAAGCTCCTTAGCGTAGAACTGTAGATTTGTAGCCTGTGAAAAAGAAATCTTTCGAGCGTAAGGTTGCGGATCTGTTGCCTCCGAGCATAAACTAAACGCCACCGAGCGTGAGATCATTGATTTAGAACCTGCTGAGCGTAAAGTCGTAGGTTTGTAGCCTCTCGAGCATAAAATCTACCGAGCACAAAGGCATCCGGGTGTAAAACTATAGACTTATAGCTTGCAAGCATAAAATCGTAGATCTGTTGCTGTCGAGCGTAGAAAGCTCCTTAGCATAGGAAACGCTGACCTGCTTTTGCACGAAAAACTTTTCAAATTTGCTGACTGTCCGCCTTTCGAGAGTAGTGGGCTGACGTAGTACCCAATCATAACCAAATATTAATTATGAGATTTGGTTGGGGTTTCGAGGAGCCCGTCCGAGGATTCGAGGAGTCGACCCGAACTCTATATATATCCCAAGCTTTTGAGAGAAAAACTTTTTATCCGTCTTCTGCGAAAGAGAGCCTTCGACTGTTTGAGTTTTTTCCCCTCGTTCTTTCTCTGAGCACTTCGAGTTTTCAGAAATGGCGCCGAAGCAAACCCCCTCCACTAAGGGAAAGAGTATAGGTTCTTCTTCTCGTTCTTCTGCCCCAGCGAGAGAGTCTTCGGTCGGGCAAGGTGAACTTTCTTCTGAGCGAAGCATCCTGCCGACGAGTAGCGCACCCGGCCTTAGAGGTAGAGCCTTTGGGATGACAAAGAATGACGAAAAATCCTTCGCACACGTTGAACGTGACCACGCTAGGTCGTCTTCTGTGCTGATAGCCTCTTTGAGGAAGATGACGCACGGAGACGTTTTCATCTTTTACGCCCATATTTCTAATGTGCCAGCGTAAAAACTCCATATTTTCGCAGTTTTGAGCGTAAAAGCTCTGACTGTCGAAAACTTGGTGTATACTATAAAATTTTAGTTTTACGCTTGTGGATGGGACCTCCGGCGTAATAACTAGAATTTTGGTAGTCTGGCGTAAAGCACGGACTGTATACCGCCAATTACGCTTCAGGATGTGACTTCCGGCGTAAAATGACCAAATTTTGTACAGTCTTGGCGTAAAGCACAGACTGTCGTTTCTTGGTCTTTATGTTGCAAGATTTGTAATGACGTATTTTTCTTGCACTTTTGCAGTTACTTGCATGAGTCTTCACTGGCCGAGGTGATGGGTTCCGATGCCGGGATGCTGTACTCAAACTATCTGGAGGATCTGTCCCACGTGACATTTCCTATCTCCGGACCCCAGTATCCTGAAGGAAGGGAGATCTTGATATCGGCTTGGGGCGAGCGGACGTTGCTGAAAATGATTAACGGAGAGCCCCTGACGTACATAGACGGGGACCAATACATCAAGTCGGCTTTTCTCTTTGGGGCATGATTGACAAACAGTCCCAGACGAAGCCCAAGAGAGAACCCTGGGTTTTCTCCGCCGAGAGTGTGGTCTTGTATCTGCCAACGATGCCGAGAGATTATCCCATCTCGGCTTTCTTCTATGCCATACATCCCAGGAGGATGTCGTGGACGCTGACTTCCGATCTTTACGGTAAGCCGGGGAAGATCTTTCATTTGAAAGGAGCCGAACAGGGGTCGTTTGTTAGCCGTCCTTCCGGCGTTGTGACGATGTTCAGGGGACTGTGCTCGGGCAGCGTCCCGAGTGAAGACAGTTCAGTGATCCAGCCGGTCCAATTGCCGACTTTCTGCAACGACTTCATGGTGCGAGGGGGGTATACCCCAAGGAGAATCCTCGGTGCAATGGGTGGATCACCCCAACAAACCTCCAATGGGCTTGCCTAGTTGACTGGGCCTTGAAGCATTTTCGGAGAGAGATGGAGGTCATTGGACTGTATGCAGCTGTGAGTGCGACGAGTGTTGGGTTGCCTCCCAACCCTAACCTGTTTCTGGCACTGATGGAGCGATACATTTTACTCACCGGGACCTTCGCCACTCCACTGGGGAGTTGGGGTTGGCCCTCCATGAGATGGCAGTGATCTCGAGACTGCCGATGGGGGATACCCCATATGAAGAGTATGTTCCCACCAACCGGGAGTTGGAGGACTCGGACCCTCGGGTTATGGAGGTATATCAGGAGCTGATGTGCCACTACTTCGCGTGCACCACTTTTTATGATGAGCCCTCTGATTTGGCTCATACCACTAAGTGGATGTCCTATCTCTTCTTCCACCGGGCCAGGGCCGCCAAGTCGGAGAAAGTTTCAGGAGGCAAGAATGAGCCCGTGAACTGTTTGGGCGTGCTCAGTGCCCAAGTCGTCGAGGATCTTATGGAGGATGCTAAGGCTCCAGATCAGATTCTCAATGACGGGGTAGGAAAGTATCCTGAAGGTACTAAGGCCTATAGTTACTTGAGGCGCTACCGCAGGCCTCTGTCTAAGGAAGCCCTTCTGGCTGGTTTCCTCTTTATATGGCTGCATCGAGTAGTGGTGCCTGGTATCACGTCCGCGGACCGCATTCACCGGAACATCCTGTGGCTTGCCGTGCGTCTGGTGTTCGGGGCAAGACTGGGCTTGCTCTCTGCCATGGTGTGCCGTATACAGGCTGGCCTGAGAGCCATGACTGATGGACTGCTCGTTGATGAAGCTCGTCGTGATAGCTTTTCCCTGATAGAGTTACCATACATGTACTTGATGGGATGGTTAATTCTCCACAACCCCCGGGTGATGTCTCCCGGCCCTGGTAGTAGCACGGGGGGTAGTTTCTTGCTGAACTACAAGGACTCTCCCTGGAATGTGAACACAGTTTTAGACTGTCGGCTGGTGCTGAGCCTCAATCACGGCTGGAAGCTTCTCTACACTGTCCCCTCTGTACATCACAATCATTCGGGGATTAGGCTTGAGGATTTAGGTGAAGAGAAGACCAATCTTTCTTCGGAAGCTTTTAATTGGTTGGTCTACATCAGACCCTCCCATATGCTGTACAGAAGCGAAGATCATTGCTACTTTGAGCCCTACTTGCCCAGTCGGTTCGCCAGGCAGTTTGGGTACGATCAGCAGCACGTGGGCAATGCCGTCACCAGCTTCAGGTCCAGGGGCGGACTCATTGATAGAGCCAGAGGATGGCGGTATTTTATCATGGGCTGTACGGGAGCAATCTTTATTGTGCCGGTCGTCACACTCTCCACGGAGCTGCACATCCTCCATTCGTATGCCCAGTTCTACATGGCGATCAACACCTTCCATCGCGATTTTGACATGCGTGGAAGCTTTAGGGTGCCTTCTCCCAAGCCTGGGGGAAGAGTCAAAGTCCCCTCGGTTTCATCTGACGAGGGTGAGGAGTCCGTCACTCCGGATGAGCCTCTGGTGTCGGTGCCGAGGTGTGAAGTGCCTCCGACTGCGGAGGCTTTGGCAGTCCCTAGGAAGCGAAGGGCTCCTGCTTTGAAGCAGACTTCCCCTCGCAAGAGGAAGAAGAAGACGGTTAATCGTTCTCTCCGGATTCCTGGCATTGAGGCTCCTAGAGAGGAACCTGTTGTCTCTCCTGTTGGGGATGTCTCTTTGATTGGAGGTTCCCCGCCTTTCGGAGAGGGACCCTCAGTTTCGGTTGGCGGTGCCGGAGAACTCCTACTTGAGGCTGCCGTTGCTGCCACTACCTCCTGTAGTGGAATAAAATTGCCTGCGTGGCCGAGGCAAATGGGAGAATCTTTTCCTAGACCAGTAACGGATGAAACTCCTACCGCGTCCGTGAGCATGACTAGCAAGATTCCAGTTGACGAACCTCGACTGCATCTTGGTGAAGGCTTGGTAGAGCACCTGGCAATGTCGGTTGGCCCACATCCTTCTCCAGGTATGACAGTTCGCATTGCGTCATTAAGGCATAATTTAGCTACATCGGCTGCAGATGCGACATATATACCGTTGGCTACAGGTAAATGTCATCTTTATGTCTCCTCTTAGAAAGATTACCATCATATTGATATCAACTTTCTTGTCCTTCTCTCAGGGGACGGCGTCCACGGGGAGTATAGCGTTGAAGCGCCTTCTGGCTCTGCTCGGGCTCCTGGCGATGATACAGAGGCGCCCGACTTCGAGGAGAAAATACCTTCGGGGGCCAGCTCGCCCGGAGTGGTTTCGTCACCTCAAGAGGAGGACGAACCCGTTATCGTGACCTCGCCTCTTGCGAGTATACCGATGACTTCGACCGTCGTTGTCGCACCTTCTTCGGTCGCACCACCCGTCGAGGCGACGGCTGTGGCCACCTCGTCTGCAATCATTCCTGGAGGGGGACTCGCCAATATCGCGGCCACTCCTGGAGTTCAATCAGATCTGGTTGCGCTGACCGAGCAATATATCAACCTCTTTTATACCTGTTTGAAAACGTTGATATCAATGGTGTTGGCGAAGAATCTAGACTTCGAGCGTCTGAAGAAGGCTTCTTAGTTTCCGATCGGGGCGGTCAGGGAGTTCGGCGATTCTGGGGTAGCTGATGCCCTAGAGGCGATGGTTAATGGGTTGGAGCAACCTATTAACGAATACTTGCAGCTGGCTCGGGGCAGCCTCGAAGCTGAGGTCCAGGCCAGATACGACCTCATGACTGCGCGGCTTACTAAACAGCTGGAAAGCCTAGATAACTCCATCAAAGCACATAAGCTGGAGATGGATGAAAGAAAAGCTATCGTGGAGGAGGCTCTTGCTCTTCATACGAAGTGCCAATCCGAGCATGAAGGGAACGTAGCGAGGGCCCGCAAGTTGAGGGAAAAACTCGCTCTGGCAGAGGAGTGGGCTTCTCAGTCGTTAGAAGGTCTAGATGTAGCGACTGGTCGACTGAGCACAGCACGACGGGATCTGGAGCGTGCAAAAGCTGCCCGCGCTGGCTCTCTTCGGGCAAGGGCCGAACTGTCCTTTATGAACAATCCCGAGGCACGGCTAGAGCGGGCCCGCACTGATGCCTTGGTTTTCAGGGATGAGAGGATAGCTGCACTGGTACAGCTGATTTGCGATCTGACCGCTCCCCCACAATAATGTACCCTTTCTTCTTTTTGCTTCCCCAATATAATTCTGCTCTTTTTGGGAATAAATAAAGCGAATCTTTTTTGACTTTGTGCACCCATCATTTCGGAATGTAAATGACAGGTTTGGGCGAGAGTGATATCAGAGGTAGTATGGACGTGATAGACTCTCGATAAACTTTTAGCAGAACATATCTATTCAGAGGTCATACGGACATGATAGAATATGTTTTGACTAAAGTTGGTAGACAAGACGCTATCAGAGGTAATATGGACGTGATAGGTATCGTATTTCCAAATTAGTCGAACATATCTATTCAGAGGTTATATGGACATGATAGAATATGACCCAACTAGGAATATGACCCAACTAGTTTCGTTTTGGAAGTAGTTTTGTCAGAGTTGAGATTCTCACTATATTCTACTTGAGCAGAGGAGGTTAAGCATAGTACATTTTCAGGAATTTACCGTTGATAGGAGCCATTAACAGGTCTCCATTAGGCTGGGCTAACCTGTAAGCGCCGTTTGAGAACGTTGTCTCGATCACATAAGGGCCTTCCCACTTTGGCTGGAATTTGCCTTTACTCCTGTGAGTAAGAATCATCGGCCTTCTTACGGCTAAAACTAGCTCGCCGACTTTGAACACTCTTTCCTTTACTTTATGATTGAAAGCTCTGGAATTTGTGTGCTTGGTAGAGCGCGATGCGCTGTTGAGCTTGGAGGCATTTCTCGTCTAATCCTTCTATCTCTTGAAGCCTTAACAGGTTATTCTTTTCTTGAGTCAGCTCATTAGTCACGGCTATCCTGAGTGACGGGATCTGGATTTCAATGGGGAGAACTGCTTCGCTCCCGTAGACCAGTGAAAATGGGGTACAACCTGTCGGTGTTCGCACCATTGTGCGATATGCCCAGAGACATTCGCCCAGCTTCTCATTCCAATCTCTTTTGTTTGAAGAGACGAACTTCTTCAAGAGTTTGATAATGGTTTTGTTGAAAGCTTCCGCCAAACCATTAACAGCTAGATAATATTCCGTAGAGGCAATATTATGTATCCAATTTTTATCACAAAATCGATAAAATGCTTGGCTGATGAACTGAGGCCCATTGTCATGGATTATCCTTCGGGGAATTCCAAAGCGATAAATGACGTGATGCTTGATAAAGCTGATTACATTAGACGCCTTTACCTCAGCAAGAGGGATCGTCTCTGCCCATTTGGAAAAGTAATCCGTGATGGCCAGTATGAACCGGTGACCTCTGGAAGAAGACGGGTGAATAGGACCAATGATATCCATACCCCATGCTTCGAAAGGCCAGGATGCAACCGTAGGATGTAGATATTCAGACGGTTGATGTATGAAGTCTGTATGAACCTGACAGGCTCTGCATTCTCTTGCATAGTTGATCGCGTCTGCGATCATAGTGGGCCAGTAATAGCCCATTCTCCTGATACGATCCTGTAGCTTAGGACCGGGCTGATGCGCTCCGCATACGCCATCGTGAGCTTCCCGGATAATCTGCTGTGCTTCGTCGTCAGAGAGATATCTCAATAGCAGTCCGTCGTAGGTCCGGCGATATAGGCATTGTGAAGATGCATTGAAGTAGAAGCGTAATGATCGTCTTTTGACGGATACTGCTTCTTTGGGGTCCTCCGGCAAGATTCCATATGCGACAAAATCTATGAAGGGACTTCTCCAGTCTCTTTTAGGGGGATCTGTGTTCGCAACGTAGCTGCGTTCTATGTGAAAGTTGTTCTTCACACAGAATAAATCTCTGTTAAGAAGGATTACCGAATCCTGCCTTCTTATAGGAGTGGCTAAATCTGCAGCTAGACTGGCTAGGGCATCAGCTTCCAGATTCTGAGATCGAGGTATATGCTCTAGGAAGAACCCTTTGAATGTCATGGCTATCTCGATCGTTGCTTGGTGATAGGGGATGAGGTCTGGATTCCGGACTTCATATATTCCTCTGACTTGATTGACGATAAGCAGAGAATCACCGAAAGCTTTCAGGGAGACGACACCCAGCTCTTTGGCGACTTGGAGCCCGATTAGCAGAGCGTTGTACTCTGCCACATTGTTGGAGCATGGCTCGCTAAGAGAATATGCTCGGTAGATGACGAGTTTATCAGGAGTGACCAGGACTATTCCTACCCCTGAAACCACGTTTCCCTTCGGACCCGTCCTGGAGGCGCCATCGAAGAACAGTTGCCATGCGTCACTTTCCATTACGGAATTACATTCTGCAACTTCGTCGGGAATGTCCTCGTATAATTTGGAGGCCTCCGGGATCGGATGAGCAGCTAGGAAGTCAGCCAGCGCTTGGCCTTTGATGGACTTCTGCGGGACGTATACCATGTCATATGGTGTTAACAGTATCGCCCAAGTCGCGAGTCGAGAATTAAGAGCACTTGGCTTGCTCATCAGTACTCGAAGAGGGTTGATCCTGGAGATGATATTAATAGTCTGGCCGGTGACATAGTACCGCGTCTTCTAGATAGCGAACATCAGAGCCAAGCATTCTTTCTCCACTGGGTTATACCGGTGTTCGGCTCCGACCATCATCCTGCTGAGGTAGTAGATAGCCTGTTCATGACCCATATCGTTCTTTTGTGCGAGAAGAGCTCCTAGCGAATGATCCATTGCTCGAACGTACAGCAAGAATGGTCTTCCCATGACGGAAGGCACCAGAACTGGCGGACTGGTGAGATAGCGCTTGATATCTCCAAACGCTTGCTGACAGGTTTCGTCCCATACGAAGGATACACCTTTCTTCATGAGATGCGAAAAGGGCTGACATCTCTCCGAGAGGTTGGATATGAATCTCCGGATATAAGCCAGACGGCCGTAAAATCCCCGTAGTTCCTTCAGATTGTGGGGCGGTCGCATTTCTACGATGGCCTGGACTTTGTCAGGGTCCACTTGAATTGCTTTGGCGATAATGACAAATCCCAGGAATTTGCAACTAGATACACCCAGAAAGGACTTCGTAGGGTTCATCTTGAGTTGATGTTGGCATATTAACTCGAATACCGTCCTCAAGTCTTGAATGTGATCATCTTTGAGGCGGCTCTTGACGGCTATGTCGTCCACGTAATATTCTACTATTTTACGTAAATGCTCATAGAATATGTTACTCATAGCCCGTTGGTATGTAGCCCCGGCATTCTTTAATCCGAAGGGCATGACCATGTAGCAATATACCCCCAACGGGGTCCAGAAGGCAGTGTGCTTCTCGTCTTCAGGATGCATCTTGATCTGATTGTATCCTGAGAATCCGTCCATGAAAGACATGCGTTCAAAACCGCAGGTGTTGTCGATCATGATGTTCGTGATAGGAAGAGGGAACTCATCTTTGGGGCAGGCTGCATTCAGATCTCGGTAATCGATGCAGATATGTATTTTCCTATTTTTCTTCATGACTGGGACAACGTTGGCGACCCAGTCGGGATGTTGTTCTTCTTGGATGAAACCGTAGGCTATCAACTTCTTGACTTTAGCTTCGATGGCGTCCATCATATCTGGGCGGAACCGGCGTTGGTGCTGCTTCATAGGCTTCGAGTCGGTCAATATATTGAGTTTATGAGTAGCCACCTTTGGGTCAAGGCCCGGCATGTCCTCATAATTCCACGCAAATACGTCGATATATTCTTTTATCAGCTGGATAACTTCTTCCCTTTCAGCTGGGGAAAGATTGTTACTGATAAATATCAGCTTTGGCAAAAGTTCACCCCCAACATCAACCTGGATAACTTCGTCTTTGGTGGGAGGTTCCCTTTGCTTGAAGCGGAATTCCCACTGCGTATCCATTTGTTGGGCCCAAGAGTCATTCTCAAACGGCTCAAAATTTTGTTCATCTGCTTCAAAGGAATCTACCACTACCATATTTGCTGATAATGCTTGCTCGAGAGCGTCAGGTGAGTCGGAGGGCGACGAGCTATTCTGAGAAGAGGAAAAGATATCCTCGTCCGACTTAGAGGAGGTGGCATATCCCAACCCGAAATGAGTTCGTTGATAGTAGGGGTCGCCGCGCAGCGGTGTTCGTCTTCTTCTTCCGTAGTTGAGGCCTGGCTTCCGCTCCAAGTCATAGCC
This sequence comes from Iris macrosiphon, assembly GCA_036927795.1. NCBI lineage: Eukaryota > Viridiplantae > Streptophyta > Magnoliopsida > Asparagales > Iridaceae > Iris > Iris macrosiphon. The sequence goes on along the minus strand of JAYESA010000008.1, from coordinate 105,035,830 downwards.
CATGTTTTGCATAATCCTCAACGCTTGTGGGCTGTATCGGTGAACTTGCATTTTTCCAGCATCGTCATTGAAAGAATCTTCCTGGACAGTCGGTTGATTGCGCATGCGACCGAAGACTATTGAACACTGGCTGCTGCAGGTAGGCGGGACAATGAAGATAGAATCCTCATGTGGTCCATATGTCGTGACGACGTTGGATGATGATGCTACTTCCCAGACATACGGATGGTAGGAGTTCATAACTTCCAAGAATTTTTGTGCTATTGGTTCTACCTCGTCACGGGGAGTGGATTCCTGATTTGGATTTTGAGCGTCAATGTACTGGATAAGAGGATGTTTATTATCATCTGGAACTCCGTTCCTGGTTGCATTTATATTGGTCGGCTGCCCGTTGCGTCGAAGGTTGATGACCAAGGGTGGAGGCTTCTGGTTCAAAGTGACCACTAGAGGATCACTTCCTTTTCCTGACCTAGTTTTGTTCAGGTGAATAGCCATAGGCTCTATGGCTTTTGGACGAGTGGTTCGTCCTTTCACTCTGATTGACAGCGGTAGTGCGGCAGAGGGTTCTTCTGGCTCCCGGTGGGATTCCTTCTCTGCCTTGCCTGATACTTCTTCTGTGTGGTCTTGAGAGTATAACACGGCATCGGAATAGTAGGATTCTACTCCTTTAAACGGGTTTAGGTCTGCAACCTCCGTTTGTACTGTTCCTTGGGGGTCTAGATATTTAAGACATTGATGTAGAGTTGAAGGAACGATGTTGTGGTCGTGGATCCACGGTCTTCCCTGCAAAATGTTGTAGGACACCTCTGAATCGATGATGTAACACGTGGCCACCGATCTGAGGTTGCCAATCTGGATCCTTAGGCAAATTTTCCCCAACGGCTTACTTCTTCCGGCGTTGAAACCCACGATTGTAGTGGAGGTGTAAGCCAATTCGCTGGTAGGAATCCTCAGCGGTCTGAGCAGACTGTGAAGGATGATGCTGATCGACGATCCCGGATCTATGTGAATCCGATCGACCTCCATGGAACTGACGTACCCGGTGTAATAGAGGGGCCTGTCATGCTTGTTATATTTTAACAGCATATCGTCTTGAGTGAAAGTGATATTTGGGACCACTTATATTACACTGTGGCATTGAGGACACGCCACTGGTTCTTCGTCGGGGGACTTGAGCTGGGTCAAGCATGCCTCCGCCTGCATCTGTGCTTCACTCAGGGCTAGACGAGTGTCTTGGGAGAGCCTGGGTAGCTCAAAGATGGATAGCCTGGCTGGTGTATTAGCCAGTTGGGCTAGTATGTCGAAGTTGTATGGCTTCTCTAAACCTTTGTTTGGAATGTTTTTCACAGGTTTATCAAAGCACACTCTCTTTGCTTCCCCTTGTCCGCCAGAGTTGGTTTTGAAGGGCTGGCATCTGGTACGACGGGGCCTGGTCCTGAAGATTTGGCAGTTGAAGCGTCCGCCGGTGCATCTTCCTGACTTGCTCCGTAGTCGTTGAGGTAGGCTTTCCCTGAACGGGTTGCAGAAAATACCTCGTCTTCGTCTGATGGCGAAGAAGTTGCGACCATTTGGCATGGTTTGCATTTGGAGCTTTTTCTAGACGTAGCCTTAGTAGCTTTAGTCTCCTCCTCGAGCTCTAACACCAAATCTAGATGAACCCACATAATCTCGCCCTGCCAGGTGGTCAGGGGTACCAGGTCATGATTTTGACCCCTAGCTGGAGGGAGATTGACGATGTTCATCGTGGTCCGGGAAATGGGTGTGATACCGTCCAAAACTTCTTGGGAAGGAGATTGCCAAACCGCAGAGAGATTATGTTGGCCGTGACCGTCTTCTCGGTGTTGTGCAGAGTGATGGCCGTAGCATCGATTAACCCTTGGATCTTCCTTTTCAGTATGTAATACGCCTTTGTTGGGTGGTGCACGTATCTGTGGAAGATCCAGTATTTGGGGTCGTCAGTACTGCCGACTTTTTGGGGCCGCCTCAGCTCCGGAAAGGTGATCTTGCCACTTTTGACCAGACACTCGAATATACTTGGGATATCGTCGTCGTCGAAAGAGTAGACTTCGACGGGCCTGGAAGTCCCGGGTCTCATCTGCGTGGTCGTCGCAGTCTTTTGTCTGGACGTATTGATCACCAGAGCTTCTTTTCCTTTGGAGCTGCGAGGATGGTCACTGCTGGGAGATGACCTCTTGCCTCTGTCAGAGGCAGAGATTATGATGCCATTGTCGTGCGCCTTGCGACTGTTGTCTTCTGCGGCTACGGCTACGGCCGAGATGATGAACGAGGGCCAATCATGGAACTGATATGGTCCTGTAAACACCGAGACTTTGGGAAGGAGATTCTTCCTGCAAATGTGCACCAACGCAGAGTCTGGAACTCCTGGAGGCATCTGTAAGGTGGCTTGACAAAAACGTTCGATGAAGGTACGAACGTCCTCTTTTTCCCTCTGCTTGACTTCGATGAGAGAGGACATAGACATGTCCATTCCTCCCTCGTAGAATCGCGTGAAGAATAAAGCTTTGAAGTCCTCGAAAGAAGTAATGCAGTTGTCCGCCAAGCTACGGTACCACTGATAGGCTACTCCTGAGAGGCAGCCTTTGAACACCCGAGTGAGGAGGGCGTTGTTCCCTTGTAGCAACACCGTCATCATACTGAAATAGTTTATGTACTGACTTGGTGATATTTTTCCCTCGAACAGAGCCATAGTCTGAGGTTTGTACCTCGGAGGGAAAGGGACCTCTTCCCAGATAGCTGGGTAAGGCTGGTTGATTCCCAGTTTCTTGAGCTGATCTTTGTGCTTCAAGGCGTCAAACTGGGCTTTCAACTCCCGTACTGCCTGCATCAAATTTTTAGTTGGAAGCAGGACTACGGTGTAGTGCGGAGTTGGTTGTATCGTGACTCCAACGGGAGGTAATATATTCTCCGAGTGAGGAAGCGGAGGAACTGTTGACTCTTGATCTAGAGCAGGCTCTTGGCTCGGGTTGGATGGTGGTAAGTCCACCCCCACACGTATCTGAGTTGGCGGGACCGATGCTTGAGCCATGGCAGTTGCGTGCTGAGTTAGCATCACCTGGTGCATGTTCTCCATTATGGATTGTATTTGTTCTAGTACAGTGATGCGTTGTTCCGCGTTTCCTGATGGCGAAGCTTCCTCGCGTTCATCTTCAATGGCATAAACTCCCATTTCCCTGGGAGTCATCGAAGGATTAGTATAGGTCGCTGACGAAGTCGACTCTATACTCTCAGCATCTGATCCGGGAGACTGGCGACCCCCAGCGTCGGAATCAGACGAGTACGAAGCTGGTTGCTGTGACCTTGCATGGGTGTTTTGGAACACCCCAGCTTCAGTGTTCCTGAGGAGGTCTTCGAATCTTCTTTGGCTCGGAGGCCTAGAGGGATGACGTCTTGAGCTCGACCCTCCTCTAGGTATGTGTGAAGCCATGATCACGGATGCATGCACGGACTCTTTTTCCTGGAAAGACAGATAGTAGCTCAACCGGTCAAAAACTGACCGTTTTGCTTTAGAACAGCAGCAGTCAATCACAATCTTATGACTATTACAACATTGCTCGCCAGGGGGCGTAATAGATATGTTGGAAGGTCCCCTCTCCTTACGCTTCTGGATTAGATATTTGCGCAAGTCAGGAGGAGTAGAAGAAGAAGACGACGGCTTGTTTCTTCTGTTCCCATCAGTGGGCATGCAGAAATTGGGCACCATGGTTTTTCCTGTGCCACCTGTGTACAACAGGTTGGCCATCTGGGTGGCAGATAATCCCCGGGGAGGGTGTCTTTCCGCAACCTGAGCTTGCTTTATACCGTGGGACTTCGCCTGGAGTAACTTGGAGATTTGCTCAGACTGGCGTAAAGCTGAAGAGGTCCTCAGTCGGCCGTCGGCTTCCCGCATAATCCGGAGGGTAGACAGATTGCTCCCTCGCTGGTGTAAAGGCCGAGAAGTTGAGTACTCTGCCGCTTGCTTTCCCTTGCGGAAATCACAGCGCTCATCTGGTTCCCCGTAGAGGTCAGATATTGTCTTGCGCACGGAACGTGATTTGTACTTCCGATTTGGCGCTGAGGCATCATCAGAAGTTTTGTCTGTACCGCGTGTAGGGGAGACTGGTTTCTATGCGTAGAGCGCAGTGGATACTTCTGGGTTAGCGCTGAGGCTTTGCCCGAAGTTTTGTCTGTACCGCGCGTAGCGGGAGACTGGTTTCTACGCGTAGAGTGCAGTGGATACTTCTGGGTTAGCGCTGAGGCTTTGCCCGAAGTTTTGTCTGTACCGCGTGTAGCGGGAGACTGAATTTTACGTGCAGGGCACGGAGGAAGCAATGCTACAACCTCATTGGTCGGAGAGGTCGGAGAGATCGGAGAGTCCACTGGAATGGTAGAGGATGTCTTGGGCATCCAGACCTTGCGCAGCTTCCTGTTGTCTTGGACGGAGAGAGGGTGAGAGCTACCCCCGGTTTGAAGCATGTCTTCGTAGGCAGACTGGTCGAATTAGACGAGCAGTGTCTTCTTCACGGTTCCTATAGATACCACATCGTATTCAGCAATTACTTTCTCATCAGAAGAGAAAGATGTCCCCAGCAGAGTCGCCATCTTGTTTGTGGTGGAAAACGAAAGAATGAAAATGTATTCAAGATGGGGTTTACACGAAATCCGCTTTCTTTGGTTTACAAACAAACTTGTACAATTTGATCCTATATGAGGATGTGGGAGTATAATTTATTTAATCTTGGTAAATATTGCTATAGGTGTCTGATCTGCAGTCGATCACTTTAGCCTTTGGACCACACGATGATGAAAAGTGTCGTAGAAGACAGGAAGTAGCTTCGAAGGTTGCAAAAGAGGGTCGATGCACGATGCCAAAGTCGTCGATCCCTACTCTTTGCCTGAGCTCCGAACTCTTCTCTCTCTCTCTCTCTCTCTCGACCTCTGGATCGATCTTTCTTGGAAGTTCGACCTTCGATTTCTCCGACCTTGGATCTGATATTGGTTTTCTTGACCAATTTCTGACCCTCCAATTTGTCGACGCCGTCCTTTATTGATAGAGGTCTCTATTTATAGAGTTTTGGTGAAAGTGACCACTCTGTCGGTATAGAAACTGAGGAGTGGAAAGTACAATACCCTTTTACACAATGGTTAAAATAACCAATATCTGCGTATAGATGATCCTTTGAATGAGCGTGTGACGCAGGTCCAACTAAGGGACAAAACGCGTATAATCGCTACGAAGATCACGGCGTAGAAGCCACGTAGGTAGGTATACCTTGTGTAGAAGAGATGGGTGTAGAAGCCAATGTCTGTCACTATGGCGTAGAAGCCAAGCAGGCATAGAAGCCGAAATAGGCGTAGAAGCCGATCGATCATAGAGGCCGAGTGGGCGTTGAAGCCGAATGGGCGTTGAAGCCGAATGGGCGTAGAAGCCGAGTGGTCATAGAGGCCGAGTGGGCGTTGAAGCAGAATGGGCATTGAAGCCGAATGAGCACATAAGCTGAAGGGTCGTAGAAGCCGCTGCGTACCGTGCCAGAGTGCTGATGTGGACGTCTTAGCCGGAATTATGGCTTTTGAAGATATAATCAAATCTCTTGCATTAAATACAGAGATTTGCCACCATCCTGTGCATTAAATGCGGAGGCGTGTTTTTGAAGGTCTGTAGCCCTTCTGCGCATCAGTCGCAGAGACGTGCCTTGAGAAACTATCACCGCTCTGTGCATTAGACGTAGAGACGTGCCTCGAGCAAATGTCACCGCTCTGTGCATCAGTCGTAGAGACGTGCCTCGAGCCCCGTACGAAGTACAGCTTTTGATGTGGCAGGCGGTTTGTCTACTGCAGAGCGTAAACGGCTTATGTCTACCTGTATAAAATAAGGCAGCGTATCCCTTCGTGCTCGTAAAAGCAGTTTACACAAAGGAGATGGCGGTAAATGACAATCTGGATCGCAGTGCTGTGCCATCATTATAGCCGTCGTCTGGGTAGTCGAGCCGTATCCCCTTTGTCAGAAGTCCAGACGTCAGGTTCATTGCAGGATCTGACAGGTTCATTGCAGGGTCTAACAGGTTCACTTCGAAGAATATAAAGCGTCTCTTGTACACTTTAACGCTGCTATGAAAGCGGATGAATTTTACGTCCTGGAGGCGATAAAGCACCCTGTTTACGCTGATGCGGCTTGGACGTACTGCCTTACGCGGATGGTCCTTTGAGCTTTATATTTCACGCTGCGTTTAGCGGAAAAAGCTCTGTTGCACGCTTGATGGCTCTGAAGGCCTCTGCTTACGCTGCTCTGCACCAATATGCTGCGTATAGCCATCCGGCGTATTTTTCATGCTTCTACAACTACTATACAATCGAGGATATCCCATACGGCCGTTTTGGAAGAAGCAAAAAGTTAGAAGCTCCTTCAGATGCAGAGATGCCCTACACCAGCAGCAGCATCTGCTAGAGTGCCCTAGGGCAGACCCATTAGACGTCCCTTGGCACATCAGCAGCATCAGCAAAGAGTAGGGCCTTATCAGCCCCGAGAGAAGCCTATTTTCCATCATTGTGGGAAGTTAGGTCATATTCAGAGAGATTTTTGAGTTCTTTTAGGCCAGTATTTAAGATGCGGATCAGGACAACATTCATTGAGGGATTGTCCGGGACAGCAGGCCTTAGCACTTCTTCAGCCGATGCAGAGGCCAACACTTTCAGCACCGCGACCAGCTCAGCAGATGTCGAGACCATAAGAGCCAGGAGTGGAAGCACCTCGACCTTCAACAGGCGAAGGATTTCAGCAAGGACCACCGCTACCTATGCAGGAGGACCAATTTGCGAGAGCCAGGCCATAAGGACTTCCTCAGAGGTTTGGATAGGCTCTTGCTATGGATATGGATGACACAGAGTAGGAGATTGATGTTATAGCAGGTATTACTCTTGTTTTTACTTTTTCTGCTATGACATTATTTGATACGGGAGCTACACACTCGTTCATATCTTCTAGTTTTATTGTCAAGAACAATATTGCCACTACATCCTTGTCTAGTTGTGTTAAAATTCTCACCAGGGGAGGAGTTGTACCTGTTAGCCATGTTTATAGATCTTGTTTAGTAGTAACTCATGGAAGAGAGATGAAGGCTCGACTCTTAGTCTTTTCCATGCCAAACTTCGATGTTGTTCTTGGGATGGAGTAGCTAAGCAAGTACCATGCTTTCTTCGATTGCTATAAAGGAAGCATTCTCTTTAAAGTACCAGGCCAGCCAGAGCTCAAGTTTGCATGAGGATCCACTGAGATGCATGATGGTGCTCAGATGGCATTAGACGACGTCATTTATCACCCTATTATTTCAGAGTTCCAAGATATCTTTCCAGAATATTTGCCAAGACTACCTCCAGACAGAGATATGGAATTCTCGATTGAGTTGACCCCAGGAGCAGCACACATAGCGTTGCATGTTTATAGATTGGCAAAGAAGGAGATGGATGAGCTGAAGATACAATTGAAGGAGTTAGAGGAGAAATTTTTTATTCGACCGAGTGCATCACCTTGGGGAGCTCCACTGTTATTTTTACCTAAGAAGAATGGGTCAGTGCACATGTGCATTGACTACAGAGCCTTAAATATTGTGACTGTGATAAATACCCTCTGCCGCACATCGATGAATTATTTGATCATCTTAGTGGAGCCAAGGTGTTCTCGGAGATAGACTTGAGACTGGAATATCACCAGGTGAAGGTGCGAAAGCAGGACATTTCGAAGACCGCATTCAGGACGAGATATGGACACTACGAGTTTATGGTCATGCCATTCGGGTTGACCATTATTCCAGCTATCTTTATGGACTTGATGAATCGAGTCTTCCATCAGTATCTGGACCAGTTTGTGGTTGTTTTCATAGATGACATCCTTGTCTATTCAAAAAGCCACGAGGAACATGAGAAGCACTTGCAGATTATCTTAGAGACATTGAGAAGAAAGCGGTTGTATGTGAAGCTCAACAAATGTGAGCTCTTTCTGGATAAGGTCTTATTTCTTGGGCATGTCATCATTGAAGATGGCATTTTGGTAGATCCAGAGAAAATCTTTGCAGTTGAGATATGGCAAATTCCTACATCAGCATCGGAGGTGAGAAGTTTCCTTGGACTTCTCGGATATTACCGATGGTTCGTAGAAAATATCTCAAGGATAGCAGAGCCTATGACTCGTTTGACTTGCAAGGACCGAGAGTTCATATGGACGGATGAGGGTCAAGCCGCTTTTGAGGAGTTGAAAAAGCGTTTGACCACAACACCAGTGTTGACTATTCCATCAGAATCAGGAGGCTACGTGATCTACAACGACGCATCGGGAAAAGGATTAGGATGTGTATTGATATAGCATGGCAAGGTGATTGAGTATGCTTCTAGATAGTTGAGAGTACATGAGAAAAATTATCCAACTCATGACTTGGAACTTGCAGCCGTTATTTTTTCTCTAAAGCTATGGAGACATTACTTATATGAAAAATGAGTGGAGATATATACCGACCACAAAAGCCTCAAGTATGTCTTCATGCAGAAGGAGCTAAATGTTAGGCAAAGAAGGTGTATTGAATTGATGAAGGACTTCGAGATAGAGCTGTATTATCACCCGGGCAAGGCTAACATGGTAGCATATGCATTAAGCCGCAAGCCTATGGCATTATTCTTGACGATGAAGAGGGAATTACTAGAGGACTTGCAGGAGCTTAGTATATAGGTTATATTACCTGGATCAAACAGAATACTAACCAACTTGTAAGTGCAGTCATCGCTAGTCGAGAGGATCAGGGTAGCTTTACTTATGGATGCTAGATTCAGGAGGTTGAGAGAGAGGACCGACGCAGGAGAGCAGATGGAATTGTGCATTCATGCTGATGGGATATTGAGATGTGGTGATCGTCTATATATTTCCAATGGAGAGCTTCAGCAGGATCTGATGGCAGAGACTCATAGTTTGATGTATTATATTAATCCTAAAGGCACCAAGATGTACCATGACTTGCGATAGCACTTTTGGTGGTATGGGATGAAGAGGGAGATAGCTCTCTTTGTGCCTAAATGTTTGGTGTGTTAGCAGTTCAAGGCTGAACACCAGAGGATAGCAAGATTACTGCAACCACTTCTAATTCTTGAGTAAAAGTGGGAGCACATCACTATGGACTTCATCATGGGCTTTTCGAAGAGTCCAAGTGGGAGAAATATTGTTTGGGTGATTGTGGATCAACTTACCAAGTCTGCTCATTTTTTGCCTTTTCGAGTTGGCCAGTCTACCAAAACTTTGGCTAACTATACATGAGGTAGAATATGAGATTATATGGCATTCCGGTTAGCATTATGTCAGACAGGGATTCACGTTTCATATCTCACTTTTGGAGGAGCGTGTAGGAGAGTCTTGGGACTCGTCTGAAGTTCAGTACATCCTATCATCCGCCGACAGAAGTAGTGGGAAGATCTTCATCACCGTCCTCTGGAGTTCAAAAAAGGCAATCATGTCTTCTTGAGGATATCGCCAACTAGAGGCACTATTCACTTTGGAGGATGTAGCAAGTTGAGTCCAAGGTACATTGGACCATTTGACGTGCTTGAGCGAGTTGGAGAAGTCGCGTATCGAATGGCACTACCACCTTCACTTGAGGGAGTGCATGATATATTCTATGTGTCTCAACTAAGGCGATATGTGGCAGATAGCAGTCATGTTCTCGATCACTCTGAGATTACAATTGGGCCGAGCTTGTCATACCAAGAGCAGCCTATAGAGATCCTTGACTATTGAGACAAGGTGTTGAGGAATCGGTCTATTCCCTTAGTTCGCGTGGCATGGAGACATCACTCGCCATGAGAGTCCACTTGGAAGCGCGAGGATGAGATACGTAAATGTTTTTCGTATCTATTCAAGGATCAAGGTATGATTTACTTTGTTCATTTCTATCATATAATATTCTCGTTCCCTATCACGCGTTAGTTTTAATTTCGAAGACGAAATTTTTGTAAGTTGGGTAGAATGTAGCCTCCCCTAATTTTTTAGGATTTTTTTATAATAATAAGAATAATATTATGTATACATATGACGTACCCATAATTTGTAGTAATAGTAATAATAATAATAAATAAAATAAAATAATTCTTTTATATAAAATAGGAAAAAAATCATGATAATAATAGGGATAATATTAATAAGAAAAGAAATATATATATATATATATATATATATATATATATATATATATATATATATAAAACTAACCAAAGCCCACTCACTTGAGATTCCCCCAACTTGGTAACTTAAGTCCAAATTGGACTTGGAAATCATAGAGAACTCAGCAAAGCAAAAATTTTCCTCATGCGGACCAGACTCGCGAAGTGGCCCGTTGCAATATATATATATATATATATATATATATATATATATATAGTAATCAAAAAACCCTAACCTTAATCTTTCTCCCCCCATATACGTTGATCCACCACCTGTCACGCCCCAGTCCCAAACACCGAGGGACTAGACACATGGCATTGGCCAGCAGCACACACTGATGGACAACCCCAAATTAATGGATCCATCAGGTCATACTTAAGCTGTAAAATAAAGTCTACTAAAACCTTCCACAAACTAATCTCATCCATAGAAGATAAATATGATCAACAACAATAAGAAATAAAATAAATCCACAACCAGTCTCAACAAAGTACTTCGGGAAATAACCCGATATAAATCTGATACAATGGTTCAACAGACCAAAACATAAATATCGAATAAAGTAGATACTGAGTACGGAACACAGATACTCAGGAAAAGTTTTCAGCCATCACCTCGTCCTCGGGAATCGGTACAGCTCCTGTATCAACTCCTGCTCCTGCTGCTCTTCCGTAAACCTCGAGATAGAAATCGTCTGCTAATCCTGGGGACATAATCCGGATCCAGGTCCTCAGGGGACATAGCAAGGAACAGATAATACAAGCCAAAATAAATGTAGTACAATAGTAAATAAAATAAATAGGGTAAATATGTAACCATCTATGTGAAATGCAAGTGAGAGCATCACTAGTACTCAGGCTGAGACCGCTACAAGCTCTGTGTCGGGGAGCCGGTAGCAGTAATAACACATAATGTGCCTAGCTCTGCTGTAGAGTCTACGGCCTCATAATAATAATAAATATATAGAAAATAGCCTGTAGCCTGTGTGTCTCTCCCCACCCAATTTAACCACACGTCTCATGTCCATAACGTCTCATGTCCATGTCACGCGAGATCATAACTAATGCAGCAAGTCATATAATATCTATGAATATAATGTCTATGTCACAATCCTGCAACCTACACAGAATCACCTCGAATATTTCAAGAAGATTCTGTCTCATGAATAGTGTCAGGTGTCCTGGGTGTGACGTACTTGATAATGCAAGCACAAGAATGTAAAGGGTCACGATATCCATCTCTAGGTGACATTACACAACTCCGTGTACGGTGTTGGCACCCGACTTTTAATCGGATGCTATGTAAGTCACACGGTCCTAGGTTTAAGTAGGTACAACAATCACAGGAATAAAACAAGAGAATAATATGAATTAATATACTGCAAATATGGCAAGGTACACTTGCCTGGGATTTGAATACCAACAGCTGTCCCTGTATCAGTGGATCCTGTAGGTACTCCTCCAAAAGCTGTAATAAACATTACCAACAGGTTTAAAAAATATTAAATAGCTAAAAATGCCTGTCCTTGAGTCCAATTTGGACACAAAGGCAAAATTTACACTGTCTGGTCAAAGCGGGGTCCACATGTGGCCCGCTTCGCACCAAAAAATGTGTCAGAACCAATGGTCTCCAAATTCGTCAATCTTAGTGTCAACAAGTCTAGAACGATGATACGAACCCAACGGAACTTCCAGAATTGGATTCCGATGAGCTGGTCACAAAATCGTCCGTCAAGTGGAGCCGTAGGGCCCACGATACGTGATTTTATCAACGTTCTCAGAATCGAACCAAACTTCGATCACAGGACCAGCGTATTGCTACGAGTCCGATGGTACAAGTTTTGTTTTGATCCGACGTGTGTACACAAAGTTACAACGTGTTCCAAAACAGGCAGATACGGGGTGTTGTTGGCGGATATACGTTGATTCCGGTGTGCACGCACATCCAAATCAATATCTGTAAAATCCTGCACGTCCGTATCAACGGTGCGCACCTTTCAGTAAAGACCGCACGCGACCAAGTCGTCCCGTTTGGCGGGGCGTACTCAATTCCTGAGGAAAACGGGATATTGTTTTTCCTATTTGTGGATCGCGGTTCGCGATCGCCAAAGGACGCGACGTACCAAGCGGGTTAAACAGGCATCGAGAGGGTTACACAGCCTACGTGTCACAACTGACGAAATTAAAAATGGGATAACGAGGAGAGAGAACGGGTTACCTGAACGGGGCTACGCGAAATGGGGTTTCTCGTGTCCGCGAGGCGATACGACACTGCGACACGGTACTGCTGTGTCCGGGTTAGGGTTCAGGCAGAGACTCGCCGGAGCTTCGCCGTGGCTGCTCAGGGCTTCGCCGGAGGAGAGCAGTCCTGACGGAGGCGGAGACGGCTAGTGGAGGCGCCGCGGGGAGAGCAGCGGCTGCTGCTGCTCGTGGTCGAGGCGGATGGGAAGACGAGGAGCTAGGCGACCGGGGTTCGGGTCGAGCGGTTGCGGGTCACGGAGAGGGCGGAGGACGGCGAGGAGACGGTGCTGAGGGGTTCTGGTGGTTGGAATTTAGGGTTCAGGCGGAGCTAGGGCAGGGGATTTTGGGGGCTCGTCTGGAGGAGAAGGATCTGGAGGAGGAAGACGGTGTCAGCGGGCTAGGGCGGCCGAGGGTGATCGGAGTGGGGCACTGCGGGTTCTGGGTGGAGGAGGTTAGGGTTTTGGCCGGCGGAGCGAGGTTATCGAGGGGGTTATATACGGCGCCGGAATAGTAAACGGAAAGGGATTAGGATTAGGGTTTCGACCGGGTTACCGGGTCCAGGTCGGGTTCAATTCGGATCCGACCCGACCCGTTAAGAACTGGGTTCGGTTCGATTCGATTCTCCTTGGTTCGGTTCAGGTTGGTTTGGTTTATTTCAAAATAAACTGGGTTTAATTCAGAGTTTAATTAGGGTTTATTTACAACTTGGTTTTTAGGTCTTTAAAAATGCTTCCGGGGTCCAATAAATTCCCAAAAAATTACCCTATGTTTAGTTTTTCATTTTACACCTAAAAATATTATTCTCATAATATTTTAATATTAAATAACATCATTTAAAAATCATTTAATTTTAAAATACCTTAGTTTTAATCCCAAAAATATTACAGAAAATTGTGTAAAATTGTTTTTAAAATTTTCAAAAAAAATTAGGGTGATTACAATCTACCCCCCTTAAGAGGATTGCGACCTCGCAATCGAAGAATAAACTGCCCAAGGAAAGAACTATGGGAATTACAAGAATGCTTAGGTTATACCTATATCTGCAAATAAGTGAGGATAACGCTGGCGCATGATATCCTCCCGTTCCCAGGTAGTTTCGCCAAGAGAGTAATATTTCCAAGCTACACGAACCAGTCTAATTGTCTGTCCTCGCAATGTCTTCTCACTGATGTCGAGTATGCCAACTGGTTGTTCTTTATATCTCAGGCTAGGGCCCACTGCGATCTCAGAATGATCGACTATAAGACTTGGGTCAGTCAAGTACCTTCTTAGTTGTGAGACATAGAATACATCATGCACTCCCTCTAAGGATGGAGGTAATATAAGACGATAAGCCACCACACCAATGCACTCCAGAATATCAAATGGCCCGATGTACCTTGGGCTCAACTTGCCTCTGCTCCCAAATCTAATAGTACCTCGAGTGGGTGAAAATCTCAAGAATACGTGCTCTCCTTCTTTGAACTCCAGGGGACGTCTGTGTGTATCAGCCCAATGCTTCTGTCCATCCTGAGCTGCACGAAGATGATTCTGAATTTATTTTACCTTCTCCACTGTCTACATTACCAACTCTGGACCCAGTATTTGACGCTCACCAATGTCACTCCAGCATATCGGCGATCTGCACCTTCTACTGTACAACGCCTCAAATGGTGCCATCTGGATGCTTCCCTGATAACTGTTGTTGCAAGAGAACTCCACCAAGTACAAATGATCTTCCCAAGACCCTCCAAAGTCTAGCATACACAATCGCAGCATATCCTCCAAGATCTGAATCGTGCGCTCCGATTGACCATCTGTTTGTGGATGGTAAGAAGTGTTGAATTTGAGTCGGATGCCAAGACACTCTTGCATGCTTCGCCAAAAATGAGATGTAAATCTTGAATCATGATCTGACACAATACTAACCGGCACTCCATATAATCTTACGATTTATCGTATATACATGTCGGCTAGTACCTCCGTGGACTGTCCAACTCTAAATGGCAAAAAGTGTGCCAATTTAGTGAGTTAATCCACGATAACCCATACCGCATCTTTTCCACTGGGGCTTCTTGGAAATCCTGTGACGAAATCTATAGTAATATGTTCCCACTTCTATTCTGGTATAGGAAGCGGCTGCAACATACCAGCAATCCTTTGATGCTCGGCCTTTACTTGCTGGCATACTAAATATTTCGCCATAAATCGTGCAATCTCCCTCTTCATTCCATGCCACCAATAATACTGCCTCAAATCTCGGTACATCTTTGTTCCTCCTGGATGAACAGAGTACATAGAGCTATGTGCTTCAGTCATTAACTCCTGTCTTAATTCTCCATTTAGAATATACAGGCGATTTATGTACCTCAATATCCCATCCTCATGTATGCAAAGTCCCGTTTGCATGCCTGCTTCTGTCTTCTCTTTAAGTCTTCAAAATCTAGCATTAGTGGGCAATGTCTCTTTAATCCTTTCCAGAAGTGACGACTTAACTTCGAGATTAGCCAGCAATCCACTATGTCCTGGTAAAACAACCTCTATCTGGAGCTCTTGTAGATCTTTCAATAGCTGAGGCTGCATCGTCAAGAAATAAGCCGGGGGCTTCCTGCTGAGTGTGTCTGCTACGACATTCGCCTTCCCCGGGTGGTACTGCAGATCTATATCAAAGTCTACCATCAACTCAAGGCAACGTCTCTGTCTCATGTTGAGCTCCTTCTGAGTATATACATACTTCAGACTCTTGTGATCAGTAAAGATTTTCACCTTCTCTCCGTAAAGATAGTGCCTCCAAATCTTCAGTGCAAATATTACTGCAGCTAGCTCAAGATCGTGCGTTAGGTAGTTCTTCTCATGGACCTTCAACTGTCTCGATGCATAAGCGATAACTTTGCCATGTTGCATCAAAATACATCCTAGTCCACTACCTGATGCATCACTATAAACAATAAAATCTTCTGACCCTGAAGGAAGAGTCAAGACAGGTGATGTTGTCAATCGCCTCTTCAATTCTTCAAAGGCCTTCTGGCAATCTTCCATCCATTCAAACTCCTGGTCCTTACGTGTTAACTTCATCATAGGCTCCGCAATTCTTGAGAAATTTTCTACGAACCTCCGGTAATATCCAACAAGTCCGAGAAAACTTCTCACTTCTGCAACTGATGTAGGTGTAGGCCAAGTTTCTATTGCATCAACCTTCTCTGGATCAACTGAAAGTCCTTCTCCTGAGATGATATGTCCCAAGAAAGGCACCTTATCCATACAAAACTTATATTTACTGAGTTTGGCATATAACTTCTCATGCCTCAACGTCTCTAACACAATTCTGAGATGCTCCTCGTGCTCTTCGTGTCTTTTGAAATATACTAGAATGTCATCAATAAATATAACCACAAATTTGTCCAAGTACTGATAAAAAACTCCATTCATCAAACTCATGAACACAGCTGGCGCATTGGTTAAACCAAACGGTATTACTAAGAACTCATAATGTCCATCCTGAAGGCTGTCTTTGGTATATCCTCCTTCCTCACTCTAATATGGTGATAACCAGATCTAAGGTCAATCTTCGAGAATACCCTAGCACCACTCAATTGATCGAATAAGTCATCAATGCGTGGTAAGGGATATCGATTCTTAATGGTCACAGCGTTTAGTGCCCTGTAATCAATGCACAAATGTACTGTTCCATCCTTCTTCGGTACAAATAGTATGGGTGCTCCCCAAGGTAAAATACTGGGCCAATAAAACCCTTCTCCAGAAGATCATCAACTTGTTCCTTCAATTCCACCAACTCCTTAGGTGCTAGCCGATATACTGATGAAGTGATAGGCTCTGCTCCTGGAGTTAAGTCTATTGTGAATTCTATTTCTCGATCAGGTGGTAAACCTGGAAGATCGTCAGGAAATACATGCACAAACTCTGATATGACTCTTGGGTAACATGTCTCCCCTTCTACAGATAGTACCCTAAGAGTAGGCTGAACACCTTGCTCTATAGCTCACCAAAGAAACTCAAACTCTAGATGTCCATGCGGTCTAAATATAACTCGTCCAAGTCGGTAATCTAGGTTCGCATGGTACTGACTTAACCAATCCATACCAAGTACAACATCATAATTTGGCATAAAAAAGATCAGAAATTGCGCTCGCATCTCTCTTCCACAGACTACTACCGAACAAAATCTATAGATGTCACTAACTGGGATAATTCTACCTCCCGTAAGAATTCTCTTAATCTTCGGAAGGGGTGCGGTAGCTACTCTATGGGTGGCTACGAAGCTAGCAGCTATGAATGAATGCGATGCACCAGAATCAAATAAAGCTACAGCAGGTAATGAAGCTACTAATATAGTACCTGCTATAACTTATCCTGCAGTAGCTTCCTCCTCAACAGCCAATGTAAATGCTTGTCCTCGTCCCTAAGCTGGACCTCTCTGATGACGAGCCTACTGAAATAGTGCTGCCTGTGGTGCCAATGGTGGTCTCTGCTGATATCCTCCTGGAGCTGGTGGTCTGGCTGCTCCAACTCCCGTCTGTGGTACTTCCAACGCTGGATAAGCTGGCCTTGGTGCAGGTAAAGCTAGTCTTGGTGCTCCCTCTCTGCGTTCAGAGCATTCCTTGGATAGATGCTGGTTGGATCCGCAAATCAGACATAGTCCCAACTTGCGTCTGTACTCTCTCTCGATATGGCCAACCTTGCCACAGTAGTGACAAGCAGGAAGAGATATGGCCCTAGGTGCTGCTCTCTCTGGTAGATTCCTCTGGGGTCATTTTGCAGAATCCTCCTGTGATGCCCTGGATGGTGCTGATGTGAATGGCCGCTTCAGACTCAATTCCCTTCTAGTGACACGCTCCATGCGTCGTGCTGCAGCAAGGACGTCGGTGTACGATATTGGTACAACAGATCCGATCAACCTTTGGAGCTCGTACTTGAGTCCGTTAAAGAATTCTCTGCCTTCTCTTCTTCGGTAGGAATTAGAGAAGGGGCGAAGCGACTCAGCCGAATGAATTCAGCATTGTATTCTTCCACCGACATATTGCCTTGGATAAGGCGGTTGAACTTGTCTCAGAGTTCCGACCGAGCAACAGCTGGGATATACATCTCTTGGAAGAGTCTGGAGAACTCTTCCCAAGTGACTCGGTCCTGTCCGAGCCTCCTCTCTTCTGATAGCCACCAACGATGTGCATTATCAGTCAACTGCATTCTGACAGCAGTCATCCATCTCTCCCTCGGAAGTTCAGCTGCTTCCAACTGGTGTTATGTGTTCGTGAGCCACTCGTGAACTTTAGTTGGCCCCTCCTTGCCAGAAAAGGTACGAGGCTTTAGCTGACAAAAATTAGTGATAAATCCCGTCGCTGGTCGCCTAGCTGGTGGGTTTGCCTGCTCCAATACGATTACTAGGCTGGTTCTCAAATACTCTGTCTCATGACGCTGAGCCACTTGTTGAACCTGTTGTTGGGCTTGCATCATGGCATAAAATATTTGAAATATCTGCTGCCCGTCCATGGCTTGCCCTGGTGGAAAAACAGGCATCGGTGGAGTGAATTGTGGCAGAGGTGGGATGTCATCACGTCGGAACCTTGAATTATGCTGGCCGGCTTGATCACTTTGAGAAGATTGTCCTATATTCTCTGGTGTCACTCCATCTCCATAGGTAACCACAGCATCGTGTGGTGTATCCAAGGAATTCACATCACTGGTTCTCGGATCCATTACTCTGCATCAAAAAAAACTATAAGAAAGCACAGAGGAATCAAAGCAAGATGCAAATCAAGTAATTAATTCGAATTCGATATAGAGTTCAAAAATGATTCAATCAATGGATGAGATCCTATAACTTATCCTATCCTTAGTGCAGGCTTGCTCGGTCCCTAAGTTAAAACTGAACAATTTAGTCGTAGACCTGCACGGGCCACCACAAAAACCATGTTACACCCCATTCCCAAACACCGAGGGACTAGACACATGGCAATGGCCAGCAGCACACGCTGATGGACAACCCCAATTTAATGGATCCATCGGGGCGTACTTAAGCTGTAAAATAAAGTCTACTAAAACCTTCCACAAACTAATCTCATCCATAGAAGATAAATATGATCAACAGCAATAAGAAATGAAATAAATTCACATCCAGTCTCAACAAAGTACTTCGGGGAACAACCCGATATAAATCTGATACAATGGTTCAACAGACCAAAACATAAATATCTGAATAAAGTAGATACTGAGTACGGAACACAGATACTCAGGAAAAGTCTTCAGTCATCATCTCATCCTCGAGAATCGGTACAGCTCCTGTATCAACTCCTGCTCCTGTTGCTGTCCCGTAAACCTCAGGATTGAAATCGTCTGCTAATCCTGGGGACATAATCCGGATCCAGGTCCTCAGGGGACATAGCAAGGTACAGATAATATAAGCCAAAATAAATGCAGTACAATAGTAAATGAAATAAATAGGGTAAATATCTAATCATCTATATGAAATGCAAGTGAGAGCATCACTAGTACTCAGGCTGAGACCGCTACAAGCTCTGTGTCGGGGAGCCGGGTAGCAGTAATAACACGTAATGTGCCTAGCTCCGTTGTAGAGTCTACGGCCTCACAATAATAATAAATATATAGAAAACAGCCTGTATCCTGTGTGTCTCGCCCCATCTAATGTAACCACATATCTCATGTTCATAACGTCTCATGTTCATGTCATGCGAAATCATAACTAATACAGCAAGTCATATAATATCTATGAATATAATGTCTATGTCACAATCCTGCAACCTACACAGAATCACCTCGAATATTTCAGGAAAATTTTGTCTCATGAATAGTGTCAGGTGTCCTGGGTATGACGTACTTGATAATGCAAGCACAAGAATATAAAGGGTCACGATATCCATCTCTAGGTGACGTTACACAACTCCGCGTACGGTGTTGGCACCCGACTATTAATCGGACGCTAAGTAAGTCACACGGTCCTAGGTTTAAGTAGGTACAACAATCACAGGAATAAAACAAGAGAATAATATGAATCAATATACTGAAAATATGGCAAGGTACACTTGCCTGGGGTTTGAATACCAACAGCTGTCCCTGTATCAGTGGATCCTGTAGGTACTCATCTAAAAGCTGTAATAAACATCACCAACAGGTTTTAAAAATATTAAATAGCTAGAAATGCCTGTCCTTGAGTCCAATTTGGACACAAGGGCAAAAATCACAATTTCTGGTCAAAGCGGGGTCCACATGTGGCCCGCTTCGCATCGAAAAATGTGTCAGAACCAATGGTCTCCAAATTCGTCAATCTTAGTGTCAAAAAGTCCAGAACAATGGTACAAACCCAACGGAACTTTCAAAATTGGATTCCGATGAGCCGGTCACAAAATCGCCCGTCAAGTGGAGTCGTGGGGCCCACGATATGCAATTTTATCAACGTTCTCAGAATTGAACCAAACTTGGGTCACAGGACCTACGTATTGCTACGAGTCCGATGGCACAAGTTTCGTTTCGATCCGACGTGTATACACAAAGTTACAACGTGTCCCAAAACAGGCGGATACGGGGTGTTGTCGGCGGATACGCGTTGATTCCGGTGTGCACGCACATCCAAATCAACTTCTGCGGAATCCTGTACGTCCTTATCAATGGTATGCACATTTTGGTGAAGACCACACGCGACCAAGTCATCCCGTTTGGCGGGACGTACTCAGATCTGGGGGAAAACGGGGTATTATTTTTCCTATTTTTGGATCGCGCTTCATGATCGCCACAGGACGCCACTCACCGAGCGGGTTACACGGGCATCGAGAGGGTTACACAGCCTACGCGTCACAACTGACGGAACAAAAAATAGGGCAACGAGGAGAGAGAACGGGTTACCTGAACGGGGCTACGCGGAACGAGGTTTCTCGTGTCCGCGAGGTGACACGACACTGCGACACGGTGCTGCTATATCCGGGTACTGCTGTGTCCGGGTTAGGGTTCAGGCGGAGACTCGCCGGAGCTTCACCGTGGCTGCTCAGGGCTTCGCCGGTGGAGAGCATCCCTGGCGGAGGCGGAGACGACTAGTGGGGGCGCCGCGGGGAGAGCAGTGGCTGCTGCTGCTCGTGGTCGAGGCGGATGGGAAGACGAGGAGCTGGGCGACCGAGGTTCTGGTCGAGCGGCTGCGGGTCGCAGAGAGGGCAGAGGATGGCGAGGAGACGGTAGCGAGGGGTTCCGTTGGTTGGGATTTAGGGTTCAGGCGGAGCTAGGGCAGGGTATTTTGGGGGTTCTTCGGGAGGAGAAGGATCTGGAGGAGAAAGACGGTGTCAGTGGGCTAGGGCGGCCGAGGGTGATCTGAGTGGGGCACTGCGGGTTCTGGCCGAAGGAGGTTAGGGGTTTCGGCCTGCGGAGCGAGGTTATCGAGGGGGTTATATAGGGCGCCGGAACAGTAAAGGGAAAGGGATTAGGATTAGGGTTTCGACCGGGTTACCGGGTCCGAGTCGGGTTCAATTCGGATCCGACCCGATCCGTTAAGAGCTGGGTTCAGTTCGGTTCGGTTCGTTTCTCCTTGGTTCGGTTCGGGTTGGTTTGGTTTATTTCAAAATAAACCGAGTTTAATTCAGGGTTTAATTAGGGTTTATTTACAACTTGGTTTCTAGGTCTTTAAAAATGCTTCCGGGGTCCAATAAATTCCCAAAAAATTATCCTATGTCTAGTTTTTCATTTTACACCTAAAAATATTATTCTCATAATATTTTAATATTAATTAACATCATTTAAAAATCATTTAATTTTAAAATACCTTAGTTTTAGTCCCAGAAAAATTACAGAAAATTGTGTAAAATTATTTTAAAAAGTTTGAAAAATAATCATGGTGATTACACTACCGCTCGACCGTTGTGGATGCTGGAGCACCGTCGCTGTCCTAACGCATGCACACGCTCACCTTGGCCGCTGAAACCCAATCTAGGTACCCATCTTCTTCGCTGAATTTTTTCCTACATACGCGACCCAATTTTGGTCCAGTTGTTAGATTCAACCACAACATGAACACCTTCTACTATCTTCAAGTAGTTTTATTCGAACAACTTTATTTTTGTTTTTAGTTTAACCAAAAATTTTTAAAAAATCTGAGTTTTCATGCAAAACAGAACACATGTAAACTGATCTATGAGGATATATTGGAAGGCTAGTTTCTTCCAGAATATTTGACAAACCTAGAGTCTAAATTAACAGACCTAAATACAACCTATTAGGGATCAAAATAATATATTATTTGCAGATATTTGATCAATGAATCTGTACTAAAAACCTTGTTAAGAATCACGAAAATAGTTTTTAAAAACTTGTGATACGGAGTGCGTCCCAACAAACTGGACCACCATATGATATTCCAGTTGTATCGAAAGACGCGTATAATATTTTCTGATATGTGGGCTTTCTTGAAAGTTGATTTGGACGTATATACACGCCTGAATCAACCTGTATCCGTAAAAAGTCTCACGTATTAACATTCTGCAAATTTCTCCATTAGTAGGTGAATGCACGTCGGAATGCGATAAAACTTATGCCAACGGATCCGTGGTATCACTCTGGTTCTGTGACCCAAGTTTCACGCGATTCTTAGATAGTTGACCGAACCGCCTATTTGCAGGTCCCACGGGTTGACTTGACAAACGAAATTATGATCGGCTCACCCAAATCCAAAATTGGACATACCGTTGAGTTCGTATCATCTTTTAGTATTTTTTGACCAATAATTTTTCTAATTTAGAGATATTTACCTCTGACACGTATTTCAGTGCAAAGTGGACCACATGTGGACCCGTTTTGGCCCAAAATTATCGTTTTGCCCCTGTGTCCAAATTTGACGAAATGGTAGAGTTTTTTAACTATCTTACTGATTTTAGAGACGTTGGTGATGTTTATTTTAGAATCTGGAGACTTTCTTTTAGAGTCCTTACTTTTTGGTTCCTTGGGATCATCGTTTGGACGTCTACATTACACAGCTAGCTTGCCAGGCAAGTATACCTTGCCATAGTACTGTTTAGTTACATTCTTTGCTGTATATTTATTTTTTGTTATCTATTTTTATTTATTTTACTATATAAAACTGTGTATCCAAGACAGACTTGGGTGCAACGACGGTTGCATCGTCGTTGTCTTTATTTATATTATACATGTTGACCTAGTTTTATGAGACTACCCCATGAGTTTGAGGCATCATTATGTTCCTTTGGCCGTGACATAATAGTTACATGAGTTTTGAGTCTCATGTAGGATACGAACTTGCCTATTAGGCTGGCCACCTGTATGTATAGGTCGTGCGACGGATAAGGAATAACTGCTAAATAAAATATCATGTTTATCATACTTAGCAGTTACTATAGTTTTTAGCGTGTTATGGATTGACACGTTAGTAGCATTAGGTGGGAAGAATAATGAGTAAGCGTTTGTGACTTATTTACACTTTTTATTTTTGGCCCGTAAGCTCCGTCGGAGACGCGAGCCATCATTTTAGCTAGATAGTCCATACGCGGAAAAGTTGTTCTTAAACTACATATCACATAGACTGGTTAGACGACCACGTTGGATGTTTACTTTTTGTACTTTATTGGCATGCTTTTATGTATCTTGTTACGTCCCTTTGAGGACCTGGTTCTTTTCCAGGTATAGACGGTCAAGATTATCCGCAGGAGTACAGACCGGGACCTGACACATCATTCTCTGTTAAGGAGGTCTTACCCTCTGAGTACTCATGATTACTTCATAGTTGATAGATCGTTAGTTTTTATTCTCTTTATTGACATTTATTTTATATTAGGGTTCCATCCTCCTCTATCATTTTAGTTTTGATTTAGTCATTTGGTAGTGGATTTGTCTCCACCCGACTATTATTTCTTTTGATACCTCATACTTGAGACTTTCAGTTATTTATTTTGATATTCCTTTACTTGTTTCTGTGGATGAGATATAGATGCATGTGACTTATGATGACAATATATGTACCACTTATAAATTATTTATTCATATACAACGTATATGTATGTTATGATTTTTTTAACATATTGGAGTGTCATATACATACGGTTGGCATGCTACGTATTTTTAGTCCTACATATTTTAGGACTGGGACTAACACAAGTCGATCACATGTTGAAGCTAGTACTCACTTACTTAGCTAGTTATTTTTCTTGACTCTTGTATATGATACTCATTACTCTTGTATTTATTTAGCATTCCATATCTTGTATATTTTTTGCTCTTGTTCTATTGAACTTGTATTTTTCCTATTTACTATTACATAGTCTTTATCATTTACTGGAACTATTGTTAAAGGTGTACTTTACTCCAATCCTGACTGGATAATATTATCAGCGATCGCAGTCGTCTACATTTTCAGAGTGATGCTATAGACATGACTGCTCTTACACTGTGGACTTGAGGTGATAACCGTAGAGATCTAGACTAGTGCTTCTTTTTTATATCATGCCTAGTTTGATTCCTTTCGAATATTATTTAGTTTATCTTTCTTATTCTTATTCCTTTAGATTATTGTGATTGAGTATATGATAGGACTAGTTATATTAGTATGATTGATAGCTAGATATTGATGACCTAGACAGTGTTCTATCGTCGATACTGCCGCATAGGCTGGATGTACCTACATACTCTTACTCCTATATCAGGTGCGGGTCGTGACACATTTTTGTGGTGGCCCAAGCAGATCATCTTTGCAACTAGAGCAATATCGTGGTAGTACAATGGTTTAGTTGTACTACTGTGAGCCTGCGATAGAAATATGATATAGGATATTAGGATGAGAATACACAATCATAAATTAGGATTCTTGAGAGATTCCTAGGATGACCCATCAGAATCTTACTATAAACTCTAATTTTGAAATATGTTTCTAGTTTTTTTCTATTTACTCTCACTTGTTGTTGAATTTAACTCTTGATGTTCGTTGTTGACTTTGATTCTTATATCGAGATAAATTTTATGGACTGAATTGAGGTATATTCTGATGACGTATCTGAATAAGAACAGTAAGAAAGGAAATTATTTGCCTTTGTTATAGAGTCTAGAGTTTATTGCAGCTATATTAGCTAGCATAGCAAAAATATAGAGACCTGATTTTGGATGTACATATTTTAATTATGGAATTTAGAGTTTATCGCAGCCAATATAGTAAGCGGAGCACAACTATACTAGTTGGCATAGCGGGAATTCTAAAAAACATGATTATATAGGTATATACCTTGGTTATGGACTATATAGTTTATCGCAGCTATGCTTACTGGCGTGACAAAGATTCTGGATAACATAATTTTAGATAGTCGTGTATGATTATTATATTGTATCTTAAATTGGTACTTAACATATCATCTCTATCATTCCACTTTTATCATTGGATTATGTTCCATCACCATATTAACTCAGGAATAGAGATGTCCTTAGTTTCTCTAGTCCAGTTCCTCATAGAGCTTTATTTCATTAAGTATCAGTGTCATCATGCATGTTCTAGATAGATATATATATTCATATAGTTGAGTGATCTATGTATCATAAAAATTTGTGTTTGAATATCAATGGAGCATGATATTCCATTTGGTGCTTGATACTTGGTTGTATCGTGAGCAAAAGAATGTGTATTCAGGAGAGGTGCTAGTGAGTGTGCCATGATAAAATGGTATATATAAGTTTATAAGTGAGTGTGATAGTGTTAGAATGTATTGTGCTAGTAATAAGACTTATGCTATATGGTGAGTGTTGGGCATTGGTGTACGTAGATATGAGTGCACCTGTATGTGTCTAGTATAGTATATCACCTAGTATTGGGAATGATAAGTGGAGGAAGGAAGTAGAGTGTCTAGAATTGTGTGCATAAGTGCATAATAGGTGATGTGTGAATTGTATGGTGTTGAAATAAAGTATCAGTGGTAGAGTTTCATTAGTACCAAGAAGTGAGGGTCATGGATATTAGGAATACAATGCCATGAGTTAAGAGATGTCAAGATTGGTCATGGATGGTATCTTTGGGTGTAACACTGATTAATGTATCAGTGGTAGTTTCAAGTATAGTATGTGTGAGAAGATATATATATATATATATATATATATATATATATATATATATATATATATATATATATATATCAACAGTATATGGAATCATGTGTTTGCCTGTGAGTGTCTAAGTGAGACAAGTGTATCATAAAGTAAACAACTAGTACATTAGATGCATGTGATCATGAGTTCTAGTGAGGGTAATGAGGTGATATAGGGAATGAGCTAGTGTCAAAAGTGGAAGTGGTAGAGTGTGTATTAATGAGCACTATTGTGAGTATTAAGTATAGTTATGAAGTTAGTGTCTGTGTACTAGAGTGCCTATAGAGTACAATTATTCAGGGTATATCAAGATTAGAATGGGTAACATATAATAGGTATAGTGTATCAGTTAGTATCAGAGAGTATTATTTATGTGGTAGGACTAGTTAGATACACCAGTGTAATATTGAGAAAAGGTATGTGAGGGAGTATCAGGGAGAGTAGAAGTACAAGTGTTCAGGACAGTAAGAGAGGAAGGGTGACCTGTCTAGGGGTAAGTTTAAGTGAGTATGGATATATTACGAGCGTATTGGGTATGCGAGTGACTATGTAACAGTGAACTATACGAAGGGTAGAATGGTATAGTGTGATAGCAGTATCTAGTATTTAGCGTCATAGTGGATAGAAAGTATTTGTAGATAATTATATTACCAAGATACGGGTAAGTATCCTAGAGTGATTATTTAATTTTAGAATTGGATATACAATCAGATACAAAGATAGGAGAAGTACCTTAGCGTTAAGATTCAGAGTACCTCAAGTATTATGGAGGTTTAGGTTACAAGCATTCTAGTGGATAGTATAATAAGTATAGATGGGAGACATGAGTAACTTAGTATGAGAGTATCATCTAAGTGCCAAATATAGGAGCTAGTGTCTTATGTATATGGTGTCAAGACTGGGTAGGCATCCTATAAAGAGTATTCTAGATTGGTAAGGGTGTATCAATAGGGTACATAAGCGTGAGTGTATACAAGTATTCATTTACAAGAAGAATGGTTAAGCAGTGTTCAAGTGACTACAAGAACTGAGACTGATAGAAGACTGTATGTGTGTTAGAGAGTGGGCTAGAATAAGAATCGACATATTAGTGAATGCGTTCATGTGTCTTACAAGGACGTAGGAAATCTGAGTGGAAGTAGAGTACCTTTTAGTGCCAGAGTATAGTATCCTAAAAGTATTAGTATAATATCTTGGATAATGTGTGCTAGTGAGTTAAGTGTGTACATGGCCTAGAATAATAGTATATCATTAGTATTAGAAGTAGTAACCCTCAATATTAAGCATTTTGTCTAGGTTGATGTTTAGTGAATGCTTGGAGATATAAGTAAGAGTTCTATCTAAACCATATGTGGCACCGCAAATGCTCAACATCAGCAGAAAGAAACACCCCAAGCAGGGTAGGGCTTTTACAAAAATGGTCGAGGGACCGATGCTGCAGGTATTGGGTTAGTAGGTTTTAAGCTTTTCTTTTCGTTTTCTTTCCAATATATTGATTTGTGTGATTCTATGATATATTATAGTTGTATTAGTAATATTGTGATATAGTATAGTTAGCAAGTGACCCTGATAGAGACTGCAATATCAGGACTAATATTATTATAGCCATACCTATTTGATAAACCGTGAATGATTCCTTTAAATAAGAACTGTTTATTGCATAATTTTATGTAGGACTTTATTGGACCTTGGTTAGATGAGGGTTTGACTATAGCCAGGATTACGATGAATAGATTATAGCCAGTTGAAGAAAAAAGATGAGAATATCTTCTGGACCATGAGTTATCATTTCAGTTCGTGTCTACTTTCATGCTTAAATTTCAAGAACCAAATTTTTCTAAGAGGGGTAGGATTGTAACTACCACTTTTCACCATAGAAGTATTTTGATAATTTTGCATGTTGTTAAATTTTTTATATATATTATTTTATATTAATGATTGCCAAGAATTATATTCGTATTAGTTAGTGGCTAGCCAATTATAATTTGCAAGTGTTAGTTATTGCTAATGATTGTTAGTCATGACTTTAGTAATTAGAATTAATTAAGTTTTGTTGTCATGAAGAGAATATTCCTCTAAGTTGTAGAGATTTCTTCCTTTAGTTAATTAGATTGCATTCATGCCAAATATAGAGGGGCAAACTTAATATTTTGGCATGACCAAACCTTACTATAAGAGATAAATTTAATTTAGGGCTAATCCATTCATTTTATTTCACTTATTAGCCTCATTTTTTTCCAAAGCTTCTTATTCCCCAAGAAAATCCAATTATCTACCAATTCCACTCAATCTACTTTCAATTACATTCATTCTCACCATCACGAAGGCCTAGAGCATTGAAGAGTACAAGAAGATCCATATGAGAGAAACTTGCTAGGAGATCGTGTCTGACTCATCCCTTCCGTGTCCAAATTCAGAATTCTCCAAAAAGTCTACCAAAATACTAGGTAATTCTCTCAATTTTATCAAATTTATGGTTAGTAACATCTCTTGGTCATGTAGAAACCTATCCATTGTTATATTTAACTTTTTAATGGTAGGTCTAGGTAGGAGCCCTCAATTTGGCAGATCTAAGTTAGTGTCAAAATTTTGGGGCTCAATTTAGAAAAAAATTTAATTGTGTCCATTGAGTGTGTATATTACATCATAATGAGGACTATTGATGTTTATTTGATGTTATGAATGTATTTTTGTATCCAAAATTGGATATGTAGATTATGTATCCTGATACCACATGATACGTATAGATAAATTTGGTAAATTGAGTGTATACATGTGTTCTTTTGTCTAAAATAGTCCAAATTTGTCATAGTATTCAACCTCATTTTTACCAGTCATAGAAACTTTGAAATGCCATAACTCCAAATTTAGGACTATGATTAATCTCTTATTCGTGATTAGACGAAGAGATTACTCCATGTATGCTCGCCAGATATATCACTCATCCAGGTAAGGAGTCTTCTCTTTCTTATAATCATTACTTCGAATTGCTCGAGAATTCTTTGATAGTGATTTTGTCAGGTTCTAGGGGGGCTACTCTACTACTCTTTTTTGATGATCTTCCTTCGGACACCTAACGGTCCCGACGGAGTGGGCTCCCTAACGGTCGCCTTCGGGAGCCTCATTCCACTCGTCCAGCCCTCTTCACGAACTTGTACAATCAATGCCAGAAAGATAGCCAACTCTATGATCGAAGAAATAAGGAAAGGAGCGACGATTTGGCACCAGATATCTGGAGGTGTGGAAAGAGCTGCTGTGAGAAGGGGAAAAAGCCTCAAATAATGATGATTGCTCGTGAAGCTTTCCACAAAAAGACCCCTTCTTTCTGGCAAAGAGATCACAATGACAGGTACCTAGGAGTATAGCGATAAAATGAACGAAATACGAAGAGTGAAGCCGGGCCAGGATCGAGAAGTAGAAGTCATCAAAAGAGATATTTCTCTTCTCACCTCAGATCAAGAGGAATGGTAGCTTGTCAAGTTGGCCTATATATTCCCAATTATAGCTTTCTTTTTACCGTTTGTTCTTCTTTGTC
The DNA here is from genome assembly GCA_036927795.1 of Iris macrosiphon. Lineage (NCBI taxonomy): Eukaryota > Viridiplantae > Streptophyta > Magnoliopsida > Asparagales > Iridaceae > Iris > Iris macrosiphon. The sequence continues at coordinate 105,006,795 of JAYESA010000008.1, read as the reverse complement.
AACGTTACTAAGGACCTCTAGGTTTGCCTACTTTATGAGAGACCAGCCAATAGTTAAGAAATTAGTGAACCTATGAGATTGATTGAACAAGCCTTAAAGGCAAAGAAGAATCATCGAACTAATCTGTCATTAAAACAAATTCAGGAGGAAAGACACGTCATGTCTCTTTAGATGCAAATAAGGATAGTCTTCTAATCATGGTCATGGTATGCTCTACTATTATCTTCATTCCCGAAGTACCGATGGAGATTGCTGATCTAATATATGAGCCCTTATAGTACGGACTTGCTTATGAGCCTTTATATTATAGTAGAGTAGAAGAGGCTAGCCCAAACTATGAATGGAGTGAATCCGATGATGATTGGGACTTCCAATCTGAACAAGACCGATGATTCTTATACTTCTTCAGTCTCAGGGGATATGGGGAATGCGGCACCTGCAATTGTTGTTATATTAGATCTAAAACAAAGGCTCTTTCTTGACCAACCCACAAAATAGAATCCCTTGATATGGAAAGACAGAATATAGAATATAACCTAAAAGGAAAGGCATAATCAACAGTTAAGGCATAAAGGCTTTATTCGTCCCGTACCACCTTGTCTTAGCTTCAAGTTATTTTATAACCTTCATTCATTCTCTTGGTTAGATCCGGGTCGATCCTTGCCTCCGTTTGTTTTTGTTACTTATCCTTCGGTCTCCTCGCCAAGAGCTCCCCGACGACGTTGTTATTAATATTATAAATAAATGCTCACGGGTCCCGAGCCTAGGAAAGCAATAGAACCAACGATGTATTCTCAATCTTCCGAGGGGCGACATTTAAGCCTTTAGATTTATCTCCTTTTTCCCAAGTGCCAAGAATCGACGAATGAAGGCTCCATAGCGGCATTGGACAATAAGCTAATCCGTTTCCAGTGACCCGATTCGATCCAGTGCAAAAAAAAAGTGAGTGAGCAACAAATGAACCAATATCGGACCAAGCGAATATCTGTCTCTCAATCCCGGGATTCCAATCCAAATTATGTATGAATTTACTGACCGTACTAGATTTTATGATTCTCTAGGAGAGAAGAGTCAAGGTTCATTGCAATTACTTATTTTCTATTAGTGACACCGGAAAGGATGAAAAGAGATAAGATACTGGTGGTTAGCCTGTCCCGAACTCGTAATTGATAGTTTTTGATGAATGGAGATGGCTTCGAGCCTTCACTGAACGATGGAAATCTCAATCGAGACTAGGAGAGGTGGCCTCATATCCCGTCCCTGGTTCCGGCTCTCCGGAGAGCCCGTTCATAATTTAGGTCCTGTAGATACTCGTACTACATCTCTTATTCATAGATTTGTGCCTGCCTTTATACAGATAGATACAAAATTATCTATCTTTGAAATAGGGATTAAGGTAGTGGATCTTTTAGCTCCTTATCACCGAATAACAAGGTTATTTGTAACATGGGCTCTCCACTTTCAATCATAAACGAGTTCATCTATATGAATGATATTCAACCTATAGAAAGAAGGGATAAACTTCCTGAATATAGCTTTGCCTGTGAGGTAATCTCAAAAGAGATACTTCTAGATGAGAGGATCAAACCATTCCTCAAAGACTTGACTGATCACTCTATCAAACTCAAACGACTGAGTTTCATACGATAGAAGTAGGAAGTTTCTTCAACCCCAGTGACCGGCCTAATCATAGGCACCTTTGGGCGAGATCTACTTTGTTATCTTGGCTACCGCAAAGGATCCACAACAATGACAGAATGCCTTAAAAGAACCGTATCGAAGTTAGCTTTTAAAATATATAAATTAATAGGCTAAATTTGTTTTGAAACTTTATGTAAAACTATTTGAGTGTCAGGTGTCCAAAAGAAGAAAGAATTTCGGTGTTTTTGAGTTTTTGGGACCTTCCGAACACGAAGATGCGATCCTTTTGAAATTTTGGAAAGCTAATACGAAGGGATACGACATACTTTAACCCTAGAATTTATTGAATAGGTCTAATAGGTACAGTATTACTTACAAATAAAGAACTGACTATACGACATAGGCATTTTGTGTATCCTATGAGCCTAGGTAGTATGGATATCAAGTGAGTGTAGGTTATAGTTATGGGTTAGTATCTTGGGGGTTGGTATCATATGATACCTAATGTGGTACCATGGTACCATGTATAAATAAGTAGGATATGTATGGGATAAATTAGAGTGTGGTATCCTAGGATGTATCAAGGTATTTAGAATACCAAGATACCAAAATATTAGAACCAGTATGAGGTAATAATATAATACTAAGGTAAAGTTATGATATTAGGTATTGGATTAAGATACCATGGTAAGGGTAGTGTCTAGATTGGGTAATGGGTTAGGTACCAAGGTATGAGTTAAGGTATTGGGTATTGGTCAAGGTAACGGTATTAGCTAAGGTATTAGTCTAGAAACTAGGATACTAGATAATATGTTAAAGTATTGGTTAAGTTAATGAGGTAATACTAAGATATTGGCTAGGTATTAAGTGTTAGACAAAGTTATTATATATATTAGTATATCTATATATTATATATGAGATTATTATATCATAGCTAACTAGTATGACTTTAAAACCTAGCATTAGCAAGGTATTGACCCATAGTTGAGATATTGTAAATACGTCTAAGGTATTAGTCTATAAACTTGGATATTAATAAGGTATTGACTAGTATAGACTAGAAACCAAGTTAAGCCAAGTTATTAACCCTAGAACTAATGCATTGACTAATAGTTAAGGTATTTGAGATACGGGCTAAGGTATTAGATAAATATGTCATACGGGTAAAGATACCGTGATATGGGATAGGGTAAATAGCTATGCCAAGATATTGATAGAAATTATAGGTAGAAGTACATATTAGGGTAATATATATTATTAACTTATTAGTATAGCCTGCAAAGCTAGTATTAGCCCAGTATTAACTAGTATTGACTAGTTTAACCTAGTTAGCACATAAAAACCAAATAGTGACTTGTTAAGGCCTAGTATAACTTTATAAACCTTTTAAATAGGTTAAATCAACCTAAAAACTAGGAAATAACCTAGTTTGACTGTGTTGACCTAGATTTGACCTAGTTTGACTATTCTGACCTAGTTTTTAGTTAATTAAATTTATTGTTGACTTTAAAACACTATTTGAACTTGATATATCATATATAGGTTACTTGGACTCTAGTTCAAACACTATTTGATATTCATTACTCTGGACCTCAGGCGAGTACATTCTTTGATAGTTTCTTGTTTATGATATCTTCTATGTCTTGTATTTAGTGTAGTTATACTTGATTTCCTGGCACGTGATTACACAGATTAGTATTTTTGGATTCTGTCATGAGATATTATGCCTTGTGTATCTTGGTATATCTTGTGCAAGCCTTGTTGTTCTTGTACTTGTATAGACATTATTTCTTGAGAATACTTGCTACCTTCTCAGAGAATCTCGTATCGTAACATGCTTGGTTGGATCCACTATACCAGTCAGGGGCGAATAGTGTTAGTGTAGATATATGATCATAACTTCCTTGTACATGTCATGTTCCTTGTAAGTGTTAATTATACACAGCACGTATGATTAACCAGAACATAATCCTTATTTAAGTTCCCAAGCCGATCATATGTTGAAGTTAGTACTCACTCGCTTAGCTAATTATATTTCTTGACTCTTATATATGATACTCATTACTCTTGTATTTATTTACAGCATTCCATATCTTGTATATTTTTTGTTCTTATTCTATTTATCATGTATTTCTTCTTATTTACTATTACATAATTTTTATTATTTACTAGAACTGTTGTTAGAGGTGTACTTTGCTCCAATCCTGACTGGATAATAATTTCAGTAATTGTGGTGCTCTATATTATGGGATTTCAGAGTGATGTTATAGACATGACTGCTCTTACACTGTGGACTTGAGGTGACAACTGCAGAGATCTAAGCTAGTGCTTCTTATTCCATATCATGTCTAGTTTTATTTCTTTAAAATATTATTTAGTTTATCTTTCTTATTCATTCTTCCTTTAGATTTTTGTGATTGATTACATGATAGAACTAGTTGTATTAGTATGATTGATAGCTAGATAATGATGACCTAGATAGCGTTCTACCATCGATGCTATCGCGTAGGCTGGACGTATCCACGTACACTTACCCCTATATTGGGTGCGGGTCATGACACTAGGGCATCGAGGCATTGTTGATCACTTGTTCCCCCTTCGTTGTTATCCCATGCCATATATATTGATATTACATGTAGGGGGTGAACGGTATCACAGACCCTTCACTTCTTGCTTTATATTCCTGAATAACGTTGTCTTCATGGTAGGTTTGCATTATTGCGTCATCTTTAGAATCAGGTGGGTTACTACCCCTATATTCAGATAATGTGCCGAGTTGTCGGGGGTGATCACTCCCTGGTGCACCATCATTGGTTCCCTGAGAATCATTGTCTTTATGGAACGTCGTGTTGGCTCGGATAGCAGAAAGGTTACTACCCTCGGTTTGCAAAGCTGCATTAGTCCTCAAAGGAAAACTATCTCCACTTATGGTGTGGTGTCTTCGCGTGAAGACCTTGACTTTAGGTGAGTGTCCTGGAATACCCCTTTAGTGGGGTATAGTTGGTTGGTCATCTCGTAGCCAATCTCTCGACATACTGGTTGAGGTCGGGGGGGTGGATGAACTTGCTTTTGAGTTCTTCTTTGCAAGAAAAGATTTCTATAATGAGCAACATGAGGAAAACGACCGATCTTCATCGCTTGAGTCTTGATTTTTTTTTTTACTGTCCTGCTTTGATAAAGAAGTATTACCATGACCCACACCCGGTGTAGGGGCACGAATACGTGGGTGTGTTCAGCCTACGCTATAGCATCGACGGTAGAACATTGTCTAGGTCAACTATATTATCTAAATATCTCACACAATATATATAATATACATGTCAAGATATCTCAACTTCCAAATGGAGAACACTCTGATAATATGATAATGATAATCAATACTCAATCACAATATAAATCTAGAGGAAGATATGGCACGATATGGAATAGAAGAAATAAAATACAGAGTCATAATACAATACAACACAAGTCCAAGTCCAAAAGTCTAAGCTCAAACAATAATCTCAAATATAATACATGTCATGATGTCTAAATGTGAAATACAATAACATAAAAGAGGACTGCTAATCCTCTCCAACTGCTTGTACTACTCAATATGCTCTACGGTACTATCTCAACGGTCTCGCTATCCTATGGCCCGTAATAGTTGGGATACATCTTCTCTAACCAATCATCTAAAAAAATATCAAGTCAGGATTGGAGCGAAGTACAACCCAATAGAAGTTTCAAGTTAATTGATAATGACCATAAACAGAAATGGAGAATGTAAACGAGAAGTAATGAACAATATCATACTATGGTAGAAAATAAGACAGATAATCTAGAGCAATAAAGTATAAAATGATCACAATAAAATAGAATAAAGGCAATGAACTAGAATATAGAGAAAAACTGTAACTATAATAAGTGTTTGAAATACTAGTTAGATATGTGATCGGCTTAGGTTATCAAGATCTACTATCAAGGCTATAACACAATCATATGACTATGATTGGTTGTTGTCTACAAGTAACACGATTAATAACACAATCATTTAAGACTGGTTGTTGTCTACGGAGTAACACAATTATACGTAAGGTGTATGACTGGTTGTTGTCTACATGATGCATTATAATATTTAAGGGTTTGATCACATATCCATCTAGCATTTTCTTCGCCCCCGACTAGTACAATGGATCCATATCATGACACGTCACGATACGATAATCACTATGCAAGGTCTACAATACAAGCACGATGATCACGGTCTATATAATCACGAGAAATATTATGGCAATCACTGAAGAGTAATATCTCATGACGAGGATCCAAGTATAATAATCCGTGTACCATCGTGTCAAGAATCATATAAATATTACTAAATACTTGTATTATAGTAATTATCAAATAATGGAAACTATTAGAGAATGTTCGCCTGGTATCCGGAGTGAGGAATAGTCAATCGTGCTCACACTGGAGTCTAAAATTCCTAAATATGGAATATCAGTGTTAATGAGTGAACTGAAAAGATAAACATGTGTAACTAACTTGTTGTGTATCACGACCCGCACCCGGTGTAGGGGCTCGAGTACGTGGGTACGTCCAGTCTACGTCATAACATCGATGGTAGAACGTTGTCTAGGCCAACAATACTATCCAAATATCTCACACAATATATATTTGTACCCGTCAATAATATCTTAACTCCAAATGAAGAACAGTGATATAATGGTTCAAGTATAATCGATACTCAATCATATATAAAGCTAAAGGAAGATAAATGCACGATATGGGATGGAAGAAAGAGTCAGAAATTATAATACAATTCATCCAAAACTAAAGGTCTAGCTACAACACAAGCTCAAATAATATATACATTCTAATGTCTAAACTGGAATAAAAATAATATGCTAATGCAAATCTATGTCGCCTCAGTAGCTGGTACTAATCCTCTGTCGGCTCAATCTCTTGTGGCTCGTAAAAGGTGGGACATATCTCTTCCAACCAATCATCTGAAAAATATATCCAGTCAGGATTGGAGCGAAGTACAACCCAATAGCAGTTCAAATTAATTGATAATGACTATAAATAGAAATAAAAAAATATAATACAATACGAGAAATAATGAACAATATCATACTATGGTATAAGGAACATGTAAACTAGAGCAATATGGTATACACTGATCACAAAAAAAAAGAATAAGACAAATAGAATATGGTAAAAAATTACAACTATACTAAGTGTTTGAAATACTAGTTAGATATGTGATTGGCTTGGGTTGAACATTGTCTACTTAAACGTTGGATAAACATTGTCTAACTTAAACATTGAACATTGTCTAGGCTTTGATCACATATCTAGCTAACACTTCCCCTGCCCCAACCAATACTCATGGATCCGATCACGACACATCACGAATACGGATATAATATGAGTACACGAAGAACAGAAATATACACGAATGAACACGAGCACAAGGAATACCCGATGCACTACATGTGAAAGAGTATACAAAGTACACGATAATGGGATGGCATCTCCTGACAGGATCCATATAGTACCAGTCCGTGTAACCACTGTGTCAGAATCAAGTAAAAATTTCCAAATGCTTGTATTATAGTAATTATGAAATAATAGAAACTATCAGAGAATGTACTTTCCTGTGATCCTGAGAAAATGGTATAACTCGGTATCCGAGCTTGTGTCACACAGACTTATATATGAAAGTCCATGTCATTTAGGGTAATAAAGTGATAAACAAGTTCAAATAAGCTAAATATGGTTTTCTAGGTCAAGACTATGTCATATTGGTCAAACTAGGTCAAACTACCTAAATGGTTGACTTTTAGGCCAAACTAGTCAATATTAGTCAAAACTAGATTATACCTAGGTTTCTATGACCAATAATAATCAAAACTAGTTAACGTCATCAAGTATATGTATATATAACTTCTAAATATACTAGTTAGTATGATATGATAGTTATTTTTACTTATTAGCATTACTTTAGTATCTAGACTAATTATCCATACCTAACTTATAGCACTTATCTTACATCTGAGCACATCCTGGACACTCCCACAGACCTAAATTTTCTCATGAACTTCCTGCACACACACACACACACACACATACCTATTCAAATACCCTTAACCACTGATACACCACATAACATACACTAACTGACACACTTTACTCACATAATTTCATATGGACACACTCCTAAATAACCTCACTTATCTATTCTGAACTAGCACCCCTCACACTTACTCTCAAATACTTGACATCATACCCATCTCCAATACCTGCACTGACTTCTACCTACTAACTCACAACCAGTATGCACAATACTAATAGAATGCCCACAACACCCCACTATCGCTAACACTTACCTATGCAAAGCCCTCATCCTCACACTCACTGAATTCACTACCCCAGGTCTGCAATTGTCACAGATTTACTAGATATGCATATTACCCTATCAAAGTCCTCACTTCACAGTGCACTCCTTACTCGGCATACACACTGGCACAAAGTCATATTATATTCCTTGCATACCCACGCACCTGATACTCTCATTAACCACTGATACATAGGTACATACAATGCATCACAATTCAAACACTATACTAGATAAAATATCTAACATACTTCAGTTGCTAACATCTAAATTTATACTTCCATGTGTCCAAATCTATACCCTCACATCACAGAGATCCTCTACTCATGTGCACATCTATATCATCTAACACCCACAGATACTACTGTCATTCCCTCTCCCAAAATCTGAACCCAGTTGTACTTTATTTCAGTCAAACTTATAGTGCCAACAAGTGCACTTGTTGTACAAATGACTGCAGCAAATGGCTGATGCTGCTTTTGGTCACTTCTCCACACACATGGTCACACCTGGGCACCCCACCTCTATGCACAATGGTACCAAACATTCTTATACTCACTCACTCAGGCCACTACAGACCTTAAGACACTATAAATACCTTAATTTATGTGTAAGGTTATATACTTATATATGAACTAATACCTAAGTATTTTATCACTTGTACTTATATGTATCAACTCTATAGAAAACCCTCAATCCTCACTCATCACTATAACCCACTGATACATTAATACGCAACTGACACTAACCTATATATACTTGACACTTACTCGATACAGTAACTTACCTCCCCAAACCTATACATATCTATAATATCACTTGACTCTCACACCCATGATAACCACATGCCAATTGATACTTGACTTAAGAATCTACTTAGGTGTCCCCACACTCTCTCTGTCCCAACCTGGCATTAATACACTAGAAATTGATCTATATACTCCCCCTTAAACACCCTACGCACATCACTAGAGTACCCCAAATTACAACAATAGTGGCAGAATTTGTTGCTGCATGAACAAGCACTGCTGCCAGCTGCTTTGTTGGTGCACGGGCAGTGCACTACAACACAGCAAGGCATGTACTGCATTGCTACTGAACACTTATAGTTTTCCCCCTACTGTCCACTGTCCAGACCCCTTAAAACATCTCCTCACTCCCATATAAATACACCATAACCTCATGATACCTCATCAACTGTATGATCACCTAACTGAAACATATGAGCTCTCATAATTACAAACATCAACTCATATGAACACACTTATGCCTCAACAATATATAGTTACAACCTCTACAATACAACACACTATTATAATACAAACACTATCCTACCCACTTCTATACACCTCGATAATATACACTAACACCATCGTACTCTAGTATCATAAACCAAAGTATGATAGCACATACAATCCATGATACCAAATATCAAACACATAGTGTGCATAACCATTATCCAATACCAATATCATGAAACTCAAGATACTCTATAATACACTTCTAATACAACCATGATACCACTCCAAAGTCCCATGAATCACTTATATATATATATATATATATATATATATATATATATATATATATATATATATATATATATATATATATATATATGTGATAAAATAGTTAGAATAGCTATTTATTATGCAATAGAAGAAGGAATACCATCAATTGGTTCAAACCTCTTCCGTATCTAATTGTGGATATGTATCTAGTCCCACAACCCCGATCTAAGTCTAATTAGATCTAATTAGTCTCATGATACACACTTGATGTGTCAATATCGGAATTCCTCCTAATTGGACATAAATTACTATGTAGATTCCACAATACAAGTAATATGAACCTATTTCTTGATCCTATGGGTAGCCTTAAGCCAAGGGATGATTCCTAATGGTAAAATACATGAATTAGAGTCTAAATTAAGGGATGGATTTAGAATTTACCTATTAAAAGATAGATTCACAATGAAGACTCAAGTGGACACGATCCGGACACGATCTCTTCACTAATGCTCTTCCTCCTTGTGCTTCTTGCTTCTCCAAGCTCCAAAACTTCTTTAGGAATGAAAAATTTGGGAGAATAGAAGTGAAATAAGAAAGAATTGATGGAGAGAATTGTAAAAATTTGGGGATCTAGATTTTTGGATTAAAATAAAATACAAATGAGAAGGAGAGAGAAGGAGAACCCCTCTTCAAGTGGCCGGCTCCTTACTCTTTCCCCAAGCTACATGCTAAGGTCCCAAATACCCCTACATGATATATTATAAGGAATAATTAAGGGTAAATATTTTTGGAAGTCTCTAACTAATTGCTATTAAACTAATTCTCCATAGTTAATTAGTAGGTATGGGTTCATTGGGCCTAGTCCATGTTGGCTCACTAATAGTCATGACAAGTCTAATTTAGGTCCACTGATGTCACGTCGAATTAAATAGGCTAGCCCACTAACTAAATTAAATGCTACAAGCCTCTAATTAAATATATGGCACTCTAATAATTAAATAACTAATACAAGCATCAAATAAATATTTATGGCCCACTAATATTAATACTATATACCTAAAATTAAATAACTAGGCCAAATTACCAAATTATCCCTAGTTGGAAAAGTGGGGGTGACATTGTGATATTTCTAGGCTACTTCTAGGTCCATATTAGTGTATACTAGTCTATACCGTACTATATTAGATTTTCTAGGTCATATTAAGGTCAATCTAGACAACACTAGACAATACTAGTTATTACTTAGATACCTTAGTACACCCAAGTGTCATATGATACCTACTGGTATCAGTTAACACTTGGCACACCTCACTCATCCTGCCCTCTATCTAAGGCCAACACCAACACAATACCTAGTACCACCAGATATCAACCCAATTCAAGTCCTAAATAACTTATCATTCTATATGGCTCTAATATATATTGGTCTTGGTATCAGTCCTCCTCTACTTTTTTTGTAAAATAACTACTTGCCCATCCCTCATAACAGAATACAGAGTACTACCTAATATCAGTCAATATTCTCGCTTCCAGTTGGTGCTCAATAATGGATTTTTCCCCAAGCTTTAACACCTATACCTGTAGAGTGCACAGAGGCACAGACACAGTTACCTCTTGTGCACCATTGCACACTCCAACGCTACTCTTGCATAAAGATACACTTGCTATTGTTGCTAAATTTAGTTGCACCAACAGCTTACATTCATTGATCTAACTATACACCATCTATTTACTGATACTAGTTTACCAGGATACACATATCACTCACTTTATCTTGTCTACTTAGCCCAATCAAGACATACCAGACTACACCTTACTGACTATCTAATACTACACATACCAGTACCAATGATTACTAGTATTCAGTTGCAACCAAGACTAAACTGGTAAGTGCACCATCCACACCATCTCAGGCCTGACTTGACTCCCTTTCATTGCACAAGCCACTGCATCCATACAACTAGAGCCCCAGGCATTTGTATACTATCACACTTGCTCACTAATCCTCACCCTCAAGGGTACTTAATATTCGTTATACACATCTACAGCTCCTAACTTATCATGTACTTAATACTCTAACTGGGACACTACCTCACTCTCATATGCACATATCCTGGTAGGCTCATACTGATACTCATCTTCCTCTAGATACTACCACTGGTACCTACTAATTGATACACCACTAATGCATAAACCCTCCTCTCAACTGTAACTCACCCTCACCTGTACTTGAATACTTCTAAGATACCTATCTCAGATTCCAATACTTAACTAGACTCGCAGACAGACCTTGCTGTGTTCACAGCAAGTTGCTGCACCCCACAACACACTTATTTCCCCTTCACTATATCAATGCTGTCCTACCACCTCACTGTAACTTCAGAATAGACTCCCCTCCTTGTGCACCTGACAGTAGACACTTGAGTACCACCATTTTCCCCCTCATGCCCTATCTATACACGATGTATCTCTGATATTCACAAGTATCACTATACCAACTCTACTGTACCATGTCAAACACTTCCATACACTTATCTAATCCCATAGGCTAATACTTAAAACATTTGCACATACTGAGTACCCATCCCTTGGTGACTAAAACTTCATCCCCTTGACTCCCTCACTGATACACCATAACACCAGTACTTCAACTCAGGTATCTCCTCCTTACTAAACACTACAAGTAGATGCCAAAAAACCTCACTGTACTACAGTGTGCTCACTTTCACTTATGCATTCCCCTTCTCAGTGTTGGATCTCCACATGAAACACCCTCACTCTTCCCTCAAGCTCCAAACCACCCAAACGCACACACTCAACATGCCACAGTACCTTACTCCACCACTTTATAGATATATAGTACACTCTCCTTCCCAAAGCTCCAATGCATATACAAACCAATCTCCCACTGCTCCTGATACCCAAGCTACATGCTCACCTAATCCCCCTTGACCCATACTCTGTGTAATGCAAAACAATTGGTCCTACCACTTCCTCCCATGAGGTAAACCCCTCACTCACTGTCTTTAGTACACACAATTATCTGCTACACTTCTCAAGGGACACACACTATCTTATTCAATGTACAACCCCAACCTCTATACGGCATGACTGAATAGAACAACACCCTAAAACTTGCTGAACACATCAATTGCAGACCTCCCCCATAGCTTTATATGCAGCCTCAACTGCCAACTTACTGCAGTAGGGACTGAACCCCTCCCAACTAGCAGTGCACATTACCCCCACTCGGGTTTAGACCAACCCCAAGAGCACCAATACCTGAATACAGTTCAGGATATTCCCCCCATTACTGACTCTACAATACCATCAGTCCTTACAAGCTTGTATCAACCTTCATGATACTACCAACTAGTATCTCTCTAATACTTCTTACTCACAACACACAAACCCAAGCCTACACCCCTTCAGGCACTCCATAAGAACAACTAACTATGACTGAACACAGTCCTAGAGTCTCCCCACACACATATATATAGCACTAACACAAGCCACAAGTCAAACACCTAATGTGTATCCCCTACGATACACAACAAACACCCATGATACACCATCCAATACCAAGATACTCTATCAAATAATATGGTATACAAATTATATACTTAAATTATAGTATGAATACTATTAGAAATAACTATTCTAATACGATTAAGTAAAATTGACCTATTGGAACACAATACAAAGGAAATTACCAAACCTACACTCCCATATCATGGCGTATCACGATATAGACTATCAGTATCCAATTGTGGACACTTAAACACTAACAAATCATGAATCATACTCTAAATTATAAATGAGACATTCCTACAAATACTAGTGGTCCAAATTTAGATTTTCCTCAATTTGGCCACAAAAGTCAATGTAACTTTTTGAATAGGTCTCCTATGAACCTAGTTTTTCTTCCTATGGGTAGACCTTAACCATTGATAGGTTCCTAATAGTCAAATACATCATTTAAAACTAAAATAACAAGAGAGATAAGAGTTTTACCTATTGGAAGAATGATTCACAATGTAAAGCACCAAGGGGACACAAGGAAGTAGATGGACACCTCATTCAAGCAATGCTCCACTCTCAAGCTTCTCTTGCTCCTCCAAGCTTTTTAGAATAGGTTTAGAATGGAGAAATAAGGATAAAAATGGTAGGGAGGAATTTGGAATGGAAGGGATTTAAGGAAAAAATGGAATAAAATAAATTAGAAATGAAACTAGGGTAGAATAAAGAAGAAAAAGAAGAAGAAGCTCTTTCCCTCTTCATATAGGTAGCCGAACCCCCTATCCATGCCCTAATAAAATACAAAAAGCCTAAATAGCCCCTTCTAAATAGCCATGAAGGTTTGGTATTAAAAGGGATTTTAATTAAGGAAGGTTCCAATAACTAAAAGAAGGGTTTACTAATCATTCTTCTCTAATTTAAAATTGGTCAACCATGACTAACTAATTGGTTGCACTAATGAGTCATGACAAGTCCAGTTGGTTCATTTAGATCACTAACAACTAGTCTAACTGATGACTAACAACTAATCATTCAACTATATTAAATATAGGTATAAATCAATAATACCAATTATTATGTAATAAAAATATAATCAATATAATTAATATAAAATATAATTATTAACAATAAGACTAAATAGGAAAAGATAAAAATATCTCTCTCCAGAAAAGTGGTAGTTACAAGTATGCTACATTCGGTCAAACACCGAGTGTTTAATGGAAGACTTATCCATATTTAGATAGCAGCAGTTGATCACGACATTGGGATAATAGTGTTTGTTTGGAAGTGTTGTTGTCGCAGTAGAGATTTCCCTCTTCTTATGCTTTTGGTTGATTGTATTACATAGATCTAGACCTAGAAGCGAATGAGAAAGTGCAAAATGTGGTATATCAAGTGTCTTCATTGTACACGCATACTCTTTGGAGCACAGCTTCTGGGTGTTATCGGCACGTGCATTAGTGCGTGACCTATTTCCTCTAGTGCGTATGATCCTACGTGGAGATCTGTCTTGAGTAAGCTAGCTCTGATCTGTCTACTTAGTTTGTATGCGCAAGGGCATATTTTGTGGAGGAGGGTTGAACGTAGTGGAGATAGCTTCTCTTTTATGCTTTGCACAATGAGCATAATCTATGCGTGGATTATGGGGGTTACCGTATATCTGTGTGCTTGGGTTCTGATTGCGTCGTGCTTTGTGCTGACTATGGAATGGTTCAGTCTTCTGGCTGAAGATGACGCATTTGGCTTCATCACATCTTCTTTCCCCAAAGGGGTATTGGTTCAAAACAGGTATGTTATAGTGAGTGTCCCTCGGTTTCTTCCCCTCAGCAGGCACGCTCGCAGGGCTAAGGATCGACTCTACGCTGTAGACGGCAAGCGTCATAGCAGCGTCAATGATTTGTTCTTCGTCGAAGGAGTTTTCCATATTATTTCTCTCGACGATAAAGACATCAGGGTAAGAGATACAGGGCTTTGGTGACCAAGTCTCGACGACTTTCCTCGACTTCATTTCCTTAGTAGGCACACTGGCACGGCTAAGTTTGCATCTACGATATAGACGGGAAGTTCCAAAGTTGAATCAACGAATTGTCCCTCGTTGGAGAAGTTTGCCACATTCTTTCCCTTATCGTTAGAGACACCGGGTAAGAGATGCGGGGCTTTGGTAACCAAGTCTTGTCGACTTTTCTGTGGGAACCCTAGAGGGGGGGTGAATAGGGTCAAGCTAATAAATCAAGTACAAATGATTTATAATAGGCAAGTTAAAAATTAAGTGTGCAAGTAGTAAAGTAATAAGAATATCGACACTTGATGTATCCTGGTATCCTCCTCGAGGCACTCCAGTCCCAAAAACTCTTGTCCGGCTTGAATCCACTATTGTCAAAATAGTTACACTATGAGATTTGATCCAAAGGCTCGTCGACTTCTTACACAAGAGCTTCGATCCGAAGGCTCTCTAATTTCTCACAATTTTTGATCTGAAGGCTCGTATACTTCACCCTTTTACAAGATAGTTTTGATCTTCTTAGAAAAAAGTATAAAGGTCTAACTTTTATAACTCAAGAATACTCTAACACAATTTGTGGATAGGCAAATAAAAGCTTTGGTGGAGTGTTTGTGGATGGTCTTTGGTAGATTAGAAATTTTAGGCTCAAAAATGATCAACCTTGAATGAAGGAGTTCAAGGCTTTATATAGGCTACTAAAAAGAAAGGGCATTAAAGTACTGTTCTGCCCACGGTCAAAAGATTCATTGGTATTTCACGGAATACCGTCGGATAATGGGACCCCGAGTACTAATAGCTATAAAAATAACCATTGGGATCATCGATGGGACAAATAAGAACGTTGGATTTGTAATGGTCATAAATTGGATTATTCGATGATGATTCGCGGATTAACGACGGATGATTTGAATGTTTAAAGAAAAACTTGGTGTAACAAAACGGATGATCCGACGGTGATCCGCAAAGATCCGACGGATCTTTCGAATTCTTCCCAAAATTGATCTTGGGTTATTTTCTACCCTATCTTTCGATTTTGCCATCCATTTCTTGTGTTTATAATTATTCTAAGACTTACAGACTATAGATAGACTAAAACAGGTGCAGGCTTCTTCAGAGTCTGAAAATAATGATGGCATAGCTTGGCTTCTTTCCTTGATAGATGATGGTTTTTTCCTTGACGGCGGTTGTTTTGAGATACCTAGATTATGAAATCTGACGGCAATTGGAACCCCCGGGTGCGTGGCTCCGGAGATGTCGTAGGCGGTTCAGAGAAGTCTTTTGGGATAATATCGTCTTTGACCCATCATGATTTATTCATCGCATAAGTCCACATTTTGATCTTGCTTAATATTTTTCTGTAGATACATGTTAGACGAACAAAGCAATGTACATAGTAGCAAGTATTGTACATTTAATACATATTTGGACTATGCTAAGTTTAAGCACTAATAATGTAGTCATAGAATAATTATTAGTGATATTAAAATGTTAAACTTAATCGAATAATCATATTCAAAAATATGGTTAGATTATTGGGCTAATAATCTTCCCCTTTTTAATTATGGCAATCGGTTAAATTTAAGATGGCTTTAATAGAAGCTTATATCACTAATATGTAAAATAATAAGCATATATCACTAAAGGTGGAAGAAGAGTATACATACAATAGTGATTTCATGAATGGTTAGTGATATTTAAAAGCTAAACTTAATCGATTAACAATATTCAAAAATATGATACAATCATTGGGCTAACAATCTCCCTTTTTTATAATTATGGCAAACCGGTTAAGTTTAAGATTAATACAATAGATGCATATATCACTAATATCTAAAAGACATAAGTATACATCACTAAAAGCATATTACTTAAACTACTTATACCCATTTTCAAACATACTAGCACATATTTAAACTTACTTTTTCTCCTTTGTTATGATCAAAAAGTAAGCTCCCCCTACTAATAGATGCAAGAAATTCAATCTCAAGTAAATAAATCAGAGTAGGAGGAAGACATAGGCAATCATGACCAAGATAAGTGATGAAGGCAATAGGAGAAGTGTGTAAAGACAAGTTTTTAATACATAATTAATGTATAATACCAATTAAAATAAAGCTTGTCAAAACAAGTATAGTTGTAAATATCAATGAAGAGAAAAAATAATAATTCAATAAGTGGTTTACCAACAGAAATTCAAGGAAGAAATCTAAAACATGATATGATATGAAATATTACTCTAGTTTGGAAAGAATGAATTTCAAATAAAAGCTATAAAGATTAGATATTTGCTAATATAATAGATAACATGATAATAATGAACGAAACAATAAGAGCTTTTAACAATGATTAAGTAAACAAATATGATTCACATTTTGCCCATACAAATTAGTGGATCAATGCCATAAAAGGAGTATAATCATTGAAAAGAACTCAAATAGATATACATGAATCTTCATATTTGCAAGATCTATTCACTTATCCAAGTTCATGCATTTGAACTCAATTACTATATCATGTTATAAGAATATCCTTTACATAAACATGAAGGTGAAGGAGAAAATACTTATAGAAGGAGAGATTCAGTCGACTTGAATGCTCCCCGTCAAAGTATGACCAAACTAGATAAATCATAAATTTTGGGTAATGCCAAGCAATGAAAGCCAAACCAATTAAAAACATACAAGGAAAGATAAACCAATGAAAGCTTAATAGAATAATCAATAAGGATAAAGAAGTTATTTTAGGAGAATTCTATCATTTAACCCATAAATGAGAGAGAAACAAGATAATAAAGACAATTGCATACACTCTCATAAATCCTTCATAAATCATGAATACAATTAAATAGATGTTAACAAGAAGCAATATGAATTCATGATGAACTAGTTATACCACATATTAGAGGATGTAAATGAATTGAAATAATTAATTTGCTCTCCCTAAGAATATGTGTATCTAGTTCTAAAGCACTTATAGCATAATAAGAGATAAATTACAAGATCTATGGGATATATCAACTATTAATTTTCTTCCCCTTACACAATGCATATAAGGCAAAAGAATCGTCACAAAAACAAAAACTATCATCTTTAAAAAAAAAGAACAATGTAAAAGACACTTAAAGAAGAGCAGCATAAGGAAATATCCAATAAAGAATATAAATCAAAAGATAAGAAACATTAACTAAAGTAGGATAAACTCATAAAAAATAATTTAGGTCAATATATATTATATTTTGAAAAAAAAAGTCATCATAAAGCTAAAAGTATAAACAATCAATTAAACAAAACATGATGAAAGTCACAATATAGCTCAAAAATACAACAACAACAAAAAAATCATGTCCATGATTAACTAATTAAGCAAGAATCAATCAATTGATTACTTTACGTGGACCTAATGGGTTTTAAAACATATATATACCAATCATAAGGTAAGGATCAAATATTGCTAATACTTAGATGAAAATCGATTAAGTTCAAAAGGCAAAGGCTCATATGTGGTAACCCATGAGTAGTCAAGGTAGAGTAAAACATTTGATATGAAGCTTACATCGTTAGAAAATCTTGAACAACCCAATCACTATGATCATTTTTCAAGAGAGAAATAAAACATGCATGATCCTAAGAATCTCATAAATAAACTTCAATAGAAATTCCACGTCCATAGCTATAATAAAAACTCATAAATCAATGGAAAACATGAAAAAGAGTCAATCTCATTTAAATTATTACAAATTTAGATATGATGAGATAAAAAGAATGATACGATAAAATCATGACTCAAAAGTGGGAAAATTCAAGATATGCTTACTAATGACTCATATGAAAGGAGATTAAAATAAAGAATCACAAACTTCAATATTCAAATAAGATTAAATCAAGGATTTGTCAAACTAACATTATATATATATATATATATATATATATATATATATATATATATATATATATATATATATATATATATATATATATATATATTATATATATATATATATAATGTAGAAAACAAATCTTATTAAGATAATTTATAAAACTTATTTTTATAAACTAGCATAACATTTATAGATTGTAATAAAAAAGAAATAGTTAGATGAGTAAAAGTGAACTAAGATTATATAGCTTAACACTTTATCATAACAGAGCAAGCTATATAACCAAAAGGATTAATAAGATAAACCATCAACAAGATAAATGTGCTAATTAAAACTTGAGTCACTAATACACATGATACTTGCTTAAGCTTAGAGTATCCAAAAAAGTCATACATTTTGAAAGATCAAAATAATTTATAAACTCTTTACTAAGCAAGGATAAGAGCAAGAATAAACACAACATATAAAAAAATGCTCTTATCAAATCAAAGGCTAAAAGATTTATAAGAAGATAACAATAATACAAATCTTTTTGTCAAGTATTGAGAACAATCCATGACAATAAAATTATAGATCGATCTAGAGAATGCAAAATATTATTACCATAAAGAAATGAGTGTATTATCTAGAATTGGATAGATCTCAAAACAAGTACTCAAAATATAGTAGCAAAAAGGCATAAGGTATTTGATGTAACAATTATATGTATCCTTATGTGTTACAACATCATTGGGTAACAATAACTACAAACCAAGTATAAAACCCAAAAAAAGAGTAAAGAAAGATCATCAAGATCGAGAAAGCTAGAGGCTAGAGAAAGCAAAAAAAAATTAAAAAGCTTTCATAGTGCACAATAGAAATAAGGTTTTGAAAGTGTGCACTAATAACTGAGGTAAAATAAAGAAACTCATGTTAAAGTACAAGTGTATGTGATTCTTAAATAAACATCCATATAGACACGAGGAAGACAATAATAACTATTTTCTCTCAACAATCCGATTTTAAAGATAGATTAATTTGAAAACTCAAAATCAAGAAATCATCAATGTATATATAAAGCTATATATATATATATATATAAATATATATATATATATATATATATATATATATATATATATATATATATATATATATATATATATCATAAATAGGCATATACGAACAAATTCAAGCAAATAAAAGCATGTATACACAATGTCAACCAAAAAGCCACGAAGATATAATTAAAAAAATGACTTTAAGGAAGAAGCTAATTGATTCATTAGAGAAAATCATAAATATAGCAAAGAAATCAATAGCAAAGATATGAGGTAACTACAAGTTTGAAGATATACGTATAGAATATTTTTTAAATTAATTGTAAAACTTGAGCTTAACCCATATACCCATATAAAGATATTTATAAAAAAAATGAATAACAATATAAGAAATATATGAACAATATATGAATATAAGAGATAAATTATATAGTCATGTATCATTAATGAATAGTTGAAATGCAATCACAAAATCAAACATGTATAAATAAGTTTTATAAGGCAAAACATAATCGATTCATAAGAGATTTGTCAAAAAGAAGCACAAGAATCAATAGTGAATATATTAATCAAGCACAAGGTTAAATAAAAGTATAAGTATATACTTTTCAAGTAATAAAAAACTAGTGCTAAACACATATATTCCCAAGAACCGATTATATTAAATATGACATTTAGAAACAAATCGATGAGGAGTAACTATCTCAATGATATAAAGATAAAAAGACAAAAAATTTTACTCAATTCAAAGTCTCAAGATCCTATGGACTAGAGTAATATGCATTCTTTATAAATAAGGACTAAGAAATTATAACATGCATATATAAATGTGTCATACTAAAAGAAAATGAGTGATAGACTACATAGTATGAACTATTTATTTTAAGTTAAGTAACTAGTCATGCTAGATAAAAGTGATTACAAGAGAAATACACAAAGCATGCTAGTATCATATATCTCACATTGATTCATATAATAAGCAACTAAAAAAAATCAATAAGAGCTAGTAGCATGACATAAAATAAAATATACTAGATTCTATAAATATAGACAATTTAGGAAGAATCATTTAGCATGTTACCAAATTGGCTCTAATGGCCACATTTGTGTTGGTGCAATTGCTTGGAAAATGACCATTGTAGCATTGTAATCACTAACACGCTCCACGATGCTATGTCCCGGTACAAGAAGCTTCACCTACAACATGAGGCGAAGACTTTGGTATCCAAATAAACTTAGATCCATATTTGTTAGCCTTGGGAACCCAAATAGCATTTAATCTAACATTGGTAGTAAAATTCCTATGAATAGGGCAAGTAAAATTCATGTGTCCAATACGAGAGCAATAGAAGCATCTAATGCTAGTGTGTGCATATATATCAGAATTAGCATGGTTGTGATCATGTGACCTACTAGAATGATGAATATCTCTAGTGTGAGCATGAGAAAATTTGGTTTTAAGAATATCAAGTTTTGACAACAAATCATCATGTATACAAGTAAGAGAATTAAAATTTGCAATTAAAATATTATTCTCTTCTTTAAATAAAGTAATTCTAGAGGTAAATATATTATTTTGTTTCTTTAAAGCATCAATAGAAGAATTATGCAATTAAGATAATTCATGAGTTTGTTTCTTGAAATCTTCTATTGATGAGGAGGGAGTTTTGATTTTCAAAATCAAAGTATTATTTAAACTCTTTAAAGAAACACAAGATGAGTTTTGAGAATCAAGTCTAGATAATAAATCATGGTTTTTATTTCTCAATAACTCATTTGCTTCTTCTAAATGAGTAACATTTTCAGAAAGTTCTTCATTTGTAAAATAAAGATTATCAAGAATCTCTAAGGATTGGTTAGCCATAGCTTTCCACTTAGAGTATTTCTTGCATTTAGAAGAAACATGATTGTCTATGCTACTAGAAAAATAATCCTCTTTATCGGAGAAAAAATATGACGACATAGATAATAATGATCTACTCTAAGGATGTTAAACTAAAAGAAATTGAGTCCTTGCTCTGATACCAATTGTAGGAACCCTAGAGGGGATAAATAGGGTCAAGCTAATAAATCAAGTACAAATAATTTATACCAATTTAAAAATTAAGTGTGCAAAAAGTAAAGCAATAAGAATACTAACACCTGATGTATCCTGGTATCCTCCTCGAGGCACTCCTTTCCCGAAAACTCTTGCCTGTCTTGAATCCACTATTGTCAAAATAGTT
Organism: Iris macrosiphon; assembly: GCA_036927795.1. Classification (NCBI taxonomy): domain Eukaryota; kingdom Viridiplantae; phylum Streptophyta; class Magnoliopsida; order Asparagales; family Iridaceae; genus Iris; species Iris macrosiphon. The sequence goes on along the minus strand of JAYESA010000008.1, from coordinate 104,984,598 downwards.
ACACCACGAGCTTTGATCCGAAGGTTCGTTGACTTCTTATACAAGAGCTTTGATTCGAAGGCTCTCTAACTTCTCACAAGCTTTGATCCGAAGGCTCGTACACTTCACCCTTTTACAAAATAGTTTTGATATTCTTACAACAAATATAAAGATCTAACTTTTACAACTCAAGAATACTCTAACACAATTTGTGGATACGCAAATGAAAGCTTTGGTGGAGTGCTTGTGGATGGCCTTTTGTATATTAGAAATTTTAGGCTAAAAAAGGAGCAACCTTGAATGAAGGAGTTCAAGGCTTTATATAGGCCACCACAAAGAAATGGCGTTAAAGCACCTTTCAACCCACGGTCGGAAGATTTGTCGGTATTCCATGGAATACCGTCGGATGATCCGATCCCGAGTACTAATGGCTATAAAATAGCCGTTGGATCATAGATGGGACAAATAAGACCGTTGGATTTGTAACAGTCATAATTTGGATTATCCGATGGTGATCCGCAGATTGTCGACGGGTGATCCAAATGTTCACAGAAAAACTTGCTGGGACAAAACGGATGATCTGACGGTGATCCATAGAGATCTGACGGATCTTTCAAATTCTTCCCAAAATTGATCATGGGTTATTTTCTACCCTAGCTTTTGATTTTGCCATCCATTTCTTGTGTTTACAATTATTTCTAAGACTCATTACAGGCTCTAGACAGACTAAAGCAGGTACAGGCTTCTTCATAGTCTAAAAATGATGATGGTACAACTTGGCTTCTTTTCTTGATAGATGATGGCTTTTTTCTTTGACGGCAGTTGTCCTAAAATACCCATATTGTGAAATCTGATGGCAGTTGGAACCCCTGGGTGCATGGCTCCGGATATGTCGTAGGCGATTCAGAGAAATCTTCTTGGTTGACGTCGTCTTTGACCCATCATGATTTTTTTATTGTATAAGTCCACATTTTGATCTTTCTTATTGATTTTCTACAGATACATATTAGACGAACAAAGCAATGTAAATAATAGCAATTATTGAACATTTAATAGATATTTGGACTATGCTAAGTTTAAGCACTAATAATGTAGTGATAGAATGATTATTAGTGATATTAAAATATTAAACTTAATCGAATAATCATATTTAAAAGCATGGTTAGATTATTGGGCTAATATTTCCTTGATTTTCTTTTCTCAGTAGGCACACTGGTATGGCTACGGATTATGTCTACACTATAGACGGGAAGTACCGGAGTAGAATCAGCGGATTATCGTTTGTTGGAGAAGCTCGTCATATTCTTCCTCTTGTCATTACATACGTCGGGGTAAGAGATGCGAGACACGAGTCTCCAGTTTTTATGGACTTTTCTTAGCTTGGCCGCCAGCGACGAGCTAGAGCGTCTTTTCGAATGTATTTATTCATAAGCTTATTGATTAAACTCGATGACCAGCATCTTATGTGTTGTGCCGATCAACACGATGTTGGGTTGAGCCACCACCTTCTCGTTAGAGGAGAAGATATTTTTCAGCAAAGTCATCATCTTATTTGCGTGTGAAAGAAGATAGGGTAGGAGTCGAGAGAAAATACAATGAAACGATATAGGTTTTCCCTTGAAGGCTATCTTGCTTATTATAAACTGTTTAAAGGTGTACAAAAGATTTTATACGAAAATCTAAGTACAATAGTTTTGGAAAATTATGGCTATAGAGATTTGGTCTGCGGGCGGCCACTTTTCTCCTTGGACCACCCAACACATGGGAAAGAAATGATAATTCTCGAATGCTAGAGAAGTAGGCTGGAGAAAGGCTTTGGCAAAAGAGTTCTTTTGTCTTTGTCCTTTTTTCTCCTTTTCTTTGGATAACACTGACCCGTGTTTATAGCCTTTCTACTTTGCGTGCTAAATGAACAATCATCGCTGTGATTTGTTACTTTGTACGCACGTATGTGGCAAATTTTGGCTATGCTGACTAGACTTTTGTTATGATGCCACTATGGCAGACTTTGGCCATGCTGACTAGAATTCTGTTATGAGGTCAATGTCCTTTCAAGATCAAAGCATTAATTGGGCGTAATCTCTTCCATGATCTTTCGAGAGAGACTACATTAAATGTGCCAGTCCATCTCGAGCTCCGAATCGCTCGCTGACAATTTGTAGAGAGAGTGAGAGACGCGTGTTTGTGCAAAAATGGGCCAACTTCATCGTGTTTTGTTATTTTATATGCTTGTACCTATATTTGTAGAAGACTTCAGCCACGCTGATTAAACTTTATCATAATAAGATTTTGTTATTTTTTGGTCACGACATTAATTAGGCATGATTTCCTTTACGATCCTCCGACAGATACTATATTAAATGTGCCAGTCCGTCTCGAGCTTTGAACCACCCGCTGTCGATTTAGAAAGAGATAGAAACTTGTACTCTTCTGATGTGTGCAAGTAGGGCCAACTCCCCTGGGTTTCACCGTGCTTACCTTTATAAGCGGTAGACTTTGGCCGTGCGTGTATTTGGCACGCGTACTTCCTATGCTTCTACAAAGATGTGGGTACACTCATCCAAAATTGATTATCTTTCATCTTTTATGTTTTATTTTGTACATGTCACTACCATATTTCTAGAATAGAAGCATTTTTGTTAATTTTAATATATATATATATATATATATAATATTGTGTTTATAGTTTATATAATGTGTATTGTATGTATATTGTAATTATTAATAATAATGGTTAGTGGACTAGACTTGATGTGACCATGGACTCAATATTAGACTAGTCATTTTGGACCCAACTAGTCATTTGTCTTCACTAATTAGAAACTAGTTAAACTCCTTATTAGGAATGAGACCCCACTAATTAAAAAACTTATCATGACAACCATAGAGGGCATTATGGACATTGTGCATTACCTAGACCTAGGTTTTCACTTGGTCGGCCCTATATAGGAGAGGGGGGAGCCTCCCTCAAGTGTATTTATTGTTCATGAGACCCTAAGTTGAGTTCTTCCCCAAACCCCTTCACTCCTCCACCAAATTTTAGTAAAGTAATTCCAATCGCTCTCATTTTCCTCATCTAAGAAGCCTAGAAGCTTAGGTTTTAAAGAGCATTGGAGAAGAAGAAGTTTGGCAAGAGAATCATTCACTTTGTATTGGGAATCCATCTCCCAATAGGTGAATCCTCAAATCTCTCTTTTAAATTCTATTTTTATAATTTTTTTAGCCATTAGGAGCCCACCTATGGATTGAGAATACCCACAAGGGGGAGATAATAAGTTTCTAATAGTTTCCATTATGATTCCTACATGGTATTATGTTCAAATTGGAGGTTTTGTATTTATGGGTATATTTTTCCCCTATTTTTTATGACAACTAATCATATTAAATATATATATAATTATATTTGATATGTATATATGTTATTAAGTTGAGTATTAGGGAATTTGGTTTGTGGTTGATAAGGGAGTGTCTTGACTTGTGCACTCAAGGTGTTTGATAAATTGACTTTTAATAGAAATGTGCCTATTAGATGTTTATAATATATATATATATATATATATATATATATATATATATATATATATATATATATATATATATATATATATATATATGGAAAAAGGGATATGAACCATAGGCTCATATTTCTACATGAGCCAATGCACATGTGGACTAATAGGAATGTAGTGAAGTAATGCACATGGGTACACATGGGATGTAGGAATCCATTCATATTGGTCCACATGTGTATGGCTCATATCCCGTTTACCCTATATATATAAATATATATATATATGGGGGGGTTGATGTTCATGAGTGTGAAGGGGAGGATTCGAGCACTGTGTGCACTGATGCATACTGTGCATCAGTGCATATATATATATATATATATATATATATATATATATATGGGAGGGGGTATTGATGTTCATGAGTGTGAAAGGGAGGATTCGAGCACTGTGTGCACTGATGCATACTGTGCAATGGAACTTGAGTGTACACGCTCAGTAGCATAAATCCATAACCCATATTTAAGGCATACGTTATTTGTTTGTGTGTGTGCAGTTCGTACTGCCTACTAGTGTATGTTGTTAGTGCAAATTTTGTGATGGGGAGCTCGACACAGTGTGGTAATTGTGTATCAGTTTGATAAGGGTGCTCGAGTTATGGCTTAGATGTGAGGGACTTGTATTGAATACCTAGCATTAATTAGTAAGTGTGTCCTTTTAGCTTCTGTAGGTATCTGTTGGAGGGAAGGAACTGGGAGTGAACATTATATGCGCATTGTGTAGAGATGCATATTTGCATATCCTTCAAATATGCACTTCAGTGCAATAGATACTTGTAGGCAAGGTGAGAGGGGTCAGGTACAGGTCATGGTATGATGAGTTATATTTTATTTGTGAACAGGTGTGGGTTTGTATCAGATAAGGGAACTCGAGCATGGGACCTTGGGTTAGTGAGCAGCAACAGCTTTTAGTTGCAGACATAATAGGGGAGTTTAGAACCAGTGTATTGGTACACTGTTGTATCATAACTAAGGCAGTTGGATTTGTGTGCAGGCTTAGCAGTAGGCAGCCAAGGCTCCAAAAGTGCAGGCTTAGGAAGGGGGAGTGTGGTATTAGTGTGTGTGAGTCCCTGGAGTATAGTTGTATTAGGAATAACATGTGTCAATAGTATCTTGGGTTCCTTTTGTGTTCAGTTAGTATATTAGTCAAGCTAAGGTAAATATATAAGGTATATGCTTATGGGTACGTTAATGTTAGATACCAAGTTATCTTAGGTTAAAGTAGATGCCAGGATACGGGTTAAGTATCATGATACCATAAGTCAAGATATTTAGATACCAAGTATAGGTACTAAAGTAACAACAAGTTAAGTGTAGAACTAAAGTAATTAGTGTATTGGTTTAGTGATGTGTTTGAATTTAGTTGTCTGTGAACTCGGGTATCATTATCGGGTAAGTAGCAGTGTCAAGCTATAGAGGTAATCTAGACACTAAGCTGAGTATAGATATAGGGTATTGATTTGGTACCAATAGTTATAGGAATTAGATACTATAAAACCTAATATAACCATAGTAATTATTAATAGCTAAGTATTAGTAGTTAGTATGAGTCTAAAATTAACTAAGATAGACTAGTATACCTTGGCAAGACCCAAAAAACTTAGAAAAGTGAGGTAATGACCTAGTTAACCTAGCAAGGACTCAAACATGGCCTAGAAATATCATAACAAGTAAATTAACCATTTTTCCACCTCATATCATTCTTTGACACTTATATTTCATATTTAGGTCTTTGTGAATCCAGTTTGGACCTTGATTCTCACACCTTGCTCAGGACCACAAGCGAGTACATTCTCTGATATTTTCTATTATTTTTTATTATTACTATGACTCTAGTTGTAGTGTATACTTGATTCTGACATAGTGGATACACAGGCTAGTATCATAGATACCTATCATGAGGAGGCGTGATTGGATCGTACTAGCTGGGGATAGAGAAATATTAGCAAGTTATGTGATCATACCCCACCTTACATGCATCATAGCACACCACATATATCACGTAGGGTTTAGCCTGACCATATTACATGTCTCATTGCCTGTTATATATGATTATCCTGACTCTTGCTCGCATCATAGCTAACCAGATGGTCAGCTTAACCTCACATGTATCATAGCCAATCATATATAACAAGCCTGATTTAATCCCAAACTGATCATATAGAAAACTAATGTTTTACGCACTTAGCCAGTATTCTTTCTTTATTCTAGTACATTTATTGCTAGTATTCACATATATATGTTTCACTGGTAGTTATCCATCTATGATGATTATATGTCTCTCCAAATTTTCTTACATTCCAGTATTTTATTACATCTTGTATTTTCTTACACTACTTTATAGTTTTTATCAATATAATTAGAATTGCTGTTAGTTTTTGTGTTTTTCTCCAATCCTGACTGGATAACATTTTTAAGAGGATCTCAAGAACTTTTGTCCTACTCATTATGGTCCAAGAGTATATGATGATTATATCCAGGAGCTTCCATAGGAGCTACTCCATATAGAGGAGATACCACCCGTAGTTGTTTAGTTAGCACTAGCCATCTTTATGTATTGGATTGTTCGAGGCTTTGAGACTTGAGTTGTATTTTATGTTGAGACTTATATTGTGTTGAGATAACTAGACTCTTAGACTTGACTTATTTGAGTTATATATTATTTTGCCTCTCATGTTTCTTTACATCTTTATCGTGCCATTTACCTTCCTTATAGTTTTTGTGATTGAGTACATTGTGAGTTGATGATTATATATATAGTCATTATCCTCCGATTGGAGTTGAAATACATTGACATGTTATGATATCATATATTGTCAAGCCTAGGTCCAACAAACCCTAATATCTCAATCACAAGAACAGGAATAATAACAAGATGTAAGATCAACTGCAATATAATAGTAAAGTATCACAAACTATAATATACAGATGATCATGATACGAGTAAAAACTAAATAAATAAACTAGCCAGAATCTGAGTCATACATAATCAACCCTAGGATATATCAATCATGCTAATGTCCGTAGGAAAACTGATCAAATCAAAACACGAGCTAAACACGTGCTCGGTGGCTAAATGCCCAAAAAATAGAATGTCATCAGGGTGAGAAAGTAAAAAAATCCACTTAAGCGGTCTGGTGCTCCTGGTGGTCACCATCCTCAAAAAAGTACGAAAGATACTCCGGTGCTACTACTGGATCTGGCCAAGCAAAACCAGTGGGGTCAGACCCCCAAATAGAAAGTGGCCAAGCAAAACTAGTCAATCATGTCATCACGTGTAGCCGGGCAAAGCTAGGTAAAATAGAGTAAAGCCAAGTCAAGTCAAGTCAAGTCAAATCATCTGAAGCTATGTAAGTTCATGTCCAAAATTAGTTCAAGTCATCGCGTGTCCAATCAAAAGCCAGAAGTTTCAATATAAAATCACGAAAAACCAAGAATTCCTAAAGAAAGAGCACGATCGGTATACCGTCGGTACACCGGTCCAGAGATAGAAAAAATACAGCAAGTTATGGATTTCAATAAATAGGTATACCGTCGGTATACTGTAGTATATCGTCGGTATATCATTCCAAATAGGCAAAAAGTTACTGGAAAACAAAGTTCCATAAATCGGTATACTGTCGGCACAGCCCAGTACACCGTCGGTATGCCGGCCAAGACAAATATCCTGAAGTCGGTCAACAAATATCGTCAGGATGAGTATACAGTCGGTACACTATAGTATACTGTCGGTATACCGATAGGGTTCACACAAAAATATCTAAAAATCAAGTTGGATGAAATTGGTATACTATAGTATACCATCGGTATGTCGATTTTCAAGAATAAACTTGGTTAAGTCAAGTATGATTTTTGGGATCCAAATCAAACCCCAAAATTTTTTAGAACCAAGGCTAACAAGAAGTCAAGTCTAGGGCAAGTCCCATATCATAATATGGACTAATTCTCAACGTCACAACTCTAATACCGTTTCGTTTTCGTTACCGAGTTACCAAAAAGGGACGGAACAAGATTCTACCAGAAATCAAAATCGAGACAGTCACTAGACTAGAAATTATTATATGAAAAATAATTATAGAGCAAGTCTAAGCTAAAAAGCAATAACCAAAGCTCCAGAATAGTAAAATGACAGAAAGTAAAAGAAGTTCACGAAATCGGCAAGGTGTACTTGCCTAACGCGAACTCCCAGCCTAAACCTTCTAGTCTACCACCACAAAGTGGTTCAAAAACCACACTCTAGGTCTCAAGACCATGCTTCCAATCTTGACAAATAAATGAAGAAGTGAGCAGAGAGAAAGAGAAAGAGAAAGAGAAAGAGAAAGAGAAATAAATAAATAAATAAAATATCTCAAGTACTATTTATAGAGAAATATCTCGAAAATATCTTAAAAAGTGAAACAAATATTCGTCGGACCGTATACCGCCGGTATATTATAGTATACTGTCGGTATACCGGTCAAGTAGTAAAATTTTAATTTTGAGAATTTATGAACTTTCTCGAGATCCAATAAAATGCAATAACTAGCACAAAATACGTATCCGTATAAAATATGAATACTGTGAGACGAATCTCACAACTCTTCCCTCCTTAAAAAAATTATCCTCAAAATTTCCATAAGGATCCAAAATCAACTAACAAAAAAATCCAAGAAAGCAAACACGAAACCGAAAATAAGCAAAAAACTCATGTGAGTATAAAATTTCCTGGGTAACAACAAGAAATCAGAAAAGAAAACAATAACAGATACAACAGATAAGCTAACAATCAATCACATGTACAGGCTAAGATAGGACACGAGTATACGAATAAGTTTACCTCCCAAGTTGAAGAGAAATGGATAACGAGTACGCATATCGTCCTCGCTCTCCCACGTCGACTTGCCCAGTGAGTGATGTCCCCAAGCAACACGAACTAATCTGATAGTCCGATTCTTGAGAATATTCTTCCTCTGGTCCAAAATAGACATGGGCCTCTGTCACGCCCCAGTCCTAAAGTACATGAAACCAGGCCACGTGGCAATAGCCAGCTGTCACGTCTCCGAAGATATCCCAATTTAATGGATCCTAACGAAGAGTGCTACGTTGTCCTATAATACTAACATGAAATACTGAAACGATAGATAAAAGATAATGACTAGGGTATCGGCTGACTAGATAATGATGCACCCAATCCTAGGCAGAAGGCCTACCAAGTGATCACGGAAACTTCGACGGTACCACCTCTAGCTCCTCAGTTGTAGCGTACCTCGTCTCCTGCCCTGGTCCGTACACCGTGGGGTAGTAAGCCTCGTCCAAATCTGGAAAGGTACCATGTCCTCAGAGGGACGTAACAAGATACATAGAAGTATGCCATATATATGAATACTGAATAAAATAAATACAATAAAGGGTGTTCTAACCATCTAAGTGAATGCAATATGAGGACAACTTTGGTACGTATGAGTAGGTATAGGCATAACATACATACCGCTCCGAAGAACGGAGAATCTGCAAGTATATAAGTCTATACCGCTCCGAAGAACGGGGAATCTGAATAGTATAACGTCCATACCGCTCCGAAGAACGGGGAATCTGCAAGTATATATATGTCCATACTGCTCCGAAGAACGGAGAATCTGCATAAAGGGAGTCATTGGCTCCGTGGTTCCTCTGGATACTACGGATTCCAATGGGTGTATCTCATACGCCTACTAGTTGTCCTCTCCGCCTAATGTAGATACACAAATCGAATACTCGACGTGCATACCATGTATCTATATGCCAGTCTCTATGAAAAAAATAACCCTGAGTTACGTACTAACCGTGATGTAAGTCACACGTACCGATAGCTAGTCGAGTACGCGGACCCGCATCCCAATATGAATATGTCACTGTGAAAACGTGAAAGAGTGTCAGGTCTCAGAAGATATCAGAGTATCCTCCAATGAGGTGAGTCTGCTAGTGTCTAGGCCAAGTATACTAATCATCGACGTATCCGTCGACTGCACCCGAGCCAATCTCGGATGCGCACAGTTGTATAAAAGATAGTAACAAGATAACAATACAACATATGATTAAACAGTAAATATGGCAAGGTATCTTGCCTGAGTCCTCAAACTGTGAATGCCAATAGCCTGCTCCTGCGGTGTCTCCTGGCTGATCCAATGATCCTAAACATACCAATATAATATAGCAATCCATCATCAGACACTAAGTAATATATACACTACGTTGCTCTTCGGTACTGACGCAAGGATCACGTCGGTCGAATACAGAGTCGCGGGTGCATGTAGCTAAGATACACACGTGCCCTGTCTTCAGTCACCGTGTATCCCGCGACAGTAAAAATACTAAGGTCATAAGTCACCAACTAATTATGTTTAGTATAATTAATGGTCCTTATCATCCATATTTAGCATACATGTTGATGTCCAGGTTTTATTGATAAATTATAAGTCTTTAATAACAATTTGCTACAAGGACGTTCACTAAGTTATTGATTACTAACTTATTAGTCATTAAGCAATCTGATTGGGCATATATATTCACAATTAGGGTTTTCGAATTAACTATCTCGTGTCCATGCCAAGATACGACACAATGACACGACGCTACGCGTACGACGATATCATGAGAAAGAGGGGAATGTAGGCGGTTACCTCGATGTGGCTGACTGGAGAGGGCATGTGCTCGTCGAGGGGGTGTACTCCGGCAAGGGGCGGCTCTGGTCGGCGGCCAGCAGGGAACAGCGGCGGTGGCAGTAACTGCGGCAGGCAGTAACAGCAGCTGCAGTCGTCGCAGCGGCGGCTGCACAGGTCTGGCGGTGGCGGCAGGCGATTGGGAGGGTGCCTGGGGGGTGGCCGGGTTATGGGGGACGTCGTGGTCGGCCGGCCAATGGCGGTTGGGGATGTTAGAGGCAGTCGGGGCAGTCGGCAGCGGCTAAGGAGTCGGCTCCAATGGGGGAAATCGGGGATGGTGAAGAAGATGGCGGCGTTGGCGGGTGTGTTGGGTGGTCAGGCGGCTGGGACTGTCTAGTCGGGGAGGGCAGTACCGGCGGCGTCATGCGGCGCTGGAGGCGGTAGCTTGGCGATCGGGTAGGGGTAATCTCGGCAGGGAGTAGGGTTGCGGCTAGGGTTTCCTTAGAGTGGTGGAGAGAATAGAGTTTTAGAGTTTTCCATGAGGGAGTATGTATATTTATATGGTGATGGGATTTCTAGGCTAATATTGAGGTTTGGGCCTGTCTGGGCTCTTTGAGGTGGGAAGCTTGTCTACATGGAAGGGTGTAGGGTGTTTATGGGCTTGGTTGGGTATTGCTTTGGTTGAGATTTGTCTTCAATTTAACTAGATTAGTAAATACAAGGCGTTCCTTTAATGAATACCGCGTAGCTAAGATAAGCCGCGATAACGAGTATTTAAGGTTGCACAATGGTCAGGGGTTCATATAATTTCCGCACATTAATTCTAATTAAATGCCAAATAAATCCTAGTCTCCGAATTTAATTCAATTAAACCCTAAATTGGTTGAGGGGGTTTACAATCTACCCTCCTTAGAGCATTTTGTCCTCAAAATTAAAACATACGCATGGTAAGAAACTACTGGCTGGAATTAAACTACTACATACCTATGCCTTCGAAGAGATAAGGGTAACGTTGTCGAATATCCTCCTCGCATTTCCAGGTCGACTCGCCTGGTGCATGATGTCTCTATGCGACGCGAACTAGGGGAATAGTCTGACCTCGCAGTACCTTCTCGCGCTTGTCCAGGATCTCAACTGGCTCCTCTTGGTAGGATAAACTCGGGCCGATTGTGATCTCGGAATGGTCAAGTACATAACTCGGATCCGGTATGTACCTCCTCAGCTGAGATACGTGGAAGACGTCATGGACTCCTTCCAAAGTCTGCAGCAAGGCTAATCTATAAGCAACCTCTCCGACATGTTCTAACACATCGAATGGTCCGATTTACCTCGGACTCAGCTTTCCTCTGCCTCCAAAATCTGATAGTCCCTCGAGTAGGTGAGATCTTTATAAACACGTGATCTCCAACCTGAAACTCTAAGGGTCGTCAATGCGTATTCTTCCAGTGCTTCTGCCTGTCCTGTGCTGCTCGTAGATGCCCTTGGATCTTCTTCACCTTCTCCACTGTACGAACAACCAACTCTGGTCCAAGAATCTATCTCTCGCCTATATCGCTCCAACATACGGGAGAACGGCATTTCCTTCCATACAACGCTTCATAGGGAGCCATCTGGATGCTCGCCTGATAGTTGTTATTGTAGGAAAAATTGACCAAGTACAAATGGTCCTTCCATGATCCTCCAAAATCAAGCATGCACGCTCTTAACATGTCTTCCAATGTCTGAATGATGCGCTCTGACTGGCCATCCGTCTGTGGGTGATACGCTGTGCTGAACTTCAGGCGGGTACCGAGACTCTCTTGCATACTCCGCCAAAATTAAGATGTAAATCTCGTATTCCTGTCAGACACGATGCTAACTGGCACTCCATGCAGTCGCACGATCTCTCTCATGTACATCTCTGCTAAGACCTCTGTAGATTGCCCCACTCTGAAGGGTAAAAAGTGGGCGGACTTGGTAAGTTTATTTACGATTACCCATACTGCATTGCAACCACTAGAACTCCTCGAAAAGCCCGTAACAAAGTCCATAGTGATGTGCTCCTATTTCTATTCCGGTATCGGAAGCGGTTGAAGTAATCCTGCAGATCTTTGATGCTCAGCCTTGACTTGCTGACACACCAGGCACTTCGCTACAAAGCGTGCTATCTCTCTCTCTTTATTCCATGCCACCAGTAGTACTATCTCAAGTCTATGTACATCTTCGTGCCTCCTGGATGAATAGAATAGGTTGAACTATGTGCTTCTGCCATCAACTCCTGACGAAGTTCTCCATTTGGAATATAGAGATGATCTCTACATCTCAAAGTTCCATCTTCATGTATACGCAGTCCTGTCTATATTCCAGCCTCTGTCCTCTGTCGAAGCCTCTGAAATCTGGCGTCTGTCGGCAAAGCAGCCTTTATCCTCTCCACTAATGTTGATTGCAACTGAAAACTCGATAATTGTCCATCTACTCCGGGCATAACGACCTCTATACCCATCTGCTCTAGATCTCTCAGCAGATGTTGTTGCGTAGTCAAGGAAAATGCCATAGGTCTTCTGCTCAACGCATCAGCTACTACGTTGGCCTTTCATGGATGGTACTGTATCTCAATCTTGAAGTCTGTCATCACCTCGAGCCAACGTCTCTGTCTCTAATTCAGGTCCTTCTGAGTGTAGACGTATTTTAGGTTCTTATGATCAGTGAATATCTCTACTCTTTCTCTATATAAGTAGTGTCTCCAAAGCTTCAAGGCAAAAATCACCGTGGCAAGCTCCAAGTTGTGGGTGGGATAGTTCTTCTCATGAGTTCTCAACTGTCTAGAAGCATAGGCTACAACCTTCCTGTGCTGCATCAAAACGCATCCTAGTCCTTTCCCACATGCATCGCTATAGATCATGAATCCTCCGGGTCCAGACGATATGGTTAAGATAGGTGCTGTAGTCAAATGTTTCTTCATCTCATCGAATTCTTTCTGGCACTCCTCTGTCTAAGTGAACTCCTGCTTCTTACGGGTCAAGCGGGTCATCGGTTCTGCAATCTTCGGGAAGTTCTCTACGAACCTCCGGTAATATCCGATAAGTCCTAGGAAACTCCTCACCTCTGAGACATTGGTAGGTGTTGGCCGTGTCTCTACTGATGAAATCTTCACCGGGTCTACTGAAATACCGTCTCTTGAGATGACGTGTCCCAGAAAAGCGACACGATCTAGGAGAAACTCGCACTTGCTCAGCTTGGCATAAACCCTCTCTCTCCTCAGTGTATCTAACACTAGTCTCAAGTGCTCTTCATGCTCCTCGTGGCTCTTCGAATACACCAAAATATCGTCGATGAAGACTACCATGAACCGGTCAAAGTATTGGTGGAATACTATGTTCATCAAGTTCATAAATACAGCAGGCGCATTCGTCAGTCCAAAAGGCATCACTAAGAACTCGTAGTGACCATAACGAGTCCTGAATGCTGTCTTTTGAATGTCTTCTCTTCGCACCTTTACTTGATGATAACCCAATCTCAAGTCGATCTTGGTGAACACCACTGCTCCTGTCAACTGGTCGAATAAATCGTCAATCCGCGGCAGGGGGTACTGGTTCTTGATAGTCAAAGCATTAAGGGCTCTGTAATCAATGCACATGCATACTGTTCCATTCTTCTTAGGCACAAACAACACTGGTGCTCCCCATAGTGATGCACTAGGACGGATAAATCCCTTACTCTGTAACTCCTCTAATTGTAACTTCATCTTATCTAACTCCTTCTTTGCCAATCGGTATACATTAGAAGATACTGGTGCTGCTCCGAGTACTAGCTCAATAGTGAACTTCACGTCTCTATCTGGCAGTAGGCCTAGCAATTCTTCAGGAAAAACATCCTCAAATTCTATAACTATTTATGGGGGTACCATCTCCATAGCCATGCAAGTTCCAGTTATCTGTCCTACTCTTTGTTCGACGGTCCCTCGCATGTACTCGAACTTCGACTGATTTGACGGTCTAAAGTGACGCTACCCTTCTGGCAATTCAGTACGGCATTATACTGGCTTAACTAGTCCATGCCTAGCACAACGTCAAAGTACGGTATGGGTAATACCAAGAATCGCGCTCTCATCTCTCTACCACATACGACTACCGAACACGTTCTGATAGTGCTGGTAACCGGCATGATACCTCCTCCGGTAAGAATCTTCCAACTCTTAGGTAAGGGGGAGGTAGCTACTCTATGCATTGCTACAAATCTACTAGATATAAATGATAATGTAGCTCCAGAATCAAACAATGCAATTACGGGTAATGATACAAATAAAATGGTACCTGTGATTACTTCTCCTTCTATTTTCCCCTCAGTAGCTGCTAATGCAAAGGCATGTCCCTGTCTCTGTCCTCCGGTCTGCGGTCGGGCTCGATTGAACTGTGCCTGCTGTGGGGCCAAGGGTGGTCCCCTCTGAAATCCTCCAGGTGCTGATGGACGCTATCTTCCTGGCGGGGGTAGTACCCTCGGAACTGGTGCTGCTGGCCTTTGCCAGGTCTGTGGTGCTATGTCTCTGCACTGTGGGCAGTCCCGGGCATAGTGCTGGCTCGCTCCACAAATTATGCATATTCTTAGTCTCTTTCGGCAGTCCTTCTGGTAATGTCCTCTTTTATCGTAGTAGTTGCAAGACGGAAGCTAATTTTACTGGTATGGTGCTATCCTCTGCTGTGTCTGCACTCCGGGACGGCGGATCGGTCCTCCTGCTCCGGGCTGGGCTCTGGCTGGCATGGTCGTGCTGGGACGTCTAGCTCCTCTGGCAATGGCCTCCTGGATCCTCGCTTCTGCAAGAACCTCCTCGTAAGAAATCCTCGCATGTGTGGCGGTATACCTCTGTAGCTCAAAATGGAGGCCGTGATAGAATCTTTGGGCTTTCTCTAGATCATTGGGTATCAGGACGACACCAAATCTGCTATGACGGCTGAACTCTGCATCATATGCGTCCACAGTCATATTCCCTTGTTCTAGATGTAGAAATTGGGAGTACAGGGCATTCCTAACTGTGGCTGGAAAATACTTCACATTGAAGAATTCTAAGAACTGCTTCCAAGTCTGGTTCTTGCCTACACTGCGTTCAATAGAATCCCACCAGTGATGGGCGTTGCCTTTTAGTTGGGCCCTCACTGTAGTAATCCAAAGGTCTGGATGTAGTTGTGAAGCCTCTAGTAGCATCTCCGTATTGGCGATCCAATCGAAGATCTGCTCTACAGTATCGTTGCCTGAGAAAGTATCTGGTCCCATCTGTTAGAACCATCTTACAGTGCCACCTGTCTGGGCTGGTGGGGGTGCTGGTACTGATGTTGTGACAGGTGTCCTCTCTAGTACTGCCATCAAACTCTGTCTCAATGTCTCTGTCTGATGCCACTATGCTTGCATCATAGTCTGAAAGAACTGTAGCATATGTGGTTGTCCATCTGATGGTGGCATCTGGGGTGGATAAGATGGAGGTGGTGGTAATGGAACCTCTGGCTGTGCGGTAGGTGTCTCCTCAGATGTCGGCCTCTCGGTCTGCAGCATCGGTGTAGCTCCTGAAGTCTGGCCCTCACAATGCTGTGTGGGGATCATCTGGGAAGTCTGCCCCTCGTGCTGTTGTGTAGGATCGCCCTAAGAAGTCTCGTGCCAATGTATCAGCGGGGCCTGTAGTGGTGGCTGTCCTCCAGGTAGTCCCTGGGGTATCTCCTCTCTCTGGGTGGTGTTGGTTGGCACCACGGCACTGGGAGCTCCTCGTCCACTGCGTAAGTTCATCTTGCTGCAAGAGAGAGAACTTCATTAAAAGAGTACAGAATCGAACAAACAGGATGCAGATATCTAGAAGCAATACGAAGGAAGTCAAAGACAAAATCAAAGTGGATGAGACCTAGTAATTTCTATCCTATTACAGGCTCGCTGGGCACGTTACCATACCACAAGCGAATAAGTTTGACCTGCAAGGGCCACCACTAAAACCACGTCACGCCCCAGTCCCAAAGTATATGGAACCAGGCCACGTGGCAATAGCCAGCTGTCATGTCTCCGAGGATATCCCAATTTAATGGATCCTAACGAAGAGTGCTACGCTGTCCTATAATACTAACATGTCCAATATCTTTTCATCACGTGTAGCCGGGCAAAGCCAGGTAAAACAGAGTAAAGCCAAGTCAAGTCAAGTCAAGTCAAGTCAAATCATCTGAAGCTATGTAAGTTCATGTCCAAAATTAGGTCAAGTCATCGCGTGTCCAATCAAAAGCCATAAGTTTCAATATAAAATCACGAAAAACCAAGAATTCCTAAAGAAAGAGCACGATCGGTATACCGTCGGTACACCGGTCCAGAGATAGAAAAAACACAGCAAGTTATGGATTTTAATAAATAGGTATACCGTCGGTATACTGTAGTATATCGTTGGTATATCATTCCAAATAGGCAAAAAGTTACTGGAAAACAAAGTTCCATAAATCGGTATACTGTCGGCACAGCCCAGTACACCGTCGGTATGCCGGCCAAGTCAAATATCCTGAAGTCGGTCAACAAATATCGTCAGGATCAGTATACAGTCGGTACACTATAGTATACTGTCGGTATGCCGATAGGGTTCACACAAAAATATCTAAAAATCAAGTCGGATGAAATTGGTATACTATAGTATAACATCGGTATGCCGATTTTCAAGAATAAACTTGGTTAAGTCAAGTCTGGTTTTTGGGATCCAAATCAAATCCCCAAAAATTTTAGAACCAAGGCTAACAAGAAGTCAAGTCTAGGGCAAGTCCCATATCACAATATGGACTAATTCTCAACGTCACAACTCTGGTACCATTTTCATTTTCGTTACCGAGTTACCAAAAAGGGACGGAATAAGATTCTACCAGAAATCAAAATTGAGACAGTCACTAGACTAGAAATTATTATATGAACAATAATTACAAAGCAAGTCTAAGCTAAAAAGCAATAACCAAAGCTTCAGAAAAGTAAAATGACAGAAAGTAAAAGAAGTTCACGAAATCAGCAAGGTGTACTTGCCTAACGCGAGCTCCCAGCCTAAACCTTCTAGTCTACCACCACGACGTGGTTCAAAAACCACACTCTAGGTCTCAAGACCATGCTTCTAATCTTGAGATATAAATGAAGAAGTTAGGAGAGAGAGAGAAAGAGAAAAAAATAAATAAAATATCTCAAGTACTATTTATAGAGAAATATCTCGAAAATATCTTAAAAAGTGAAACAAATATCTGTCGGATAGTATACCGTCGGTATATTATAGTATAATGTCGGTATACCGTCAAGTAGTAAAATTTTAATTTTGAGAATTTATGAACTTTCTCGAGATCCAATAAAATGCAATGACTAGCACAAAATACGTATCCGCATAAAATATGAATACTGTGAGACGAATCTCACAACTCTTCCCTCCTAAAAAAAATTGTCCTCAAAATTTCCATAAGGATCCAAAATCAACTAACAAAAAATTCCAAGAAAGCAAGCACGAAACCAAAAATAAGCAGAAAACTCATGTGAGTATAAAATTTCCAGGGCAACAACAAGAAATCAGAAAAGAAAACAATAACAGATACAACAGATAAGCTAACAATCAATCACATGTATAGGCTAAGATAGGACACGAGTATACGAATAAGTTTACCACCCAAGTTGAAGAGAAATGGATAACGAGTACGCATATCGTCCTCGCTCTCCCACGTCGACTTGCCCAGTGAGTGATGTCCCCAAGCAACATTAACTAATCTGATAGTCCGATTCTTGAGAATATTCTTCCTCTGGTCCAAAATAGACATGGGCCTCTGTCACGCCCCAGTCCCAAAGTACATGGAACCAGGCCACGTGGCAATAGCCAGCTGTCACGTCTCCGAGGATATCCCAATTTAATGGATCCTAACGAAGAGTGCTACGCTGTCCTATAAGACTAACATGTCCAATATCAGTCAACAACAGGTAAACTAATCTCATCCACAATAATAAACAGCAAAAAGTACTAAATAAACTGCTGGAAGATAAACCCCAGTCTCAAAATATCATAGTACAACCAATAATGTCTGGTGGGAACAAACCCACTACTATGACAAAATAAAATACTGAAACAATAGATAAAAGATAATGACTAGGGCATCGGCTGACTAGATAATGATGCACCCAATCCTAGGCAGAAGGCCTACTAAGTGATCACGGAAACTTCGACGGTAGCACCTCTAGCTCCTCAGTTGCAGCGTACCTCGTCTCCTATCCTGGTCCGTACACCGTGGGGTAGTAAGCCTCGTCCAAATCTAGAAAGGTACCAGGTCCTCAGAGGGACGTAACAAGATACATAGAAGCATGCCATATATATGAATACTGAATAAAATAAATATAATAAAGGGTGTTCTAACCATCTAAGTGAATGCAATATGAGGACAACTTTGGTACGTATGAGTAGGTGTAGGCATAACATCCATACCGCTCCGAAGAATGGGGAATCTGCAAGTATATAACGTCCATACCACTCCGAAGAACGGGGAATCTTAATAGTATAACGTCCATACCGCTCCGAAGAACGGAGAATCTGCAAGTATATATACGTCCATACTGCTCCGAAGAACGGGGAATCTGTATAAAGGGAGCCTTTGGATTCGTGGTTCCTCTGAATACTATGGATTCCAATGGGTGTATCCCATATGCCTACTAGTTGTCCTCCCCGCCTAATGTAGATACACAAATCGAATACTCGACGTGCATACCACGTATCTATATGCCAGTCTCTATGAATAAAAATAACCTGAGTTACGTACTAATCGTGATGTAAGTCACACGCACCGATAGCTAGTCGAGTACGCGGACCCGCATCCCAATATGAATATGTCACTGTGAAAACGTGGAAGAGTGTCAGGTCTCGGAAGATATCAGAGTATCCTCCTATTAGGTGAGTCTGCTAGTGTCTAGGCCAAGTATGCTAATCATCGACGTATCCGTCGACTGCACCCGAGCCAATCTCGGACGCGCAGAGTTGTATAAAAGATAGCAACAAGATAACAATACAATATATACATAATTTAAATTAAACAGTAAATATGGCAAGGTATCTTGCCTGAGTCCTCAAGCTGTGAATGCCAATAGCCTGCTCCTGCGGTGTCTCCTGGCTGATCCAATGATCCTAAACACCCTAATATAATATAGAAATCCATCATCAGACACTAAGTAATATATACACTACGTTGCTCTCCGGTACTGACGCAAGGATCACGTCGGTCGAATACAGAGTCGCGGGTGCATGTAGCTAAGATACATACGTGCCCTGTCTTCAGTCACCGTGTATCCCGCGACAGTAAAAATACTAAGGTCATAAGTCACCAACTAATTATGTTTAGTATAATTAATGGTCCTTATCATCCATATTTAGCATACTTGTCGATGTCCAGGTTTTATTGATGCATTACAAGTCTTTAATAACAATTTGCTACAAGGACGTTCACTAAGTTATTGATTACTAACTTATTAGTCATTAAGCAATCTAATTGGTCATACATATATTCACAATTAGGGTTTTCGAATTAACTATCTCGTGTCCATGCCAAGATACGACACAACGACACGACGCTACACATACGACGATATCATGAGGAAGAGGGGAATATGGGCGGTTACCTCGACGTGGCTGACTGGAGAGGGCCTATGCTCGTCGAGGGGGTGTACTCCGGCGAGGGGCGGCTCTGGTCGGCGGCCAGCAGGGAACAGCGACGGTGGCAGCAACTGCGGCAGGCAGTAACAGCAGCTGCAGTCGTTGCAGCGGCAGCTGCACAAGTCTGGCGGTGGCGGCAGGTGGTTGGGAGGGTGCCTGGGGGTGGCCGGGTTGTGGGGGACGTCGTGGTCGGCCGGCCAATGGCGGTTGGGGATGTTAGAGGCAGTCGGGGCAGTCGGCAGCGATGGCTTGGCGATCGGGTGGGGGTGATCTCGGCAGGGAGTAGGGTTGCGGCTAGGGTTTCCTTAGAGTGGTGGAGAGAATAGATTTTTAGGGTTTTCCATGAGGGAGTATGTATATTTATATGGTGATGGGATTTCTGGGCTAACTTTGAGGTTTGGGCCTGTCTGGGCTCTTTGAGGTGGGAAGCTTGTCTACATGGAAGGGTGTAGGGTGTTTATGGGCTTGGTTGGGTGTTGCTTTGGTTGAGATTGGTCTTCAATTTAATTAGATTAGTAAATGCAAGGCGTTCCTTTAATGAATACCGCATAGCTAAGTTGAGTTGCGATAACGAGTATTTAATGTTGCACAATGGTCAAGGGTTCATATAATTTCTGCACATTAATTCTAATTAAATGCCAAATAAATCCTAGTATCCGGATTTAATTCAATTAAACCCTAAATTGGTTGAGGGGGTTTACAGCCTCTCCTTATATGATAGGTCGGTACCAACGACCAATGTAAAATCCCTAATCCTAGAAAATCGTATTTACCCTTTTTAGTTAATTAATAATTCAAATATAGTAATTAGGAGCTAATTAGGAGAAATAGATTTTATTTAATTTTTATTTTAGGTGTTTGTAAATTTAGGAGATTTATGGAGCCATTATAAATTTTCTCTAATTTATTTCATGTAGGAGACCCTTTGGACAGTCGCTAGCTTAATGGTATGCATTAATACAAATTCTAGATTTTTCTATGCGTATATATGTATATCTAAATATATATATATATATATATATATATATATATATATATATATATATATATATATATATATACATATATTTTTTTTAAAGAAAGAAAAAGAATTGGAAAAAGGAAATAAAAAAGAGAATAAGAAAAAGAAAGAAAAACATAAATTCTAAATGGACCCAAACCCTACCCTAATACCCATCTACCCGCAACCCTAACCTACCCAAACCCTCTAGCCTACCCGCTAGTTAAACTCGACACGCATGTAATGAAAGCAACCAGCAGCAGCATCAGCCCCTTAGTATCACTCGCTCCCTTAAGCCCGCGATTCCCTCTCTCCCTTTACTATATATAACATCATTCAATCGAAAACCCAGCGTCCCTCTTTCTCCTATATTACTTTCCTCTTCACAAAACCCTAACCCTAACTCAATCTTCTTCCAATCTAAACCTTCGACCGCCGCCGATCCCTAACCGCGCCGCCGCTGTCCACCCAGCCAAGCAAGAACCGACCCCGACGACCGCGACAACGCGTAACCCCGCGCACTGACAGTTTGGACAGCATATTACCTGTGTTTCAGCACAGTTTCCCGTCACCTCGCTGAACTAAACTCGACCCCGTCTTCACCGGTACATTCACCACTTAACCCTATTCAATATCTGTATGACAGTTGACCTCGAACAACGCGAAACTCTAGGCAAAAAAATGTCCAAGTTGACAGAAAAAGACAACTTTCAGGTCTCACAGAAAACTGCGATAACTACCTATGTTCTCGGATTCATATCACCCACCACAGAGATCCGAATTCGATTTTTCTTTTTGATATGCAGAGACCACTTGACCTAGTTTAATTTTTGTTAATTATATTAATTTGTTAACTGCTGTATATAGAATTAAATTCGTTAGAAAACCCCAAAAACTTATTTTTTTTAGTTTTCCAAAAATTATAAAACGGAGCGCGCCCCTCCAAACGGGACCGCCCCGCCGTTTACCAAGTATACCAAAAGGTGCGCATAGCGTACCCGAACACGTGAGATTTTGCGAAAACTGATTCGGACGAGTGTGCGCGTCAAAATCAGCCCGTATCCGCGGACAATCTTCGTGTCCCAATTTTTGCGAAAGCCCTGCGTATTTTGTGCACGCTCGTCAGAATATGACGAAACTTGCGCCACTGGACTCGTGGTAACGCGTTGGTCTTGTGAACCAATTTTCACATAATTCTGAGAAAGTTGACTAAGTCGCTAATTGGCGGGCCCTATGGTTGACTTTTTGGGCAAATTTATGTTCGGTTCACCGGAATCCATATTTGGACATACCGTTGAGTTCGTACTGACATTAAGAGTTTGTTTGACCTATAATTTGTCCCATTCAGAGACCTTTACCCCTTATACACTTTTCGGTGCAAGTGGCCCACATGTGGAGCCCGCTTTGACTCGGAAATACCGTTTTGCCCCTGTGTCCGATTGGACGAAAGGGTAGTATTTTCTAGCTATCTCGCTTATTCTGGGAATGTTGGTGATATTTATTTTAGCATCCGGAGATGTTTATTCTGAGGTCGTAGCTTCTGATCCTGTGTGCTTGACTTCTGGACATTACACCTTGCAGCTTTCTCACCAGGTAAGATACCTTGTCAAATTGCTTATAGTATTTTGCATGCTTAGTATATTTCTGTATATTTATTATATTTCTGTATATTTCTTGCATGTGTAGTTTTCTTTCAGTCTTTACTATATATTAGATATATTGACACACACATGGCACTTAGTATCATGAGAGGACAATCAGTAGGCGTATGGGCTTTAACCACTCTGGAAAACTGTAGTAACTAGCACGCACTATGGTGGCCGTGTCCGATGGTCACTACCCCCGAGGTATGTCGATTGATGGAGTCACGAGGGTCGCTACCCCCGAGGTATGTCGGCTGTTGATGTCCACGGACGTGTGTGTGAGTTGTGAGGCTTAGATCGAGTAGCCTACCCTTGCCCATATGTCGAAAAGTTATCCTCATTTGCATTCATATAAATTGTCTTGTACAGCGTACTTATATATTTTCAAACATTATGCATGTTTACTATATTCAATTGGCTTGCTTCTATGTATCTTGTTACGTCCCTCTGAGGACCTGGTCCCTTTTCAGGTATAGTGTTCATGACTTTTCGCAGGAGCACGGATCAGGACTTACCACTTATCTCTTCCGAGGAGGTCTTACCTTCGGAGCATCCTTGATTATCTCCAGCGATGAATCACTTCGCTGATACCTTTATATCATCACCTTACTTATATCGAAGAATTACCCTTCTACTCCATTTTAGTATTGATATAGTCATTGGTAGTGGATTTGTCTCCACCCGACTATTAGTTTTGGATTATCCAGACTCATTATTCTAGTTTAGCTATTTTATTTTTGTGACTTGTTGCGTGGATGAGATTTAGTATAGCTGTGACTTGTGACCATATATATACCACAGGTGAGTTATATTCATACTACAGTGTACGTGTGTATTATGGTATCCATATATTAGAGTTGCCATATACATACGGCTGGCATGCTTACGTGTTCCTAGTCCTACGTATTTTGGGACTAGGGCGTGAAAACCAATTCATAATGATCCAGGATATGGCTTGGATCTGGAATATACCGGCACAACTGAGATACGTGAAAGATGCTATGTACCTCATAAAGTGATGGTGGTAGAGTTAGACGATATGATACATCTCCAACGCACTCGAGAATATCGAACAGGCTTTTAAATCTGGGACTAAGCTTTTCCCGTACTCCAAATTTGATAACTCTACGGGTAGGCAAAATTCTTAGAAATACATGGTCACCGACAGAGAACTCCAGATGATGACAGTGTTGATCTGCCCAATGATGTTGGCGATCTTGAGCTACTCTGAGATGCTCTCTGATCTTCCTGATCACTCAAACTGACTAAGCAATCATCTCTAGACCAAACATCTACCTCTCGCCAATGTCATCCCAAGAAAATGGTGATCTGCATCTCCTACCATACAAAGCCTCGAAGGGTGCTATCTGAATACTTTCCTGGAAGCTGTTGTTATAGGAGAACTCTACTAAGTGTAAGTGATCCTCCCAAGATCCATTTAAGTCAAGTATATAAGCTCGGATCATATCCTCTAATGTCTGAATAGTATGCTCTGACTGTCCGTCTATCTGCGGATGGTAGTCTGAACTGAACTTCAACCTAGTACCTAGACTCTGTTGTAGGCTCTGCCATAAATAAGATGTGAACCGCGAATCTCAATCAGAAACTATACTAACTGGTATGCCGTGCAATCTGACTATCTGTCTTATATACATCTCAGCTAGCTACTCTGTAGACTGGCCCACTCTGAAAGGAATAAAGTGAGTAACCTTCGTGAGTCGATCCACTATAACCCATATATGATCTCTGCTGGACGGGGATCTCGGAAGACCGGTTAAAAGTCCATAGTAATATGGTCCCACTTTTACTCCAGAATTGGTAAAGGCTGAAGTAGTCCGGCCGGTCTCTGATGCTCAGCCTTGACCTGTTGACAGACTAAACACCGAGAAATGAACCGAGCTATCTCCCTCTTTATATCATTCCACTAGAAGTGTTAACAAATATCCTAATACATCTTTGTCCTTCCTGGATGCACTGAGTACTGAGAACTGTGAGCCTCTGACATAATCTACTACCAAATAATTTCTTTCGGCACACAAAGTCAACTCCCAAACCTGTGAGTCCCATCCTCGTTAATGCTCAACTCTGGTCTGTGTCCTGACTCACACTCTGCTCTGAGCTGCTGAAGCCTGATATCTTCAGTCTGCTCTACTCTGATCCTCTCAACTATAGAAGACTGAACCTGCAGACTCGCTATAAAATTGATATCACCAGGTAATACTATCTCGATACCCATCTCCTACAGATCCTCCAAAATATGATGCTACTCTGACAAGAAGTAAGCACCTCCTCTTCTGCTCAAGGCATCTGCTACGACATTGGCCTTCCCTGGATGATATTGAAGGTCAAGATTGTAGTTCGATAATAACTCGATCCACCTCCTCTGATGTATGTTAAGTTTCTTCTATATGAACATATACCTCAAGCTCTTGTGATCTGTGAAGATCTTCACTCGATCACCATATAGGTAATACCTCCAGAGCTTAAGTGCAAAAACTGTTGCTGCCAACTCAAGATTATGCGTCAGATAACTCTTCTCATGGTCCAAAGCTGTTGAGATACATAAGCTATCACTCTGTCATGCTGCATAAGGATACACCCTAGTCCCACTCCTGGAGCATCATAATATACTAATAACCCACCTGATCCCACTGGAAGTGTCAGAATATGAGCCAAAATCAAACTCTGCTTGTGCTTCTCGAAAGAAGTCTGACAAGCATCTGACCACTCAAAGCGCACATCCTTACACGTCAGCCGTGTCAAGGGTGTAGAGATCCTAGAAAATTATGCCACAAATCGCTTGTAGTAGCCTGCTAGACCCAAGAGACTGCATAGATCTGCAGCTGTACAGGGTACTGGCCAACTCTTAATAGCTCCACCTTCTTGGGATCTACCTCAACTCCTCCACCAGAAATGATATGTCCCAAGAATGAGATATAATCAAGCCATAACTCACACTTGCTAAACTTCGTGTACAGCTGCTGCTCTCGAAGAATATGAAGAACTATGCAAAGATGTTGCTCATGCTCTTTCTCACTCCGACTATAGACCAAGATATCATCAATAAACACTATCATAAACTGGTCTAGGTAAGGCATGAAAATGCTATTAATGAGAGACATTAATATAGCTGGTGCATTGGTCGGTCCAAATGGCATAACAAAGAACTCCCAATGACCATATCTAGATCTGAATGCTATCTTGGGTATGTCCTGCTCTCTGACTCTGATCTGATGATACCTAGATCACAAATCGATCTTAGAAAATATAGTTACCCCACTGAGCTAATCAAATAAGTAATCTATCTTGGGTAAGGGATACTTATTCTTAATGGTTGCCGCATTTAGTGTTCCATAATCAATAACGAAACATGATGAACCATCCTTCTTTTTAACTAGAAGTAACGGGACTCTCCAAGGCGATACACTAGGTCTAATGAATCATTTGGCTCTCAACTCCTCAATCATCCTGTACAAAATCTCTAACTCAGATGGTGACATCATATAATCTCTCTCTGATACTGGCTCTGCTCCTGAGATCAAATAAATATAGAACTCCACATCTCTAACTTGTGCTATACCTGGTAGCTCGTCGTAAAATATGTCAGGAAACTCACAAACTACCTTGGGAAACTATGCCTCCTCAGACTTTACCATCATCAATGTAACCTCTGGTGACTCTACTGTACCTCTCAAGATTGAGAACTCCTCCCCACTAGGTACATGAAAGATGACCTTGCCACTATGGCAATCTATCGTCGCGTGTCTCTTACTCAACCAATCCATCCCAAGGACGACATCATAATCACCCATAGAAAACTCTATCAGCCTCGCGAGAAATTCTCTCTCGTACACTATAACTCTAAATGAGGGATATACTCTATCTACTCCCACGAGATCGTTACTAGTAAGTATATTCAACCCTACAGGTAAGGACTCGGATAATAATCCAACTCGTATCGCAAAACGTGCAGATATAAATGAATGCGATACACCGGAATCAAATAAAGATGAAGCTGAATAAAAGTGGACGAGAATGGTACCTACTACCACCTCTTCTGCTGCCAAAGCCTCCTCCATAGATAGTAAGAAGGCTCAACCCTGCCCTCTAGGTGCTGGTGTCCTCTGCAGCTGACCTCTAGGTCTCACCAGTGCATGGGCCTGCGCATACTGCTGTGGCCTCTTCTAGAATGCCTGAGCCTGTGGAGGCAAAGGCCTATGAACCTGCTGCTACTGTACTGGTGCTGGTGCCATGTACTGCGACGCTACTGGCAGAACTGCTGACTAGACTGATGATGATCCAGTCTGGTTCCTCCTAGGACATGCTCTGACCATGTGGTCTGATACCCCACACACCAAGCATAATTCATGTTCCCTATGGTACTCCGATACTATATGTCCAGGTTTCCCGCAATAAAAATAACTACAAAAAGAAGAAGAAGATGACTGCCTCTGTTGAGGACAATTCTGGAAAGACTGTTGAGATGATGTTGTCATCCTCGAGGATCCAATCGTCAGGGCTCGAACTGCTGGAGATGGTGTTGATGAATGGGATGTTGACCCTACTAAAATGTTGGGCCTCTTCTGGCTCCCAACTCGATCTGTAATCCTCTGTATTGTGTACTCATACCTCCTGGTTGCCCGTATTACAGCATCAAAGGTTTAAAACTCATGATGCTCCACCGCTAAGATAATCTTTAAATGAAGTCCCTGCTGGAATCTTCTCGCCCTCTCCAACCCGGTCTCTACTAAAGTGGGAACAAACCGACTAAGTCTCGCAAACTCTGCCACATAACCAGCGACGGTCCTGCCTTCCTACCTGAGGTCATTAAACCTCTGCTGAAGCTCATAACAAGCTACTGCATCAAAATACCTCGCCTGAAACCTCTCAGTAAATCCCCCCATAGAATCGGTGTTGTGAGAGAAACCTTATGTGCTTCCCACCAGTCACGAGCCAGGTCCAACAACTGTAGCCTTACTACTGCTACACGCTCTTTAGCTGGAGTCCCAGCTGCCTCCAAGAAGGCCTCGTTGTCCTATAGCCAAGTATCGAATAAAATCACGTCTTATGTACCATAAAAGTACGGAGGAGTAAGTTGCCTGAAGCTGGTCACAGAATTATGGATCTGAGAACTACCTTGCTCCAACATTGTCTGGACCGACTGAGTGAGTACATCACTCTGGTGTTACTGGGTCATCATGAAACCTCGTAGGACATCCATCAAGGCTCGGGCAACACCCTCTAGCTGCTCGGGCTGAACTGGGTGCACAGGTGCCGCCTGCTAGTCCGGTACTATCGGCCAATCTGCCTCGGGGTCTACTTTAGACTCTACCCCTGAATGCTGAGGCCGATCTCCAGGAATATGATGGGCTCCCAAATTCTGACCCTCCTTGAGTTGCACTCGCTCCATCTGGCCGATAGTAACAGGAACAGTGCCCCTGAAAGTTAAGGACACAAGAATCAAACGAAGAACAAGATAGATCAACGAATAAGCAGATATCAGATCAAGAATCAGGGATAAAAAATAACTAGGGATCAAAGGGAACAATTTAGGATTGAGACATCTAGTAACTGCAATAACCCCTATATATCTATAAAAATCATATCAAATCTGCTCAAACAGACATAATCAGCTTAGACAGACCTGCATGGGCCACCATTAAACCATGTCATGTCCCAGAACCAGAATACTGGAGAGCGGAGCTGATAAGGCCAGCTATGTATATTTAGAGCACACTGATACTTCGCGTATACGGTGAAGCTGTAAGACATGAGAAGTCACTACTATAAACTAACAGTCAAGCCTAGGTCTAACAAATCCTAATGTCTCAATCACAAGAACAACATAAATAATAACAAGATATAAGATCAACTGTAATATAATAGTAAAGCGTCCCAAACTATAATATACAGATGATCATGAAGCTACTAAACACAAAATGAATAAACTAGCCAGAATCTGAGTCATATATGATCAACCCTAGGATATGTCAATCATGCTAATATATGTAGGCTAACTGATCAAACCAAAACACGAGCTAAACATGTGCTCGGTGGCTAAACGCCCACAAAATAGAATGTACATCAAGGTGGAAAAGTAAGAAAACCCACTCAAGTGATCTATTGCTCCTGGTGGTCACCGTTCTCAGGAAAGTATGGATGATCCTACGATGCTGCTATTGGATCTGGACTTGCAAAACCAGTGGGGTCAGACCCCCAAATAGTAAGTACCATAAAGGAAGCCAATCTAGGAACTTAAACCAACAATACAAGCAATACAAATATAGAAAGTAAAGACTGAATGTAAAAGATCTTAAGATAGTAAAAGAGATACTGTAAACCTGCAATGAGACATATCCTGAGCTGATAATCAATATAGTAACAAGTGCAAAAAATAAAAGTGTGGTCATGTAAAGTCTAGACTATCTATCATCCATAAATCATGGCAAATCATATAAGTACGGCTTGATACTTTAACTAACTAGGGTTATCATAATCATAATTATTAACAATTATAATACAACGTGATGCTAGAGTTCCTTCTGATCGTACGCCCCTGCAGTCCGTTCGGAATTTTTATACTTACAAACTAGCACCAGATAATCCCCAAGATACTCCAAAATATAAACCACTAGATACTCCACAAGATAACTGTATGAATAACCGGGACTGCATTTAATCTAGAAAAATCCCTAGCCATGTACTAAGTGAATCTCTAGTTATTAACCCCCTAGCATTTTCTTATATGAATCCAGGTGTGGCCTTCCGTAGAATCATCCTAAATATGATGTAACAAAACAACTTCTAATAGTATTATACACAAGTTTAATATATATTACACAAACAGACTCATGTAAGTCACGATAACAGCCAAGCTACGTATCACCAAGTGAAGCCAAGTAAAGCCAAGTGAAGACAAGTCAATCCAGTTGAAGCCATGTAAAGCAATATGAAACCAGGTAAAGCCATGTACAACCATGTGAAGCCATGTCCAACCAGATAAAACCAAGTAAAACAAAGTCAAACCATGTCGGATGAAGCCATGTAAAGTCATGCCAAGTCAAGTCCAGTCAATCATGTCATCATGTGTAGCCTGGCAAAGCCGAGTAAAATGGAGTAAAGCCAAGTCAAGTCAAGTCATCTGAAGTCTTATAAGTTCTTATCCAAAAGTAGGTCAAGTCATCGTGTGTCCAAGCAAAAGCCAGAAGTTTCAAAATAAAATCATGAAAAAACAAGAATTCCTAAAGAAAGAGCACGATCTGTATACCGTTGGTACAGTCCAGTACACCGTCGGTATACCGGTCCAGAGATAAAAAAAGCACAACAAGTTTTGGATTCCAAGAAATTGGTATACCGTCGGTATACTGTAGTATACAGTCTGTATGTCGTTTTAAGTAGATAAAAAGTTACTGGAAAACAAAGTTTCACAAATCGGTATACCGTCGGCACAGCCTAGTACGCCGTCAGTATACCGGCCAAGACAAATATCATAAAGTCGATCAATAAATATTGGCAGGATAGGTATATCGTTGGTACACTGTAGCACACCGTTGGTATGCCGGTAGGGTTCACACAAAAATATCTAAAAATTAAGTCGTTTGAAATCGGTATACTGTATTATATTGTTAGTATGCCGGTTTCCAAGAATAAACTTGGTTAAGTCTGATTTTCGGGACCCAAATCAAACCCAAAATTTTTCATAAGTAAGTCTAACAAGAAGTCGAGTCTAGGGCAAGTCCCATATCACAATATGGACTAATTCTCACGGTCACAACTCCGGTACCATTTTCGTTACCTAGTTACCAAAAAGGGACAGAACAAGATTCTACCAAAAATCAAAATTGAGATGGTCACTAGGTTAGAAATCACTATATGAACAATAATAGTAAGGCAAGTCTAAGCTAAAAAGTAAAAACCAAAGCTCCAGGAAAGTAAAATGACATAAAGTAAAAGAAGTTTACGAAATTGCAAGGTGTACTTGCCTAACATGAGCTTCCAGTCGAAACTTTCTAGTCCACCACCACGAAGGGGTTCAAAAACTACACTCCAGGTCTCAATACCACGCTTCCAAGCTCGAGAGAGAAATAAAGAAGAGAGGAGAGAGAAAGAGAAATAAATAAATAAAATATCTCAAGTACTATTTATAGAGAAATATCTCAAAAATATCTCAAAAAGTGAAATAAATATCTGCCAGGCAGTATACCGTCGGTATACCGGTCAGATGGTAAAGTTTTAATTTTGAGAATTTTTTAGCTTCTTCGAGATCCAATAAAATGCAATAACAAGCACAAAATATGTATCCGCATAAAAAATGAATATTGTGAGACGAGTCTTACAGCGTGTTCAGACTGAGGCGCAGAGGGTGCAGGCAGAGGTAAACCAAGCATAGACGGAGCTAATGAGGGAGGGCATGGAGAATGCTTACCAGGTGGCTCTACAGGCAATGGAGAGAGTCGCTTAGCAGCATCATGGCCAGCAGCAAAAACACAGGCCAGGCACTATAGTGGACTTCAAGAGGATGATACCTCAGGAGTTCAAAGGTATTAAGGGGATACTCTACGCCGACGACTGGTTGGAGGACATAGAGAGGAACCTGCATTTGGCTCATATTTCACAGAGCCTGCATATCGAGGCCGCCGACAGCCAGATGTTCGATATTTCACTCACTTGGTATCACACGGAGCCAAGACTTACTGCTCGAGGACTTACTTGGAAGGCTTTTAAAGAGCTTTTCAAGGAGAAGTTCTTTCCCGACGTGGTCCTGGGAGCCTTGGAGAGTCAGTTTTATGACTTAGTCCAAGGAAACATGTCGGTCGACGAGTACGCCGCAAAGTTTTGCTGATTGAGTCATTTTGCACCATCTATAATTCGAGACCCAAAAGATCAAGCATGAAAGTTTAGAAAGTGGCTGATGAGAGAGATCAAGTCTCGTACTTTCGGACGTCGCACTACTACCTTCTAGGGCATTCTGATAGATTTCTATATTGCTGAGGATGATCTGGATCTCAGGCCCAAGAGAGGATGTGATGTTTCTGGAGGAGCGAGTGGCATCACGGGATCGACCAAGTGTCCCCACTTTCAGCAGCAGAGGCCATATCAGCCCCAAGCACCAGCTCGTGGATATATCTAGCAGCAACCGTAAGGCAGACCAAGCCCGTTGTCCAGTGTGCGTACTGTGGGTAGACGGGAACATAAGAGACATCTTCAAGAATAGGCTTGGTACATGTTTGTCTTATGGATCATCAGCACACCAGTTGAGGGATTGCCCGTCTATTCAGACTCGTCCAGATCAAGGTGGAGCAGCCACTCAGAGAGGACCTGCCAGAGTACCTACCGCATCGGGAGATCAGCAGAGGGGACCTCCACTCCCTCTACAGTAACAGAGGTTTGCCCAGCACCTTCAACAGCAGAGAGGTGCACCCAAGGGGCGAGCATACGCCATGATGATCGAGAAGGTGAAGCCAGTAGGAGACGCGATATCAGGTTTAATTCTTCTTGATTCCATTTTAGCATTTACTTTATTCGATTTTGGTGCTTCCCATAGTTTCGTATCTGTATATTTTACTCTTAAGAATCGTTTAGAGGTTGAACCCTTGGCTAGGACTTTCAAGATCATGACTAGGGAAGGCATTATCCTAGTCAGTAATTTTTGCAAGGATCGGAGAGTTTCCTTGGGAGGCCAGGAGTTGAGTGTGTGCTTACTTGTAATGCCACTTCCGAGCTACGATATTGTACTCAGGATGGATTGGTTGAGTAGGAACCATGCTACTATAGATTATCATGGAGGTAGAGTAATATTTTGACAGCCATGAGAGCCAGAGTTTGAGATCGCCAGAGGAGCAGCGAAGCAGAGCGAGGGCATCGTTTGTGGAGCTTTGGTGGAAGAAAATGAGCTGCCATATCCTTTGATAGCGGAGCTTCTGGATGTCTGTCCAGAGGATTTGCCAAGATTGCCACCAGACCGAGATATTGAGTTCTCTATAGACTTGGTGCCAAGCGCAGATCCAATATCACAACACATCTATAGGGTCAACAACAACAAACTAGCAGAGCTGAAGAAGCAGGTTAATAAGTTATAGGACAAGGGCTTCATCAAATCTAGTTAATCACCGTAGGGGGCTCCGGTATTATTTATACCAAAGAAGGATGGGTTGGTACACATGCGTATCGACTACAGAGCGCTGAACAACCTCACTATCAAGAACAAGTACCTGTTGTCGAGGATATATGATCTCTTCGATCAGCTGAGTGGAGCGAAGGTATTTCGAAGATAGACATGAGGTCAGGCTACCACCAGGTGAAGGTGAAGAAGGAAGACATTCCGAAGATATCTTTTCAAACTCGGTACGGCCAGTTCGAGTTCATGGTGATGTCGTTTGGGTTAACAAATGCCCCGGCGGTATTCATGAACCTAATGAATAAGGTATTATACTAGTACCTTGACAAGTTTGTGGTGGTGTTCATCGACGATATTTTTATGTATTCGAAGACCTCGGAGGAGTATGAGGAGCACCTGAGGATGTTTTTGGAGACTCTTCGAAAGGAGGAGCTTTACGGGAAGCTTTTAAAGTACGAGTTCTTCCTTGACAGGGTTGAATTCCTTGGGCATGTGGTGACAGGTGATGGGATCTCAATTAACCCGGAGAAATTATGGCAGTAGAGTATGGACTACTCCTAGTTCAGTGGCTGAGATCAGAAGTTTTCTGGGGTTGGCAGGATATTACAGGAGATTTGTACAAGACTTCTCCAGGATTGCAGATCCGATGACTAGGCTGGCCAGGAAGGATGTAGATTTTTTAAGGACGGAGGATTGTCAGTCCGTATTTGATGAGCTGAAGAAGAGATTGTCGATAGCTCTAGTTTTGATGTTGCCATCGAAGACATGTGGATTCACTATCTATAGTGATGCTTCAGGAAAGGGTTTGTGTTATATTCTTCAGCAACACAGGAAGGTGATTGCCTATGCTTCCAGGCAATTACGTCCTCATGAGAAGAACTACCCCACCCACGATTTGGAGTTGACAGTAGTCATCTTTGCTCTAAAGCTGTAAAAATACTATATGTACGGAGAGCGTATGGAGATCTTTAAAGACCATAAGAGCTTGAATTACATGTTTACGCAGATACGCAGAATGAGCTAAACATGAGGAAGAGAAGATGGTTAGAGTTTATGAAGGACATTGATATTTTATTGCAGTATCACCCAGGGAAGTCCAACGTAGTTGCCGATGCCTTGAGCAGGTATCCAACGGCTATGTACTTGACGATAGACAGACACATATTGGCCGATCTTTAGAGCTTAGAAATTGAGGTGCTAGTTTCTGGTATAGAGATTCAGATGTAGGATTACAGATATAGTCCAAGGTCATGGACAGAATAAGAGCCACGCGGTATGATGATGAGACTCTAAGGAGTATCAGGGCACAGGTTCGGACAGGGTTATCAGAGGACTTCACTATTGCTGATGATGGATCATTGTGGCACGGTACTAGGATATGTGTGCCGAGTGGGGAGCTGTACGAGAAGGTTTTGCAGAAGGCGCATCGCTCTCAGTACTCGATGCATCCAGGTGCCAACACGATGTATCGAGACCTGAGGGAGCATGTATGGTGGTATGGTATACAGCGGGAGGTGGCACACTTCGTTTCCAGTCATTTAGTGTGCCATCAGGTAAAGGCTGATAGACAGAGGCTAGGTGGATTGCTTTAGTCTTTATCCATCCCAGAGTGGAAGTGGGAGCATGTGACTATAGACTTTGTTTCGGGGCTTCCGCTTTCTCTGAGAGGAAAAGATGTGTCACGACCCATACCCGATATAAGGGCACGAGAACGTGGGTACATCTAGCCTATGCTGCAGCATCAGTGGTAGAACGATGTTTGGGTAAACTAGAATATCTAACAATAATGATCATCAAGGTATATAATGCCACCAATAAAATATGCATACTCAATCATAGAACTATAAGATGGAACAACACACGAATATGATATAAATAACTGAAGAGTCAAAATACAACTAACAAGACAAAGATAAAATCCAATGAGTCTCAAATATAATAAAATACTAACTGTCAAAGCTGGAGACAAATCTAGTACAACATAAGCTAATCTACTAAGCCACTAGTAAAGTGTCATCTGCCTCAACCGGGATGAGTCCCTCCTGAGCCACAGTCTCTAGCTCTAAGCCACATATGTCCTAAGGCCCGTAATGAGTGGGGTACCACTCCTTAATGTTATTTGGAGAAAATATATCCAGTCAGAAAAGGAGCAAAGTACACCTCTAACAACAGTTCCAATAAATGATAAAAACTATGTAGTAGTAAATAAAGAGCATATACAAGATGAATAGAGCATGGTAAAAATATACAGGAATAAGAAAATACAAAAAATACATACAAGAGGAAAGAATATCATATATGGAAGTAAAGAGATACAACTATCTAAGTGAGTGAGTACTAGCTTCAACATGTGATCGGCTTGGGTACTGCTCAAGAACCACTGGCCCGGTTAATCATACGTGCGGCGTATGAGTAATACTATGCAAGAAAAATATAAACTTCGGGGGTATGATCACATATCTAGACTAAATACTCCCCGCCCCCGACTGGTATAGTGGATCCAATCCATGACACGTTATGACACAGGATTCCATGAGAAGGGAGCTAATCTTCTCATGAATCAATGTTCATACATGTACAAGAACAATGGAGCTCGCACAAGTAATATGTCAAGAACTACCAGGAATAACATCTCATGACGGGATCCAAGAATACCAATCCGTGAAACCAAGTTTCAGGAAAATCAAGGATATATACACTAAATACAAGAAATATAGAGGATATCATAAACGGAAAACTGTCAAAGAATGTACTCGCTTAAAATTCGGTGAACAGTGTCAAAGATGTCCGAAACGGTATCTCGGAGACCTAAATATGGAATATTACATCAATACAAGATTTTAAAATAATAAATAGTTAAACTAGTCCATTTCTAGGTCATTAGGCCAAATCTAAGTCAAACGGTCAAACTATGTCAACTCTAGGTCAAACTAGTTATTTCTAGATTGTGATAGCCTATATCTAAGTTATTAGATTGGTATCTACAAGTCATATAAGTTGAAACTAGGTATTAGGATACCTTATCTACCAAGTATTAATATATATCTATACTAATCTAAGTAATATATACATACATATATTATCTCATACTAGTGTAATATAGTATCAATATCTTATATATGTATAAGTTATACAATACCTTATACCTTAGTATCAACTATGACTTAACACTAACTCACACTGATACCTTCCCTTGATGCATGTCCTTAACTCACAACTATATACCTCAATAATAACTTAGTCCTAAATACTTGTTCCCTGGACTGCAACACATAGTAGTCACATCCCACCCGTATCACTATATCAGTCACCTCACAACATTAATATGCTCTAACTGATCTGTACTGCACACTTGACACCCAAAATCTCTTAAGGTACTGATATACTACCGATACATGTACTACCCTAATGCCAGCACTAATGCCTCATCTAATCAGAGCATCAAAACAAACCCCTTAACTACCTGAACACATCCTCACTGGTCTACTAAGTTCAGAACTGTCACATAATAATAAACTGTTGTGCAGTTCAGTGCCTACACTGTACTGAATTGGCAGTGTACTATCAAGGCACCTAAGAAGTGATGCTTCTCCGGCCTATAGCAACACTGGTGGAAACATTTATATTGCACAACTACTACAGTGTCTGTGCACCAACCGCACTTGCTGCTGCTCTAATGCTCCTCATACTGTTGTGTTGGTGATCCAAAACCTAGGTCTATTCTAAAGTGTCCTTCACAGTCTTATATATCTGAGCATAGAGTTTCACTCATACATATATACAACCTCTAGACAACCACTATCTTGTTACAAGCACACTCATATCAACTCTATACATTTCTCCTCATCTCTTACCACAAGTATACACACATATAAACATATAGCAATTGAGATCAATATCTACTCTCTGAAATCTAAATCTTACCTCTCCCTTAATACATTATCCACACATTGCTTCTACCTCTAATTCCTTGCAACCGATGCTCAACAAACCCTCAATACCAACTGTCGAGCACACACACTAGTATCAGAAGAATACTAACACCTCTGCACAAAACTGAACACAGTACTGTACATGT
This sequence comes from Iris macrosiphon, assembly GCA_036927795.1. Taxonomy (NCBI): domain Eukaryota; kingdom Viridiplantae; phylum Streptophyta; class Magnoliopsida; order Asparagales; family Iridaceae; genus Iris; species Iris macrosiphon. The sequence goes on along the minus strand of JAYESA010000008.1, from coordinate 104,947,947 downwards.
GCAATACTCACACCTACACAATTACACACCTAGTTGGCACACACCCTCAACTGACACTCTAAACTAATACAATAATACCAAGCCATTAACACACTAATGTATCTATACTATAAATACACCACACACATACAGTGGTATCTGTGCACTGTCACAATCCAAGGCCCGACCCCTATCACAGTGAACATCACTCAGTCCATAACAGTCCACACTTGCTTCCCCAACCCACAATACACACTACAAACACATCAAACACCTAGTATATCAAATCTAAATGATTATAAGACTCTAACACACACACACACACACACACACACACACACACACATATATATATATATATATATATCAAATATCAATACTAATATAACTATACACCATTCCAACTAAAGTAGAACACATTACAACAAACACGTGGAGTGCACCGCACCTGTATCACACTCAATCTATGATACGCTTGCGATACGGATCCAACACAACACCAATTGCATCACTAATGATGTGAGCAAGTCTAATATCATAATTATGAATAATATAAAGTGTTAGCTACTCATCTACATATCTGTGTCACAATATAACATGTGCAAATCTTCGTATCGGATAAAAAATCCCCAAACAACTCGTATCACCAAATTATCATGATACGGCCTACACATATCCCATTTTGGACATGACACTAGTCTCACATAATCAAACACATATCAATTTGGTCTAATTGACCTATTAACAAATACATGGTGCACCAATCTCGGATTTCTCCTAAATTGGGCACAAAATACATCATAACATTCACAATATGGGTCCCTAGTAGTCAATTCTTCTTTCTATAGATAGTCTTGGTACATAGGAAGGGTTCCTAATGATTAAAATATAGATTTAGAGTCTAATTAGTAAGGTAAATCTGAATTGTACTTATTGGAAGATGTATTCCTAATGCAAGTCTCCAATTGGATTCAAAGAGCCCTCAACTTGTGCACTCTTTACCACCTTGTAGATTCTTGCCTCCTCCTTACTTTAATAGCCTCCAATGGTCAGTAGAGAAGGAATTGGAAGAGAATTTGAGTAGGAATTGGTGTAGGGGAAAAGAAATTTGAGAAGAAAAAATTTTAGATCTATATTTGGAATGAAGAAAAGAGATAAGAGAGAAAGTCCTCTCCCTTAAATAGTGGTCGGCCCCTCCTTGGCCTCCAAGAAATGTACAATGTCTATTTTACCCCTATGGGTTTGTCATAAATAAAAGGATTAAGGAAGGAAGGTTATACTCCTAATGGTTTGACTAATTAAATTATTAACTTAATAATTTGGGCTTATGGTTGGGCTTAAGTCTAACTAACATAAATGTTGGCCCATGAGTCAAGTCTAGTCTAGTTAGGTCCACTAACACAAGTCCAAAAATATAACATCTAACAATAAATAAATCATACAATAAATAAATATTTAATATATACAATAATTAATTAATTATAAAATAATTAAAATACCCTTTCTAAGAAAACATGGTAGTGACAAGATGCGATTTGGGTCATCGTAGACAGGTTATCCAAATTGGCCCACTTCTTACCATCAAAGTGGGTACGTCTACGAAGAAGCTAGCGGAGATGTGTGCGACAGATTGTCAGATTGCATGGAGTTTTTGTAAGCATCATCTCGGATTGGGATTGTTATTTTACTTCCCACTTATAGAGGAGTTTGCATGCTATCTTGGGCACTTAGCTCAAGTTCAGTACCGCATATCACCCCCAGACAGATGGGCATTCGGAGGGGACTATTCAGACTCTCGAGGATATGCTTCGTACTTGTGTTCTGGATATCGGAGGTTCTTGGAAGGATCATCTGACCTGGTAGAGTTTGCTTACAATAATAGTTACCAAGCCAGCATTAAAATGTCACCATTTGAGGCTTTATATGGACGGAGATATCGCACTTCATTATCTTGGGATGATATCTGTAAGAGAGCCTTGTTGAGACCAGAGATGGTCGTTGATGCAGCTGAGAGGGTAAAGCTCATCAGAGATAGACTTCGAGTGGCGCAGGACAGATAGCGGCATTGGGCCGATAGCCACCGTAGACCCTTGGGGTTTGAGGTATAGGTTTTATTGTAATTGCTTGTGATTGCTTTATTTTAGATTGCGTGTTAAGGCTATATTTTGTTCTAGGTTGGCGATTTGGTATTCTTGCGAATTTCTTCAATACGGGACACGATTCGCTTTGGGGAGGCAGAAAGCTTTGTCTATGGTACATTGAACCATTCGGTATTCTTGCGAGAGTCGGTGCAGTGGCCTACAGACTAGACTTGCCACCTGCATTAGAGTGAGTACATGACGTATTCCACGTGTTGCAGTTGAGATGGTACGTGCAGACCCTAGTTACGTATTAGATCATTCAGAGATCGAGGTTGGTCCGACTCTTAGCTATCCAAAGCAGCCAGTAGAGGTTTTATCGCAAGAAGAAGGTATTGCTGAACCAGACTATTTCTTTGGTTCGTGTCGCTTTGAGACATCACTCTCCAGGTGAGTCAACCTGAGAGAGGGAGGATGAAATACGCGAGCAGTACCCATATCTCTTCGAGCCTTGAGGTATTGTTCTTCTGTTCTGATTGTGTTCTTATGCTAGTTTAGTTTAATTTCGAGGACAAAATTATTTTTAAGGAGGGTAGACTTGTCACTACCACATTTCTAGAATAGGAGCATTTTTGTCAAATTTAATATATATATATATATATATATATATATATATATATAGTGTTTATAGTTTATATAATGTGTATTATATGTATATTATAATTATTAATAATAATAGTTAGTGAACTAGACTTGATGTTACCATGGACTTAACATTAGACTAGTCATTTTGGACCCAACTAGTCATTTTCCTTCATTAATTAGAAACTAGTTAAACCCCTCATTAGGAATGAGATTCCACTAATTAAATAATTCTTTATGACAACAATAGAGGGTATTATGGACATTGTGCATTAGCTAGACCTAGGTTTTTACTTGGCCGGCCCTATATAGGAGAGGGCGGAGCCTCCCTCAAGTATATTTATTGTTCATGAAACCCTAAGTTGAGTTCTTCCCCAAACTCATTCATTCTTCCAACAAATTTTAGTAAATTAATCATAATTCCTCTCATTTCCCTCATCTAAGAAGTCTAGAAGCTTAGGTTTTAAGGAGCATTGGAGAAGAAGAAGTTTGACTAGAGAATCCTTGGTTTTGCATTGGGAATCCATCTCCTAATAGGTGAATCCTCAAATATCTTTTTTAAATTCTATTTTTTTCATTTGTTTGGCCATTAGGAGCCCACCCATGGATTAGGAATACCCACAAGGGAAGAGAATTAGTTTGTATTAGTTTCTATTATGATTTCTACATAGTATTATGTTTAAATTGGGGGTTTTATGTTTATTCGTGTGTTTTCCCCCTATTTTTTAGGACAACTAATCATATTAAATATATATAATTATATTTGATATGTATATATGTTATTAAGTTGAGTATTGGAAAATTTGGCATATGGTTGATAGGGTATTATGACACTATAGGGAGTATCTTGATTTGTGCAATCAAGGTGTTTGATAAATTGACTTTTACTTGAAATGTGCCTATTAGATGTTAATTTATTATATATATATATATATATATATATATATATATATATATATATATATATAATACTTCCTCACAAGCATGTAATTGTATTGTTGTAATTATTATTTCTGGTTATTTCTCTGTTATAGTTATTATTATTGGCAAAGTTGTTACCTTAGTTAACCACGATAGAGTTAGGATCTGTCAAAGCGATGTGTCTTACACCTAGCGGAATGACACCAAAGTCGCGTAGCCTTGTTATGTCGTGATGGCAGTTGATGGCATAAATCGTTGACAGCCGTGCTAGGCATTTACTATCGTTAGATCTATCCGAGACTACAAGAGTAGTTTACTAAGGTAATAGAGTTCTCATAATAATTACTTATAGCAGTTTTAATAACATGTCTATAATAATTAAACATTATTCATGCTAGTGAGCGAAGTAGAACCTTAACATGCAGATGAATCAAGCATTAGCAATTGGTTCTAATAAGAATAATGGTAAAGAAATTAAAAATGCTCAGAATTTTGAGTATCCCTCTGAATTATAGGAATTAAACAAATATCTATTCCAAAAGTACAGCCAATTTTTTTTTATCAAATTGGTACTTTTGACTTTAGATCATCCATTGCTGTAAAAATAATGGAAAGAACAGTTTCTGTAAATAATACAGAACATTCGCTTAAATTGGCAAGCGAAGAAGATATTTGACATGTTCGTGATATCTATAATTATGTCCATATTAGACTAATACAGGTTGCATTTAAACCTTTAACTTTACCAGGGTTAAATGCATCAATTATGACATCTCTTAGAGATGCAAGATGTCTACATTGGAGTCAATCCCTAATGGGAGTTATGCAAACTAGTCTTTGTCACGGCCTAATCTATTTTAATGTTTATCCAAATTTAACTCTGTCAATGACAGATGCTCATCTATTTGAGTCTGTAACCTTAAATTTAAAAACCAATGGTTACAATTTTCTTCCTGGATCGAAAACTATTGCAATAATCTATAGGATCCATTATAAAGTGATGAATACCATTGCTCCAAATACAAAGCATTTTACCAAACCTGGTAAAACTACTTTGGTAGAAACAAATTTATTAACTTCCAAAGTAGCCATGAATCAAATAATTCGATGGGATGAAATTAATTTCCTAAATGAATTGATTTTGAATCAAGATGTATTAGCAAGGCCAATCTTGGACACAGATATTGATCAAATTATTCAGACTCATGATGAAGAGGTAGAAGTGATATTCACTCCACATAATATGTCATGCCCCAGTCCCAAAATACGTAGGACTAGGAATACGTAACATGCCCAGCCGTATGTATATGAACTCCAATATATGGAAACCATATACACACGTACGCTGTACATGAATATCCAAATCTACCAGTGGTAATATACTGTCATAATAAGTCACACAAAATCTATATCTCATCCACAACACAAATAATAAGTAGGAATAAAGAGCCGAATAATATCTGAATATCAAAGATGAGTATCAAGTCTGATAGTCGGGTGAAAATAAATCCACTACAAAATGACTATACTGAAATAGCTACAAGGATCTCTAAACAGTGGTAATAAAATTACAGATACTCCGAAGGTAATGTAGAAGCATGAAAAATACGCTGGATAGCTATACGCAGCATGTTGATGCTGTGCAGCGTAAACAGAGGACCTCAGAGCTTTCAACGTGCAACAGAGCTTTTTTCGCTGAGCACAGCATAAAATATAAGCTCAAGGACCATCCACGTAAAATGCAGTATGTCCAGGCTGCTCCAACGTAAAAGGGGTGCTACATCGCCTGTATGGCGTAAAAACTCATCCGTTTTTAATGCAACATTGAAGTGTACGAGGGACGCTTCGTATTCCCCAAAATAAACCTGTCATATCATGCAATGAACCTGACGTTTGGACTCCTGACAAAGAGTACTGCACGACTACCCAGGCGACGGCTATAATGATGGCGCGGCACAGCAACCCAGACTGTCATTTACTATCATTTCCTTGACGTAAACCACTTTTACGCATACAAAGGAATACGCTGCCTAGTTTTACATAGGCAGATGTGAGCTGTTTACACTCCACAGAAGACAAACAGCCTGCGACGTCAAAAGCTGCTCTTCGTACAGGGCTCGAGGCACGTCTCTGCATTTAATGCGCAGAGTGATGACAGAACTCGAGGCACGTCTCTGCATTTAATGCGCAGAAGGGTGGCAGACCTTCAAAACACGCCTATGTATTTAATGTACAGGATAATGGCGGATCTCCGTATTTAATACAGGAGATTTGATTAAATGTCACCGAACCGTCATTTAGTGACATCCCCTTTGCGTAAATTGCTCTTATGCATACGAGGGAATACGCTGCCTAGTTTTACACAAGCAGACGTGAGCTTCTTACGCTCCACAGAAGACAAACAGACTGCCACGTCAGCAGTTGCTCTTCGTACAGGATTTGAGGCACGTATCTGCATTTAATGCACAGAATGATGGCAAATCTTCGAGACACGCCTCTGCATTTAATGCACAGGATGGGGGCAGATCTCTGCATTTAATGCAAAAGATTTGATTATATCTCCAAAAGCCATAATTTCGGCTAAGACGTCCATATCATCACTTTGGCACATTACGCCAACTCAGGCCACAGTCAGAGGAGGAGGATCAGCTATCTTTTGTGCCCACTCGGCTTCTACGCCTACTCGGCTTCTACGCCATGGTGATAGTTATTGGCTTCTACACCAACCTCTTCTACACAAAGGATAACTAACTACGTGGCTTCTACACCGTGATCTTCACAGCAGTTATACGCGTTGTCTCTTAGTTGGACACTGTTTAGGATAATATAAACGAGAAAAGATTTGATAAATGCGGGAAAATAAGGTCTTGTACGAAGACCCGCCCCTTCTTTTATTGTTTACAAATAAGATTGTACAAATTTGATCCTACACGAGGATGTCTAAGTACAATTTATTTAATCTGGGTAAATTTTGCTATAGGTGTCTGATCTGCAGTCGATCACTTTAGCCCTTGGACCACACGATATTGAAGAAGTGCCGTAGAAGACAGGTAGCAGCTTCGAGGGTTGCTGAAGAGGGTGGATGGCCGATGCCAAAGTCGTCAATCCCTTCTCTTTGCCTGAGCTCCGGATTCTTCTCTCTCTCTCGACCGTCCGACCTTCGATCTTTGCGACCGTTGGATCTGATACTGGATTTCTTGATCAGTTTTCAGACCTGATTTCTTCGACCCTTTTTCCTCTATTGATAGAGGTCTCTATTTATAGAGTTTTAGTGATAGTGACTACTCAATCGGTGTAAAAACTGAGTAGTGGAAAGTACAGCACCCTTTTACACAATGGTTAAAATAACCAATGCCTGTGTATAGATGATCCTTTGAATGAGCGTGTAACACGGGTCCAACTAAGGGACAAAACTCGTATAATCGCTACGAAGATCACGGCGTAGAAGCCATGTAGGTAGGTATCCATCGTGTAGAAGAGGTTGGCATAGAAGCCAAATGTCTGTCACCATGGCATAGAAGCCAAATAGTTATCAAACCGGCATAGAAGCCGAATAGGCGTAGAAGCTGAGTGCTCATAGAGGCCGAGTAGGCGTAGAAGCCGAGTGGTCATAAAGGCCGAGTAGGCGTAGAAGCCGAGCGGGCACCGAAGCTGAATAGGCGTAGAAGCCGCTGCGTAACGTGCCAGAGTGATGATGTGGACATCTTTAGCCGGAATTATGGCTCTTGGAGATAATCAGATCTCTTGCATTAAATGCAGAGATCTGCCCCCATCCTGTGCATTAAATACAGATGCTTGTCTTTAAGATTTGCCATCATTCTGTGCATTAAATGCAGATACGCACCTTGAATCCTGTGCAAAGAGTAACCGCTGTCGTGGCAGCCTGTTCATCTTCTGCGGAGCGTAAGGAGCTCTCGTTTGCCTGTGTAAAACTGGGAAATATATTCCCTTATATGCGTAGGAGTAGCTCTCACAAAGGGGATATCACTAAACGACGGTTCGGTGATATTTAATCAAATCTCCTGCATTAAATGTGGAGATCCGCCATCATCCTGTACATTAAATACAGAGGCGTGTTTTGAAGGTCTGCCACCTTTCTGTGCATCAAGCGCAGAGACGTGCCTCAGGCATCTGTCAGTATTCGACACATTAATTGCAGAGACGTGCCTTGGGGACCTGTCACCACCCTGTGCATTAAATGCAGAGACGTGCCTTGAGCCATGTACGAAGTACAGCTTTTAACGTGGCAGGCAATTTGTCTTCCACGGAGCGTAAGGGGCTCTCATCTGCCTGTGTAAAGCTAGGCAGCATATTCCTCTGTGTACGTAAAAGTGGTTTACGTAAGGGAAAATGGCAATAAATGACAGCCTGGATTGCAGTGCTGCGCCATCATCATAGCCGTCGCCTGGGTAGTCGAGCAGTATCCCTTTGTCAGAAGTCGAGACGTCAGATTCATTGCAGGATCTGACAGGTTTATTGCAGGGTCTGACAGGTTCATTGCAGGGTCTGACAAGTTTACCTCGGAGAATACAAAGCGTCCCTCGTACACTTCAATGCTGCACTGAAAGAGGATGAGTTTTACGCCATATAGGCGATGAAGCACCATTTTTACGCTGAAGCAGCCTGGACATACTACCCTACGCGGATGGTCCTTGAGCCTGTATTTCACGCTGTGCTCGGCGGAGAAGCTCTGTTTGCACGTTTGAAGGCTCTGAAGTCCTCTGTTTACGCTGCTTTGCATCAATATGCTGCGTAGAGCTATCCAGCGTATTTTTTCATGCTTCTACAAGACCCCCTTCAAAGCTTTTAAATTCCTCGTAATTTGAAATGCTTTGAATGAAACATGACCCCTCCTCATAACTCAAAATATTTCTGAATGGAGTTTTGAAACGGTCGAGGCCGACTTTATGGCGGATTTATTGGGGACCGGTGCTCTACGCTTGGACATACTGCCCTACGCTGATGTCTGAATATGTGTAGCTTCGACACGTCTAATTCTTTACACCAACTCTGTTTAGAAAGAGTGCTAGGTCCTGTCCTGTCTTTTACGCATAACTAGGGATGCGTAGAAAGCCGCTTTAGCATTCGAGTGTTTCGAACTGTCCTGCTGTTTAGGAGTAAGGAACCGCGTAGAATCCTAAACTGTTACTTCTGATAAACAGAATTTCTTTGTTCAGACATCATCTTCAAGAATGATTTCTCGAAAATCCCTTGGAACAGGGTGAGAAATGGCTGTCAAACTGATTTGCCATCTTGGTAGATGAGATATTCAGACTGGAGTCTGGATGAACTTCGAATTGACCCATGAAGAAGAGTAATTTTTCAATGTTGAACTCTGTATGCTTCGGGTACTTGGGATATCTTGAGGTCAAGAAGGAGTATCTTATGTGTGAACTCCTGTAATTGACCACCTTGAGGATCGTTCAGATGTACGCGTACTTCTGGCCTGCATATCTTTCAGATGTGCGGGAAGTCATGGAGCGCGAAATCATAAGTTGGCAGCCTCTGAGCATAAACTAAACACCATCGAGCGTGAAATCATAGATTTATAGTTCCTGAGCGTGAAGTCGTAGGTTTGTAGCCTCTCGAGCATAAAAGCTACCGAGCACAAAGGCATCCGGGCATAAAACCCGACTTAAAGCTGTCGAACGTAAATTCATAGATTCGTAGCCATCGAGCGTAGAAAGCTCCTTAGCGTAGAATTATAGATTCGTTGCTTCCGAAAAGAAAATTTTCCGAGCGTGAAGTCGTGGATCCGTCGTCTCTGAGCGTAAACTATGCGCCACCGAGCGTGAGATCATCGATTTGGTACCTGCTGAGCGTGAAGTCATGGGTTTGTAGCCTCTCGAGTATAAAATCTATCGAGCACAAAGGCATCCGGGCGTAAAACCATAGACTTATAGCTTGCGAGCGTAAAACCGTAGATCTGTAGCTGTCGAGCGTAGAAAGCTCCTTAGCGTAGAAACCACGAACCTGCTTTGCGCGAAAAACTTTTCGAATTCGCTGACTGTCTGCCTTCTCGAATAAATAGGCTGACGTAGGACCCAATCATAACCGAATATTAATTAGGGGATTTGGTCCGGGGTCTGAGGAGTCTCATCCGAACTCTATATATATCTCAAGTTTCTGAGAGAAAAACTTTCTATCCATCTTCTGCGAGAGAAAGCTTTCGACTGTTCGAGTTCTTCTCCGTTTCTTCTTCGAGTCTTCAAAGTCTTCCAGCCATGGCCTCGAAGCAAGCTTCCTCCACTAAGGGAAAGAAGGTTGATTCTTCTTCTCGTTCTTCCGCTCAAGCGAGAGCATCTCTGGTCGGACGAGGCGAACTTTATTCTGAGCGGAGCATCCCGCCGACGAGTAGTGCACCCGGCCTGGAAGGTAGAGCTCTTGGGAAAAAGAGAATGACTGAAAATCCTTCACACACGTTAAACGTGATCGCGCTAGGTCATCTTCTGTGCTGATAGCCTCTTCGAGGAAGATGATGCACGGAGACGTTCCATCTTTTTATGCCCACATTTCTAATGTGTTAGCGTAAAAAACTCTATTTTTTCGCAGTCGAGCGTAAAAGCTTTGACCACCGAAAACTTGGTGTATACTATTAAAATTTGATTTTTACGCTTGTGGATGAAACTCCCGGCGTAATAACTTATTTTAATCAATCTGGCGTAAAGCACAGACCGTATACCGCCATCCTTGGATTTTTACGTTTAAGGAAATGGATTCCAGCGTAAAAACTCCAAGTTTTACAGTCTCGACGTAGAGCACGGACTGTTGATTGGATGTTGCAAGTCCCGAAACGTCTAGTTTTAGGAACTGACGTGTTTCTTTTGTACTTTCACAGTCAACTTGCATGAGTCTCCGCTAGCTGAAGTGATGGGCTCTGCCGCCGGGATGCTGCACTCCAACTATCTGGAGGATCTGTCACACGTGACCTTTCCTATCTCCGGACCCAATATCCTAAAGGAAGGGCAATTCTGATATCGGCCCAGGGCAAGCGAATGTTGCTGAGCATGATCAACGAGGAGCCCCTAACGTACGTAGACGGGGAGCAATACCTGAAGCCGGCTTTCCTCTTCGGGGACATGATTGATAAGCAGTCCCAGACAAAGCCTAAGAGAGAACTCTGGGTTTTTCCTGCCGTGGATTTGGTCTTATATCTGCCCAATATGCCGAGAGACTACCCCATCTCGGCCTTCTTCCATGCTACGCATCCCAGGAAGATGTCGTGGACGCTGACTCCCGATCTTCATGGTAAGCCAGGGAAGATTTTTCCTCTAAGAGGAGCTGACCAGGGGTCATTTGTCAGCCGTCCTTTTGGCTCTGTGACACTGTTCAGGGGGCTATACCCGGGCAGTGTCCCGAGTGAAGACAGTTTGGTGATCCAGCCGGTTCAGCTACCGACTTTCTGTAATGATTTTGTGGGGCGTGGGGGAGTATACCCTAAGGTGAACCCTCGGTGTGGCGGGTGGATCAGCCCTTCAAACCTTCGATGGGCTCGCTTAGTTGATTGGGCCTTGAAGCATTTCCAGACCGAGTTGGAGAACATTGGTCTGTTTGCAGCTGTGAGTGCTACCGGTGTTGGGTTACCTCCTAACCCTAACCTGTTCCTGGCACTGATGGAGCGATATATTTTGCTCACCGAGACTTTCGCCACTCTACTGGGGGAGTTGGGATTGGCCCTGCATGAGATGGCAGAGATCTCAAGACTGCCGATGGGGGATACTCCATACGAAGAGTATGTTCCCACGAACCGGGAGCTGGGGGGTTCAGACCCTCGGGTAGTGGAGGTTTATCAGGAGCTGATGTGTCACTACCTCGCCTGCACCGCTTTTTATGATGAGCCCTCAGATTTGGCTCACATCAGCAAATGGACGTCTAATCTTTTCTTCTACCGGTCCAGGACTGCTAAGCCGGAGAAGGTATTGGAGGGCAAGGATCTGCCTGTGAATCCCCTGAGTGCGCTTAATGCTCAGGTAGTTAACGATCTCATAGTGGATGCTGGTGCTCCGGACCGCTTCCTCGACGAAGGGACGGGAAAGTATCCTGAAGGCACTAAGGCCTATAGTTATTTGAGGCGCTGTCGCAGGCCTCTGTCCAGGGAGGCTCAACTGGCTGGCTTCTTCTCTATATGGCTGCGCCGAGTAGTACTGCCTGGCGTCGCATCTGCGGGCCGCATTCACCGTAACATGCTATGGCCTGTAGTGCGTCTGGTGTTCGAGGCAAGACTGAGCTTGCTCCCTGCCATGGTGTACCGTATACAAGCTGGCCTGAGGGCCATGACTGACGGGCTGCTCGTCGATGAAGTTCGGCGTGATAGCTTCCCCAGGATAGAATTACCATACATGTACTTGATGGGGTGGTTAATTCTCCATAACCCCCGGGTGATGTCTTCCGGTTCCGACAGTAGTTCGGGGGGGAGTTTCTTGTTGAACTACCGGAAGTCTTCCTGGAACATGAACACGGTTATAGACTGTCGGCGGGCGCTAGGCTTCAGTCATAGTTGGAAGCTTTTTTGTACCGTCCCTCCTGTGCATCGCAATCAATTGGGGATTAGACTCGAGGATTCGGGTAGAGAGAAGACAATTCTTTCTCCCAAAGTTTTTAATTGGTTGGTCTGTATCAGAACATCCCATCTGCTGTACAGAAGCGAAGATCATTGCTTCCTGGAGCCCTACTTGCCCAGTCGGTTTGCCCGACAGTTTGGGTATGATCAGTTGCACGTGGGCAACGTCGTTACCAGCTTCAGGTCCAGAGATGGACTCATTGATGGAGCGAGGGGATGGCAATATTTTATCATAGGCTGTACTGGGACAATTTTTATTGTGCCCGTCATTACACTCTCCACGGAGCTGCGCATCCTGCATTCGTATGCCCAGTTCTATGTGGCGACGAACACCTTCCATCGCAATTTTGATATACAGAGAATATTTAGGGTGCCCTCTTCCAAGCCTGGGGGAAGAGTTGAAGTCCCCTCGGTTTCTTCCGACGAGGGTGAGTCCGTTACCCCGGATGAGCCTCTGGTGTCGGTCCCTAGGGGTGAAGTACCTCCGCCTGCAGGAGCTTTGGCAGTTCTTGGAAAGCGAAGGGCTCCTGCTCCAAAGGAGACTTCTCCTCGTAAGAGGAAGAAGAAGATGGTAAATCGTTCTCTCCGGATTCCTGGCATTGAGTCTCCTGGAGGTGAGCTCGCATCTCCCCGTGTTTGGGACGATCCTTTGATTGGAAGTTCCTCGCCTTTTAGAGAGGGACCTTCTACAGTTCCGGCTGGTGGAGCCGGAGAATCTCAGCTGGACACTGGTGTCGCGGCTATTGCTTCAGGTAGTGGAGCGAGGTCGCCTTCGGGGCTGAGTATAATAAAGCTCTGTATACCTCTAGCCGGATCGGCATCGGGAGGGACTTCTGTCGCGCCTGCGAGTGCACCTAGCGCAATTCCAGCCGATGAGCCTCGGTTGGATTTGGAGGAGGACTTGGAAGACTATCTGTCAGCTTCTGTTAGCAGGCCCCCTTCCCCAGGTATGACAGCTTGCCTAGCATCATTAAGAAATAATTTAGCTGTACAGGATGCGGATGCGACATATATGTCGTCGGTCCTGGGTAAATGTCGTATTCACGCCTTTTCTTTTAGGAAAGTTAACATTCTGCTGATATTAACTTCCTTTCGTCCTCCTTTCAGGGGAAGACCTCTTTGGGGAGGGCAGTGTAGATGCCTTCTTTGGCTCTGGCGGTGACACGGAGGTACCCGATTTTGAAGAGGAGACATCTTGGGCGCTGGCTTGCCTGTCGAGGAGACTCCGATATCTCAAGAGGAGGATGAGCCTGTTATTGCGACAGTGCCTCCTTTGAGTATGTTGGTATCTTCGTCCGGTGTTGGCGCTTCTTCTTTTGTCGCAGCACCTGCTGAGACGACGGCTGTGGCGACATCGTCTGTGGTTATTCCTGGAGGGGAAGTTGCCACGATCGCGGACACTCCCCGCGTTCATGCGGACCTAGTTGCGCTGACCGAACAGTACACCGGTATCTTCTACACCACTTTGAGAACGCTAATGTCAATGGTATTGGCGAAGAAGCTGGACTTTGCGTCGCTGAAGAGATCCTCTCGGTTCTCGATAGAGGCGATCCGGGAATTTGATGATACCGGGGTAGCTGACGCGTTGGAGGCGATGGTTAATGGTTTGGAGCAACCCATTAACGAGTACCTGCAGCTAGCTCGAGGCAACATTGAAGCTCTGGTCCAGGCCAGATACGACTCCTTGACTGCGCATCTTGTTGAACAGATGGAGCCTCTGAATAAGTCCATCGTGGCTCAGCAGCAGGAGATGGATCATGAGCGTGTCCAACTGGAGTATATCATTCCCGAGTTGACCCGGTACGAAGTCGAATATGAGGAAGAGGTAGCGAGGGTCCGCATATTAAAGAGATGAGCTTGCTCGTACAGAGGCGAAGGCTCTGTCTTTGTCGGCAGCCCGAGATGTGCTGAAGGAGCGACGGGCGGCTGTTCAGCAGAACCTGACACATGTGGGTGTTATCCATGCTGATTTTGTGCGGGCTCGGTCTGAGCTAGTTGCTTTGAATAATGATGCAGCAAGGTTGGAGCGGGCTCGTGCCGACGTTTTGAACTCCCGGGATGAGAGGATGGTCGTATTAGTGCAGCAGCTTCACAACCTGACCGCTCCCCCTTCATGATGTACTTTTGCTTTTGCTTTTTAATGTACTTTTGCTCTTTTCCGGGAATAATAAAGAGGCTTTTTCATCTGACTTTGTAGACCCATCATTTCGGAATGTAAATGACAGGTTTGGGTGAAAGTGATATCAGAGGTGGTATGGACGTGATATACTTTCGGTAAGTTTTAGCAGAGCATATCTATTCAGGGGTCGTATGGACATGATAGAATATGACCCAACTAGTTTCGTTTTGAAAGTAGTTTTGTCAGAATGAGGTCTTCGCCATATTTCGCTTGAGCAGAGAAGGTTTAAGCATAGTACCTTTTCAGGAATTTGCCATTGATAGGAGCCATTAGCAGGTCTCCATTAGGCTGGACTAACCTGTAAGCACCATTTGAGAATGTTGTCTCGATTACGTAAGGGCCTTCCCATTTGGGTTGGAATTTGCCTTTACTCCTGTGAGTAAGAATCATCGGCCTTCTTACAGCCAAAACTAGCTCGCCGACTTTGAACACTTTTTTATTTATTTTTTGATTAAAAGTTCTGGAAATGCGTGCTTGGTAGAGCGCGATGCGCTACTGAGCTTGGAGGTGTTTCTCGTCTAATCCATCTAGCTCTTGAAGCCTTAACAGGTCATTCTTTTCTTGAGTTAACTCGTTAGCCACGGCTATCCTGAGTGACGAAATTTGAATCTTGATGGGGAGAACTGCTTCACTCCCGTAGACCAATGAGAATGGCGTGCAACCTGTCGGCACTCGTACCGTGGTGCGGTATGCCCAGAGACATTCTCCCAGCTTCTCGTTCTAATCTCTCTTGTTCGAAGAGACGAACTTCTTCAAGAGTTTGATAATAGTTTTGTTGAAGGCTTCTGCCAAACCATTAGCAGCCGGATAATAGGCCGTAGAGGCCACGTTTCGTATCCAATTTTTATCGCAAAATTGGTGGAACGCATGGCTGATGAATTGAGGCCCATTGTCATGGATTATCCTTCGGGGAACCCCAAAGCGAAAAATGACGTGATACTTGATGAAGCTGGTCATATTAGATATTTTCACCTCAGCAAGAGGGATCGCCTCTGCCCATTTGGAGAAGTAATCCATGATGGCCAGTATGAACCGGTGACCTCTGGAAGAAGACGAGTGAATAGGACCAATGATATCCATACCCCATGCTTCGAAAGGCCAGGATACAACCGTAGGATGTAGATGTTCGAACGGTCGATGTATAAAGTCCGTATGAACCTGACAGGCTCTGCATCGTCTGGCATACTGGATTGCGTCTGCGATCATAGTGGGCCAGTAATAGCCCATTCGCCTGATACGGTCCTGTAGCTTAGGACCGGGTTGATGCGCCCCGCACACGCCGTCGTGAGCTTCACGGATAATCTGCTATGCTTCATCACCAGAGAGACATCGTAATAAGAGCCCGTCGTAAGACCGACGATATAGGCATTGCGACGATGCGTCGAAATAGAAGCGTAATGATCGTCTTTTGACAGATATTGCTTCTTTAGGATCTTCTGGCAAGATTCTGTATGCTACGAAATCTATAAAGGGACTTCTCCAGTCTCTCCTGGGCGGATCTGCGTCCACCGTGTAGCTATGTTCTATGTGAAAGTTATTTTTTACACAGAATAAATCTCTGTTAAGAAGGATTACCGAATTCTGCTTTCTTATAGGGGTAGCTAAATTTGTAGCTAGACTTGCTAGGGCATCAGCTTCCAGATTCCGAGACCGAGGTACATGCTCAAGGAAGAATCCCTTAAATGTTATGGCTATCTCGACCGTTGCTCGGTGATAGGGGATGAGGTCGGGATTCCGGACTTCATATATTCCTCTGACTTGATTGACGATCAGCAGAGAATCACCGAAGGCTTCCAGCGATTCGACCCCCAGCTCTTTAGCGACTTGGAGCCCGATTAGTAGAGCATTGTATTCCGCCACATTGTTAGAACAGGGCTCGCTAAGAGAATATGCTCGGTAGATAACGAATTTATCAGGAGTGACTAGGACGATCCCTACTCCTGAAATCATGTTTCCCCTGGGACCAGTCCTGGAGGCGCCATCGAAGAACAGTTGCCATGCATCGCCTTCTGTTACGAAATTACACTCTGCAACTTCATCGGAAATGTCCTCGTGCAGCTTGGAGGCTTCCGGGATCGGATGAGCAGCTAGAAAGTCAGCCAATGCTTGGCCTTTGACGGACTTCTGAGGGACGTACACCATGTCATATGGCGTTAATAACATCGCCCAAGTCGCGAGTCGGGAATTAAGAACACTTGGCTTTCTCCTCAGTACCCGAAGAGGATTGATCCGGGAGATGATATGAATGGTTTGGCCCGTGACATAGTATCGTATTTTCTGAATAACGAACATCAGAGCCAAGCATCCTTTCTCCACGGGGTTGTACCGGTGTTCGGCTCCGACCATCATCCTGCTGAGGTAGTAAATAGCCTGCTCGTGGCCCATATCGTTCTTTTGTGCGAGAAGAGCTCCCAGGGAATGATCCATTGCTCGGACGTACAGCACGAACGATTTTTCTATGACAGGAGGTACAAGAACCGGCGGGCTAGTGAGGTAGTGCTTGATATCTCCGAACGCTTGCTGACAGGCTTCGTCCCACACCAAGGATACACCTTTCTTTATGAGACGAGAAAATGGCTGGCATCTTCCGGAGAGGTTGGATATGAATCTCCGGATATAAGCCAGACGACCTTGAAATCCCCTGAGTTCCCTCAGATTGCGGGGCGGTCGCATTTCTAAGATGGCCTTGACTTTATCAGGGTCCACTTGAATGCCTTTGGCGGTGATGACAAATCCCAGAAATTTGCCGCTAGATACCCCCAGAAAGAACTTCGTAAGGTTCATTTTGAGTTGATGTTGGCGCATCAATTCACATACTGTCTTCAAGTCTTGGATGTGACTATCCCTGAGGCGACTTTGACAGCTATATCGTCCACGTAACACTCCACTGTCTTGCGTAAATGCTTATGGAATATGTTGCTCATGGCCCGTTGGTACGTAGCCCCGACATTCTTTAATTCGAAGGGCATGACCGTATAGCAATATACCCTCAGTGGTGTCCGGAAGGCAGTATGCTTCTCGTCTTCAGGATGCATCTTGATTTGATTATATCCTAAAAATCCATCCATGAAAGACATATGTTCAAAACTGCATGTATTGTCAATCATGACGTCTATGATGGGAAGAGGGAACTCATCCTTGGGGCAGGCCGCGTTCAGATCTCAGTAATTGATGCAGATACATACTTTCCCATTCTTCTTTATGACCGGGACAACATTGGAGACCCAGTCGTGATGTTGTTCCTCACGGATGAAGTCGCAGGCTATCAACTTCTTGACTTCAGCTTCAATGGCGTCCATCATGTCCGGGAGGAACCAGCGTTGGTGCTGCTTCACAGACTTTGAGTCGGGCAGTATGTCGAGTTTATGAGTAGCTATCTTTGGATCAAGACCCGGCATGTCCTCATAATTCCATGCAAAGACGTCGATATACTCTTTTATCAGCTGGGTAATTTCTTCCCTTCCTTCTTCGGAAAGGTCGTTACTGATAAATATTGGCTTTGGTGAAAGTTCATCCCCTACGTCAACCTGGATAACTTCATCTTTAGTGGGAGGTTCTCTTTGCTCGAAGCGGAACTCCCATTGTGTATCCATCTGCTGAGCCCAAGCATCACTCTCAAATGGTTCGGATTCTTGTTCGTCTGATTCGAAGGAATCCGTCGCTACCATATTTGTTGATAATGTTTGCTCGAGAGCGTGAGATGAGTCGGAGGGCGACGAGCCATTTTGAAAGGAGGGAAAGATATCCTCGTTTGACTTGGAAGTCGTAAGGGAGGTGGCATATCCTAACCCGGAACGGGTTTGTTGATAGTGGGGATTGCCGAGCAGCGGTGTTCGTCTGCCTTTCCCGTAGTTGAGACCCGGTTCCATCCTCAAGTTGTAACCCATATTTTGCATGATATTCAGGGCTTGCGAGCTGTACCTGTGAACTTGCATTTCACCAGAGTCGTCATCAAAGGAATCCTCTTGTATAGTCTGTTCGTTGCGCATGCGGCCGAAGACTATGGAACACTGGCCGTTGCGGGCAGGTGGAACAATGAAGATAGAATCCTCATGTGGTCCATATGTCGTGGTGACATTGGCTGCTGACGTCACTTCCCATATGTACGGATGATAGGAATCTATAGCTGCCAAGAATTTTTGTACTATAAGCTATATATCGTCATGGGGAGAGGATTCCTGATTTGTAATCCAAGCGTCGATATACCGGAAAAGAGGTCCTTTATTATTATCAGAAACCGCATTCCTGGTTACATTTACATCACCCGGCTGCTTGTTGTGCCGAAGGTTGATGATTAAGGGCGGAGGCTTCTGGTTCAGAGTGATTACTAAAGGATCACCCCTTTCCCTGACCTGGTCTCGTTCGGGTGGATAGCCATCGGTTCTGCGGCTTTTGGATGGATAGTCCGTCCTTTCACCTTGATTGACAGAGGTTGCTCGGCGGAAGGCTCTTCAGGCTCCCGGTGGGATTCCTTCTCTGCTTGTGCTGACACCTCTTTCGTGTAGTCTTGAGAGTATAACACGGCGTCAGAGTAGTAGGATTCTACTCCTTTAAACGGGTTTAGGTCAGCAACCTCCGTTTATACTGTCCCTTGGGTGTTTACATATTTGAAACATTGATGTAGGGTCGAAGGAACGATGTTGTGGTCGTGGATCCATGGTCTTCCCAGCAGGATGTTGCAGGACACCTCTGAATCAATGACGTAGCACGTAGCCACTGATCTGAGGTTGCCAATCTGGATCCTCAGGCGAATTTTTTCCAACGACTTACTTCTTCCGGCGTTGAAACCCACAATAGTAGTGGTGGTGTAAGCCAGTTCGCTGGTAGGAATCCTCAGCGATCTGAGCAGACTATGAGGAATGATGCTGATTGAGGATCCCGGATCTATGTGAATCCGGTCGACCTCCATGGAACCGACATACCCGGTGTGGTAGAGGGGTCTGTCATGCCTGTTATATTTTAACAGCATATCGTCTTGAGTGAAAGTAATGTTTGGGACCACCTCCATCATACTGTGGCATCGAGGACACGCCACAGGTTCTTCATCGAGGGATTTGAGTTGGGTCAGGTATGTATCCGCCTGCATCAATGCTTCACTCAGGGCTAGACGAGTGTCTTGGGAGAGCCTGAGTAGCTCGAAGATGGACAATCTGGCTGGTGTATTAGCTAGTTGGGCCAGGATGTCGAAGTTGTACGGTTTCTCTAAACCTTTGTTTTGAATGTTTTTCATAGGTTTATCGAAGCGTACTTCTTTCTGCTTTCCCTTGTTCGCTGAAGTTGGTCTTGAAGGACCGGCCTCTGGTACTGCGGGTTCTGGTTCTGAAGGCTTGGCAGCTGAAGCGTCTACAGGTGTGTCTTCCTGACTTGCTCCGTAGTCCTTGAGGTAAGCCTTCCCTGAACGGGTTGCTGCGGCAAAAACCTCGTCTTCGTCTGATGTCGAAGAAGTTGCAACCATATGGCAGGGTTTGCATTTGGAGTTTTTCTTGGACTTAGCTTTAGTAGCATTAGTCTCTTTTTCGAGCTCCGACACCAAGTCTGGGTGAACCCACATAATCTTGCCTCTCTGGGTAGTTAGGGGTAACAGGTCATGATTTTGACCCCTAGCCGGAGGGAGATTAACGATGTTCATCGTTGTCCGGGAAATAGGTGTAACACCGTCCGGGATCTCTTGGGGAGGCAGATTGCCAAATTGCAGAGAGATCATGTTGGCCGTGACCGTCTTCTCGCTATTGCGCAGGGTGATGGCTTTAGCATCGATCAGCTCTTGGATCTTCCTTTTCAGTATGTAACACGCCTTTGTCGGGTGGTGTACGTATCTGTGGAAGATGCAGTACTTGGGGTTGTTGGCACTGCCGACTTTACTGGGCCGCCTCTCCTCCGAAAGGGTGATCTTGCCACTCTTGACGAGACACTCGAATATACTTGGGATATCGTCGTCGTCGAAAGAGTATACCTCGACGGGCCTGGAAGTCCCAGGTTTTGTCTGCGTGGTTGCCGTAGTCTTTTTTCTGGACGTATTGATTGCCAGAGCTTCTTTTCCTTTGCGAGGATGGTCGCCGTTGGGGGATGACCTCTTGCCTCTGTCAGAGGTAGAGATCATGATGCTATTGTCACGCGCCTTGTGACTGTTGTCCTCGGCGGCTACCGCTGAAATGATGAACGAGGGCCAATCATGGAACTGATATGGTCCTGTGAACACCGAGATCACGGGAAGAAGGTTCTTCCTGCAAATGTCCACCAACGCTGAGTCTGGAACTCTTAGAGGCATCTGTAAAGTGGCTTGGCAAAAACGTTCGACGAAGGTGCGAACGTCCTCCTTCTCCCTTTGCTTGACTTCGATGAGAGAGGACATAGACATGTCCATCCCTCCCTCATAGAATCGTATGAAGAATAAAGCCTTAAAGTCTTCGAAGGAAAAAATGCAGTTGTCCGCCAGGCTACGGTACCACTGGTAAGCTACTCCTGAGAGACAGCCTTTGAACACCCGGGTGAGGAGGGCATCATTCCCTTGTAGCAACACCGTTATCATACTGAAATAGTTCATGTACTGACTTGGTAATGTTTTTCCCTCGAACAGGGCCATGGTCTGAGGTTTGTACCTCGGAGGAAAAGGGACCTCTTCCCAGATGGCTGGGTATGGCTGGTTGATTCCTAATTTCTTGAGCTGATCTTTGTGCTTCAAGACGTCAAATTGGGCTTTCAACTCCCGCACTGCTTGTATTGGATTTTCAGCTGGTAGCGAGACCACGGAATGGTACGGAGTTGGTTGTATCGTGACTCCCGCAGGAGGTAGTACATTCTCCGAGTGAGGAAGTGAAGGACCAGCTGACTCTTGATCTAGAGCAGGCTCTTGGATCGTGTTGGATGGTGGTAGGTCCACCCCCACACGTATCTGAGTAGGCGGGATCGACGTTTGAGCCATGGCAGCCGCCTGTTGAGTTAGCATCATTTGGTGCATGTTCTCCATCATGGATTGCATTTGCTTCAGAGATGTCTCTAGTGTAGTAATGCGTTGCTCAGCGTTCCCTGATGGCGAGGCTTCCTCGTGTTCATCTTCAATGGCATAAACTCCCATCTCCCTGGGCGTCATTGAAGGATGAGTATAGGTCACTGCAGAAGTTGACTCTATACTCTCAGTATCTGATTCGGGAGACTGACGACCCCCAGTATTGGAATCAGAAGAGCACGAAGTCCGTTGTCGTGACCTTGAACGAGTGTTCTGGAATACCCCAGCTTCGGCGTCCCTAAGGAGCATGTTGAAGTTCCTTCGGCTCGGAGTTCTAGGGGACGGACGTCTTGAGCCTGAGCTTCCTCCAGGTATATGTGAAGTCATGTTCACAGATGCATGCGTGGGCTCTTCTTCTAGGAAAGATGGAGAGTAGCTCAGCCGGTCGAAAACTGGCCGTCTTGCTTTAGAACAGCAACAATCAATTATAATCCTGTGACTGTTACAACAGTGCTCGCTAGGAGGCGTAACAGCCATGCTGGAAGATCCCCTCTCCTTGCATTTCTGGATTAGATACTTGCGCAGGTCAGGAGAAGTTACAGAAGAAGAAGATGATGGCTTGTTCCTTCTATTCCCGTTGGTGGGCATACAGATGATGGGAGTCATAGTCTTCCCTGTGCCACCCGTATACAACAGTTTGGCCATCTGGGTGGCGGATAATCCCCGGGGAGGGTGTCTTTCCGCAACTGGAGTCTTCTTTATGCTTAGGGACTTTGCCTGGCGTAATTTAGAGCTTCGCTCTGGTTGGCGTAAAGCTGAAGATGTCCTCAGGCGGCCATCAGCGTCTCGCTTAATTCGGAGGGCGTGCAGATTGTTCCCTTGCTGGCGTAAAGGTTGAGAAGTTGAGTGGTCCGTCGCTTGCTTTCCCTTGTGGAGATCACAGAGATCATCTGGTTCTCCGTAGAGGTCAGATGTTATTTTATGCGTGGAGCTTGTCTTGTACTTCTGATTTGGCGCTGAGGCTTTATCAGAAGTTTTGTCTATTCCGCCAGGGACGGGAGACTGAATTTCACGCGCAGAGCACGGAGTATACTTTTGGGTTAGCGCTGAGGCATTGCCAGAAGTTTTGTCGGTTCTGTCAGAGACAGGCGACTGAATTTTATGCACAGGGCGCGGAGGGAGCAATGCTACAACCTCATTGGTCGGAGAGATCGGAGAGATCGGAGAACCCACAGGAATGGTAGAGGATGTCTTGGGCATCTAGACCTTATGCAGCTTCCTGTTGTTTTGGTCGGAGAGAGAGTGAGAGCTGCCCCTTGTTCGGAGCATATCTTCGTAGGCAGACTGGTCGAACTGGACGACCAGTGTCTTCTTCACGGATCCCACGGATACCGCATCGTGTTGAGCAATAGCTTCCTCATCAGAAGAGAAAGACGTCCCCAGCAGAGTCGCCATCTTGTTTAGGATAATATAAACGAGAAAAGATTTGATGAATGCGGAAAAATAAGATCTTGTACGAAGACCCGCCCCTACTTTTATTGTTTACAAACAAGATTGTACAAATTCGATCCTACACGAGGATGTCTAAGTACAATTTATTTAATCTGGGTGAATATTGCTATAGGTGTCTGATCTGCAGTCGATCACTTTAGTCCTTGGACCACACGATGTTGAAGAAGTACAGTAGAAGACAGGTAGCAGCTTCGAGGGTTGCTGAAGAGGGTGGATGCCCGATGCCAAAGTCGTCGATCCCTTCTCTTTGCCTGAGCTCCGGATTCTTCTCTCTCTCTCTCTCTCTCTCTCTCTCTCGACCGTCCGACCTTCGATCTTTGCGATCGTTGGATCTGATACTAGATTTCTTGATCAGTTTTCAGACCTAATTTCTTCGACCCTTTTTCCTCTGTTGATAGAGGTCTCTATTTATAGAGTTTTAGTGACAGTGACCACTCAATCGGTGTAAAAACCGAGTAGTGGAAAGTACAATACCCTTTTATACAACGGTTAAAATAACCAATGCCTGCGTATAGATGATCCTTTGAATGAGCGTGTGATACGGGTCCAACTAAGGGACAAAATGCGTATAATCGCTACGAAGATCATGGCGTAGAAGCCACGTAGGTAGGTATCCATCGTGTAGAAGAGGTTGGCACAGAAGCCAAATGTCTGTCACCATGGCATAGAAGCCAAATATTTATCAAACCGGCATAGAAGCCGAGTAGGCGTAGAAGCCGAGTGGTCATAGAGGCCGAATAGGCGTAGAAGCCGAGTGGTCATAAAGGCCGAGTAGGCGTAGAAGCCGAGCGGGCACCGAAGCTGAATAGGCGTAGAAGCCGAGCGGGCACCGAAGCTGAATAGGCGTAGAAGCCGCTGCATAACGTGCCAGAGTGATGATGTGGACATCTTTAGCCGGAATTATGACTCTTGGAGATAATCAGATCTCTTGCATTAAATGCAGAGATCTGCCCCCATCCTGTGCATTAAATGCAGATGCTTGTCTTTAAGATTTGCCATCATTCTGCACTTTAAATGCAGATACGCACCTTGAATCCTGTGCGAAGAGTAACCGCTGTCGTGGCAGCCTGTTCGTCTTCTGCGGAGCGTAAGGAGCTCTCGTTTGCCTGTATAAAACTGGACAGCGTATTCTCTTATATACGTAGGAGCAGCTCTCGCAAAGGGGATATCACTAAACGACGGTTCGGTGATATTTAATCAAATCTTCTGCATTAAATATGGAGATCCGCCATCATCCTGCGCATTAAATGCAGAGGCATATTTTGAAGGTCTGCCACCCTTCTGTGCATCAAGCGCAGAGACGTGCCTCAGGCATCTGTCAGTATTCGGTGCATTAATTGTAGAGACGTGCCTTGGGGGCCTGTCACCACCCTGTGCAATAAATGCAGAGACGTGCCTCGAGCCCTGTACGAAGTATAGCTTTTGACGTGGCAGGCGGTTTGTCTTCCGCGGAGCGTAAGGGGCTCTCATCTGCCTGTGTAAAGCTAGGTAGCGTATTCCTCTGTGTACGTAAAAGTGGTTTACGCAAGGGAAAATGGCAGTAAATGACAGCCTGGGTTGCAGTGCTGCGCCATCATCATAGCCGTCGCCTGGGTAGTCGAGTAGTAATCCTTTGTCAGAAGACGAGACATCAGGTTTATTGCAAGATCTGACAGGTTCATTGCAGGGTCTGACAGGTTTATTGCAGGTCTGACAGGTTCACTTCGGAGAATACGAAGCGTCCCTCGTACACTTCAATGCGGCACTGAAAGAGGATGAGTTTTACGCCATATAGGCGATGAAGCACCCTGTTTACGCTGAAGCAGCCTGGACATACTGCCCTACGCGGATGGTCCTTGAGCCTGTATTTCACGATGTGCTCGGCGGAGAAGCTCTGTTTGCACGTTTGAAGGCTCTGAAGTCCTCTATTTATGCTGCTTTACATCAATATGCTGCGTAGAGCTATCCAGCATATTTTTTCATGCTTTTACAGACACGCATCACACGCTCATTCAAAATATCATCTATACGCGGGCAATGGTTATTATAACCATCGTGTAAAAGGGTGCTGTACTTTCCACTACTCGGTTTCTACACCGACTGAGTGGTCACTGTCATTAAAACTCTATAAATAGAGACCTCTATCAACAGAGGTCCAAGGTCGAAAAAGGTAGAGAAGGAGGAGAAAAAAGGGTCGACAACTCGGAGAATAAAGGTCAAAGATTGGTCGAGAGAACCAAGGTCAAGGGACCGAGAGTCAAAGAGTCTTTGAGAGAGAAGAATCCAGAGCTCGGGCAAAGAGTAGTAATCAACGACTTTGGCATCGAGCATCCACTCTCTTTAGCAACCTTCAAAGCTGCTTTCTGTCTTCTACGGCACTCCTTCATCATCGTGTGGTCCAAGAGACAAAGTGATCAACTGCAGATCAGACTCCTATAGCAATATTTACCCAGATTAAATAAATTGTACCTCGACATCCTCGTATAGGATTAATTGTACAATCTTGTTTGTAAACAAAAGGGCGGGTTTCGCATAAACCCCGTTTCCATATTTCTTTCGTTTATTTATCAAACAATACAAGATGGCGACTCTGCTGGGGACATCTTTCTCTTCTGATGAAGAAGCAATTGCTCAACACGATGCGGTATCCGTGGGATCCGTAAAGAAGATACTGGTCGTCCAGTTCAACCAAACTGCCTATGAAGACATGCTTCGAACAGGGGGTAGCTCTCACTCTCTCTCTGTCCAAGACAACAGGAAGCTGCGTAAGGTCTGGATGCCTAAGACATCCTCTACCATTCCTGTTGACTCTCCGACCTCTCCGACCAACGAGGTTATAGCATCGCTCCCTCTGCGCCTTGCGCATAAAATTTAGTCTTCCGTCACTGACGGAATAGACAAAAATTCTGGTAATGCCTCAGTGCTAATCCAGAAGTATACTCCGCGCTCTGCGCGTAAAATTCAGCCTCCCGTCCCTGGCGGAACAGACAAAACTTCGGACAATGCCTCAGCGCTAGTCCCGAAGCCTACACCGCGCTCTGCGCGTAGAATTCAGTCTCCTATCGATGACGTGGCAGACAGAATTTCTAACAATGCTATAGCGCCAAATCAGAAGTTCCAAACGCGCTATGCACGTAAAGATGTATCTGCCCTCTGCGGAAAAGCAGATGATCCATGCAATCTACGCAAGGAAAAGCAAGCGGCAAACTACTCAACTTCTCAGCCTTTACGCCAGCAAGGGAACAATCCGCCTGCCCTCTGGATTATGCGAGAGGCTGACGGCCGACTGAGGACCTCCTCGGCTTTACGCCAGCCCAAATTACACCAGGAGAAGTCCCTCAGCATAAAGAAGGCTCAATTCGCGGAAAGATACCCTCCTCGGGGATTATCCGCCACTCAGTTGGCCAACCTGTTGTATACAGGTGGCACAGGGAAAACTATGGTTCCCAACATCCGCATGCCCACTGATGTGAACAGAAGGAACAAGCCATCATCTTCTTCTGTAAATCCTCCTGACCTGGGTAAGTATCTGATCCAGAAACGCAAGGAGAGGGGATCTTCCAATATGTCTATTATGCCTCCTAGCGAGCATTGTTGTAATAGTCATAGGATTGTAATTAATTGTTGCTGTTCTGAAGCAAAACGGTCGGTGTTCGACCGGTTGAGCTACTCTCCGTCTTTCCAGAAAGAAAAG
Source organism: Iris macrosiphon (assembly GCA_036927795.1). Classification (NCBI taxonomy): domain Eukaryota; kingdom Viridiplantae; phylum Streptophyta; class Magnoliopsida; order Asparagales; family Iridaceae; genus Iris; species Iris macrosiphon. Next base: position 104,921,457 of record JAYESA010000008.1, on the reverse strand, counting down.
CCCACACATGCATCTGTGAACATGGCTTCACACATACCTAGAGGAAGGTCGGGCTCAAGACGTTATCCCTCTAGAACTCTGAGCCGAAGGAGATTCAACATGCTCCTTAGGAACACCGAAGCTGGGGTATTCCGAAACACTCGTTCGAGGTCACGACAACCAGCTTCGTACTCTTCTGATTCCGATGCTGGGGGTTGCCAGTCTCCTGAATCAGACGTCGAAAGTATAGAGTCAACTTCTACAGAGACCTATACTAATCTTTCAATGACACTCAGGGAGATGGGAGTTTATGCCATTGGAGATGAACGCGAGGAAGCTTCCCCGTCAGGGAGCGCTGAGTAACGCATTACTACACTGGAGACATCTCTGAAAGAAATAAAATCCATGATGGAGAACATGCACCAGATGATGCTGACTCAACACACAGCTGCTATGGCTCAAGCATCGGTCCCTCCAACTCAGATACGTGTGGGGGGGGACTTACCACCATCCAACACGATCCAAGAGCCTGCTCTAGATCAGGAGTCAGCAGTTCCTCCGCTTCCTTGCTCGGAGAATGTGTTAATGTAACCAATTCCTCACCACTCCGTGGTCCCGCTACCGGCTGAAAATCTGATGCAGTCAGTACGGGAGTTGAAAGCCCAATTCGATGCCTTGAAGCACAAAGATCAGCTCAAGAAATTGGGAATCAACCAGCCTTACCCGGCTATCTGGGAAGAGGCCCCTTTCCCTCCTAGATACATCATCTCAGCGTAGCCGCCGAGGACAACAGTCGGAAGGCGCGTGATAATGGCATCATGATCTCTACCTCCGATAGGGGCAAGAGGTTATCCCCCAACAGCGACCATCCCCGCAGTTCCAAAGAAAAAGAAGCTCTGGCAATCAATATGTCCAGACAAAAGACTACGGCAACCACGCAGACGAAACCTGAGACTTCTAGGCCCATTGAAGTATACTCTTTCGATGACGATGATATTCCGAGCATATTCGAGTGTCTCGTCAAAAGCGGCAAGATTACCCTTCCTGAGGAGAAGCGGCCTAATAAAGTCAGCAGTACTAACAACCCCAAGTACTGCATCTTCCATAGATACGTACACCACCCTACAAAGCGTATTATGTACTGAAAAGGAAGATCCAGGAGCTGATCGATGCTAAGGCCATCACTCTGCGCAACAGCGAGAAGACGGTCACAGCCAACATGATCTCTCTGCAATTTGGCAATCTGCCTCCCCAAGAAGTCCCGGACGGTGTTACACCTATTTCCCGGACAACGATGAACATCGTTAATCTCTCTCCAGCTAGGGGTCAAAATTATGACCTGCTACCCCTAACTACCCAGCGAGGCGAGATTATGTGGGTTCATTCAGATCTGGTGTCGGAGATCGAGGAGGAGACCCAAGCTGCTAAGGCTAAGTCTAAACAAAACTTGAAGTGTAAACCATGTCACATGGTTACGGTACACTCGACATCAGAAGATGAGGTCTTGGCTACTGGAACCCGTTCAGGAAAAGCTTACCTCAAGGACCATGGAGCAAGTCAGGAAGATGCACCGGCAGACGCTTCAGCTACCAAGCCTTCAGAGCAAGAACCCGCCGTACCAGAGGCCGGTCCTTCGAGACCAACTTCGGCAGACAGAGGGAAGCAAAAAGAAGTGCACTTCGATAAACCTGTGAAAAATATTCAAAACAAAGGTTTAGAGAAGCCATACAACTTCGACATCCTGGCCCAATTGGCTAATACACCAGCCAGGTTGTCCATCTTCGAGCTACTCCGGCTCTCTCAAGACACTCGTCAAGCCCTGAGTGAAGCATTGATGCAGGCAGATGCATACTTGACCCAGCTCAAGTCCCCTGACGAAGAACCCGTGGAATGTCCTCAGTGCCACAGTGTGATGGAGATGGTCCCGAACATCACTTTCACTCAAGATGACATATTGTTAAAGCATAACAAGCATGACAGACCCCTCTATTACACCGGATACGTCGGTTCCATGGAGGTCGACCGTATTCACATAGATCCGGGATCATCAATCAGCATCATTTCTCATAGTCTGTTCAGACCGTTGAGGATTCCTATCAGCGAATTGGCTTACACCACCACTACAATCGTGGGTTTCAACGCCAGGGAAAGTAAGCCGTTGGGGAAAATTCGTCTGAGGATCCAGATTGGCAACCTTAGATCAGTGGCTATATGTTATTTCATTGATTTAGAGGTGTCCTACAATATTCTGCTGGGTAGACCTTGGATCCACGATTACAACATCGTTCCTTCGACTCTACATCAATGCTTTAAATATGTAGACGCCCAAGGAACGGTACAAACGGAGTTTGCTGACCTGAACTCGTTTAGAGGAGTAGAATCCTACTACTCTGATACCGTGTTGTACTATCAAGACTACATGGAAGAGGTGTCAGGCGAAGCAGAAAAGGAATCCCACCGGGAGCCAGAAGAACCCTCTGCCGAACAACCTCTGTCAATCAAGGTGAAGGAGCGGACTACTCGTCCAAAAACCATGGAGCCTATGGCTATCCACCTGAACAGAACCAGGTCAGGAAAAGGGGGTGATCCTCTAGTGATCACTTTGAACCAGAAGCCTCCACCCTTGGTCATCAACCTCTGGCGCAATAGGCAGCCGAGTGATGTAAATACAATCGAGAACGTGGTCTCTGATGATAATAAAGATCCTCTTTTCCAGTACATTGACGCTCAAATTCCGAATCAGGAATCCTCTCCCCATGACGATATAGAACCTATAGCACAAAAATTCTTGGAAGATATAGACTCCTATCATCCATATATATGGGAAGTAGCGTCATCATCCAATGTCACCACGACATATGGACCACATGAGGATTCTATCTTCATTGTCCCGCCTACTTGCAACAGTCAGCATTGAATAGTCTTCGGCCGCATGCGTAACGAACCGACTATACAAGAAGATTCTTTCGATAACGATGCTGGCAAAATTCAAGTTTACAGATACAGCCCGCAGGATCTGAAGATCATGCAAAGTATGGGTTATGACTTGAAGCTGAAACCAGGTCTCAACTACGGGAAAGGCAGGCGAATACCGCTGCACGGAGATCCCTACTATCAACGAACCAGTTTCGGGTTAGGGTATACCACCTCCCTTGCAACTTCTCAGTCAAATGAGGATATCTCTTCCTCTTCTCAGAATGGCTCGTCGTCCTCCGACTCATTTGATGCTCTCGAACGAACATTATCGATAAATACGGTAGTGGCAGATCCTTTCGAAGAAGACGAGCAAGAATCCGAACCATTCGAGAATGACTCTTGGGCTCAACAGATGGATACATAATAGGAATTTCGGTTCGAGGAGAGATAACCTCCTACTGAAGATGAAGTTATCCAGATCGATGTGGGGGATAAACTTTTGCCAAAGCCGATATTTATCAGTAACAATCTTTCCGAAGAAGAAAGGAAAGAAATTATCCAGCTGATAAAAGAATATATCGACGTCTTTGCATGAAATTATGAGGATATGCCAGGTCTTGATCCGAAGGTGGCTACTCATAAACTCAATATATTGCCCGATTCGAAGCCTGTGAAGCAGCACCAACGCCGATTCCGCCCGGACATGATAGACGCTATTGAAACTGAAGTCAAGAAGTTGATAGCCTGCGGTTTCATCCGAGAAGAACAATATCCCAACTGGGTCACCAATGTTGTCCCGGTCATAAAGAAAAATAGGAAAGTATGTGTCTGCATCGATTACCGAGATCTGAATGCAGCCTGCCCCAAGGACGAGTTTCCTCTTTCCATCACAGACGTCATGATTGACAATACATGTGGTTTTGAACGTATGTCTTTCATGGATGGATTTTCAGGATACAATCAAATCAAGATGCATCCTGAAGACGAGAAGCATACTGCCTTTCGGACACTATTGGGGGTATATTGCTATACGATCATGCCCTTCGGATTGAAGAATGCCGGGGCTACGTACCAACGGGCTATGAGTAACATATTCCATGAGCATTTACGCAAGACAGTGGAATGTTACGTGGACGATGTAGCTGTCAAAAGCCGCCTCATGGATAACCACATCCAAGACTTGAAGACAGTATTTGAGTTGATGTGCCAACAATAACTCAAAATGAATCCTACAAAGTCCTTTTTGGGTGTATCTAGTAGTAAATTCCTGGGATTTGTCATTACCGCCAAGGGCATTCAAGTGGACCCTGATAAAGTCAAGGCCATCTTAGAAATACGACCACCCCGTAATTTGAGGGAACTCAGGGGATTTCAAGGTCGTCTAGCTTATATTCAGAGATTCATATCCAACCTCTCTGGAAGATGTCAGCCCTTTTCTCGTCTCATGAAGAAAGGTGTATCCTTTGTATGGGACGAAGCCTGTCAGCAAGCGTTCGGTGATATCAAACGCTACCTCACTAGTCCGCCAGTTCTGGTGCCTCCCGTCATAGGAAGACCATTTGTGCTGTATGTTCGAGCGATGGATCATTCACTGGGAGCTCTTCTCGCACAGAAGAACAATATGGGTCATGAATAGGCTATCTACTACCTCAGCAGGATGATGGTCGGAGCCGAACACCGGTACAATCCAGTGGAGAAAGAATGCTTGTCTCTGATGTTCGCTATCCAGAAGACGCGACACTATGTCACGGGCCAGACTATTCATATCATCTCCAGGATCAATCCTCTTCGGGTATTGATGAACAAGCCAAGTGTTATTAATTCCTGACTCGCGACTTGGGCGATGTTATTAACACCGTATGACATGGTGTACGTCCCTCAGAAGTCCATCAAAGGCCAAGCGTTGGCTGACTTCCTAGCTGCTCATCCGATCCCAGAGACATCCAAACTATACGAGGACATTCCCAACGAAGTTGCAGAATATAATTCCGCAATGGAAAGCGATGCATGGCAACTATTCTTCGATGGTGCCTCCAGAACTGCTCCCAGGGGAAACGTGGTTTCAGGAGTAGGGATTGTCCTGGTTACTCCTGATAAGCTCGTCATCTACCGAGCATATTCTCTTAGCGAGCCCTGTTCTAACAATGTGGCAGAGTATAACGCTCTACTAATCGGGCTCCAAGTCTCTAAAGAATTGGGCGTCGAATCTCTCGAAGCTTTCGGTGATTCTCTGCTGATCGTCAATCAAGTCAGAGGAATATATGAAGTCCAGAATCCAGACCTCATCCCCTATCACCGAGCAACGGTCGAGATAGCCATGACATTCAAAGAATTCTTCCTAGAACATGTGTTCCGATCTCAGAATCTGGAAGTTGATGCCCTAGCTAGTCTAGCTGCAGATCTAGCTACTCCTATAAGAAGGCAGAATTCGATGATCCTTCTTAACAGAGATTTATTCTGTGTGAAAAATAACTTTCACATAGAAAGCATCTACGCTGTGAACATAGATCCTCCCAAGAGAGACTGGAGAAGTCCCTTTGTAGATTTTGTAGCATACAGAAACTTGCCGGAGGACCCTAAAGAAGCAATATCCGTCAAAAGACGATCATTGCGCTTCTATCTCGACACATCTTCACAATGTCTATATCGCCAGTCTTATGACAGAGTATTATTACGATGTCTTTCTGGTGAGGAAGCACAGCGGATTATCCGTGAAGCTTACGACGGTGTATGCGGAGCACATCAACCCGGTCCTAAGCTACAAGATCGTATCAGGAGAATGGGCTATTACTGGCCTACTATGATCACAGATGCAATAAAGTATGCAAGACAATGCAGAGCCTGTCAGTTCCATGCAGACTTTATCTATCAACCTCCTGAACATCTATATCCTATGGTTGCGTCCTGGCCTTTCGAAGCATGGGGTATGGATATCATTGGTCCTATTCACCCGTCTTCTTCCAGAGGTCACCGGTTCATACTGGCCATCACGGATTATTTCTCCAAATGGGCAGAGGCGATCCCTCTTGCTGAGGTGAAGGCATCTAATGTGATCAGCTTCATCAAGCATCATGTCATTTATCGCTTTGGGATACCCCGAAGGATAATTTATGACAATGGACCTCAGTTCATCAGCCAAGCGTTTTATCGATTTTGCGATAAAAATTGAATACAAAATATGGCCTCTACGGTATATAATCCTGCTGCTAATGGTTTGGCGGAAGCTTTCAACAAAACCATTATCAAGCTCTTGAAAAAGTTTGTCTCTTCGAACAAGAGGGATTGGAATGAGAAGCTGGGAGAATGTCTCTGGGCATACCGCACAATGGTACGAGCACCGACAAGTTGTACCCCATTCTTATTAGTTTACGGGAGCGAAGCAGTTCTTCCTATCGAGATCCAAATTCCGTCACTCAGGATAGCCGTGGCTAATGAGTTGACTCAAGAAAAGAATGACCTATTAAGGCTTCAAGAGCTAGAAGGATTAGACGAGAAACGCCTCCAAGCTCAACAACGCATCGCGTTCTACCAAGCACGCATTTCTAGAGCTTTTAATCAAAAAGTAAAGGAAAGAGTGTTCAAAGTTGGCGAGCTAGTCTTAGCTGTGAGAAGGCCGATGATTCTTACTCACAGAAGTAAGGGTAAATTCCAGTCCAAGTGGGAAGACCCTTATGTGATCGAGACGACATTCTCAAACGGCGCTTACAGGTTGGCCAAGCCTAACGGAGACTTATTGATGGCTCCTATCAATGGCAAATTCCTAAAGAGGTACTATGCTTAAACTCCTTTGCTCAAAGTGGAATATGGCAAAAATCTCATTCTGACAAAACTACTTCCAAAACGAAACTAGTTGGATCGTATTCTATCATGTCCATATAACCTCTGAATAGATATGTTTAAACTAATTTGGAACTTCAAGACCTATCACGTCCATACTACCTCTGATAGTATTTTGTGTACAAATTTTAGCTGAAGCGTATTCTATCATGTCCATATAACCTCTGAATAGATATGTCCTACTAAAACTTACCGAGAGTATATCACGTCCATATTACCTCTGATATCACTTTCACCCAAACCTATCATTTATATTCCAAAATGATGGGTCCACAAAGTCAGATGAAAGCCTCTTTATTATTCCCAAAAAGAGCAAAAGTATATTAAAAAGCAAAAAGTACATCATTTGGAAGGAGCAGTTAGGTCGCGAATCTGCCGTGCCAGAGCAGCCATCCTCTCATCCCTGGAGTTTAAGACGTCAGCGCGAGCTTGTTCCAACCTTGCTGCATCATTGTTCAAAGCAGCCAACTCGGACCGAGCATGCACGAAATTGGCGTGGATGACACCCACATGTGTCAGGTTCCGCTGAGCAGTCTCCCATCGAGCATTCAGCACATCTTGGGTGGCCGACAAAGTAAGAGCCTTCGCCTCTGATTGAGCAAGCTCATCTCTCAATCTGCGGGCCCTCACTGTCTCTTCCTCGTATTCGACCTTGTACTGAGTCAGTTCGGGAATAACGTACTCCAATTGGACACGTTCTTCATCCATCTCCAGCTGATGTGCCTGGATGGATTTATTTAGGGCTTCCATATGTTCAGCAAGCTGAGCAGTCAAGGAGTCATACCTAGCTTGAACGAGACAGTCAATGCTGCCTCAGGATAGCTGTTGATATTCGTTAATGGGTTGCTCCAAACCATTAACTATCTCCTCCAATGTATCAGCTACCCCAGTGTGGTCGTATTCTCTGAGCGGCACTATCGCAAACTGAGAGGACCTCCTCAGCGCGTCGAAACTCAGATTATTCTCCAACACCATCGATATCAATGTTTTTATGGCGGTGTAGAAGATACCAATATAGTGCTCGGTCAGCAGGGCTAGATGTGAATATACACTGGGAGTGGTTGTAATATTGGCGAACCTCCCTCCAGGAACGACCGCAGACGATATTGCCACAGTCGTTGCCTCAACTGGTGGTGCGACAAAAGAAGATGCGCCAATACCGGATGAAGGGACCGGCGTACACAAAGGAGGCATTGTCACAATGATAGGCTCATCCTCCTCCTGAGATGTCGGAACCACTTCGGGCGAGCCGGCACCCGAAAATGTTTCCTCTTCAAAATCAGGCACCTCCGTATCATCGCCAGAACCTGAAATAGTACCAAAATACGCGTCGACACTGCCCTCCCCGAAGATGTCTTCCCCTGAAAAGAAGACAAAAGAAAGTTAATATCAACATGATGTTAATTTTCCTAAAAAAGAGGCATAAAGACGATATTTACCCATGGCCGATGGCATATATATCGCATCTACAGCCAGTACAGCTAAATCACTTCTTAATGATGCTAAGCAAGCTGTCATACCTGGAGAAGGGGGTGTGCTAACTGACACTGGCAAATAGTCTTCCAGGCCCTCGTCAAGTTCCAACCGAGGCTCATCGGCTGGAATCTCGCTAGGTGCGCTTACAGGCACGGCAGGGGTCTCTCCCGATGCTGATCCAGATAAAGGTATACGGAATCTTATTATGCTCGACCCCAAAGGCGACCTCGTTCCACTACCTGAAGCAGTAGTAGCGACAGCAGCCTCCAGTAGAGATTCTCAGGCACCGCCAGCCGGAACTGTAGAGGGTCCCTCTCTAAAAGGCGAGGAACCTCCAATCAAAGAATTATCCCCAATAGGGGAAGATACGGGCTCACTTCTAGGAGCCTCATTGCTGGGAATCCGGAGAGGACGAGTAACCGTCTTCTTCTTCCTCTAACGAGAGAAAGTCTCCTTCGGAGTAGGAGCCCTTCGCTTCCTAGAGATTACCAAAGCCTCTGCAGACGGAGGTATTTCACCCCTCGGTACCGACAACAGAGGCTCATCCGGAGTAACGGACTCTTCACCCTCGTCAGAAGAAACCAAGGGGAGTTTGACTCTTCCCCCAGGCTTGGAAGAGGGCACCCTAAAACTTTCATGCATATCAAAATCGCTATGGAAGATGTTCGTTGCCACATAGAACTGGGCATACGAATAGAGCATTTGCAGCTCCGTGGAGAGTGAAATAATGGGCACGGTAAAAATTGCTTCAGTGTAACCCATGATGAAGTATCGCCATCCTCTCGCTCCAACAATGAGTCCGCCTCTGGAACTGAAGCTGGTGACGGCATTGCCCATATGCAACTGGTCATACCCGAATTGCCTAGCAAACCGACTAGGCAAGTAGGGCTCGAAGAAGCAATGGTCTTCACTTCTGTACAGTAGATGGGAAGGTCTAATGCAGACCAACCAATTGAAAGCCTCAGGAGAAAGAACGGTCTTCCCGTCGACTATATCCTGAAGTCTGATCCCCTGTTGATTGAGATGAATAGAGGGGACAGTGCAGAAAAGCTTCCAGCTGTGACTGAAGTTCAGCGTCCGCCGACAGTCTAAAACTGTGGTCACGTTTCAGGAGGAATTCTTGTAGTTCAATAAGAAACTACCCCCCGAACTACTGCCAGAGCCGGGAGACATCACCCTGGGGTTATGGAGAATTAACCATCCCATCAAATACAGGTATGGTAATTCTACCCTGGGAAAACTATCACGCCGAGTCTCATCGGCGAGCAGCCCATCAGTTATGGCCCTCAGGCCAGCTTGTATACGGCACACCATGGCAGGGAGCAAGCCCAGTCTTGCCCGAACACCAGACGCACTACAGGCCATAGCGTATTGCGGTAAATGCGGTCCACAGATATAATCCCGAGTACCACCAATCGGCGCAGCCATACGGAGAGGAAACCAGCCAGTTGAGGTTCCTTGGACAGAGGCCTGCGACAACGCCTCAAATAACTATAGGCCTTAGTGCCTACAGGATACTGCCCTATCCCTTCATCGAGGATCTGGTCCGGAGCCCCAGCATCTTCCATGAGATCGTCGACTACCTGAGCACTAAGCACGCTCAGAAAATTCAGAGGCTGATCCTTGCCTTCCAATACCTTCTCCGGCTTAGCAGTCCTGGACCGGTGAAAGAAGAGGTAGGATGTCCATTTATTGATGTGAGCTAAATCTGAAGGCTCGCCATAAAAAGCAGTGCAAGCGAGGTAGTGGCACATCAGCTCCTGGTACACTTCTACTACCCGAGGGTCTGAATCCCCCAACTCCCAATTTGTGGGAACATACTCTTCGTATGGAGTATCCCCCATTGGCAGTCTCGAGATCTCTGTCATCTCGTGGAGGGCCAATCCCAACTCCCCCAGTGGAGTGGCGAAAGTCCCGGTGAGCGAGATATACCGCTCCATCAGTGCCAGAAATAGGTAGGGGTTGAGAGGTAACCCAACACTGGTAGCACTCACAGCCGCGAACAGACCAATTCCCTCCAGCTCGGCCTGAAAATGCTTCAGGGCCCATTCAGCTAAGCGAGCCCATCAAAGATTTATAGGGGTGATCCACCCACTTGTTCGAGGGTTCACCTTAGGGTATACTCCCTCGTGCCCCATGAAATTATTGCAGAAAGTCGGTAATTAGACCGACTGGATCACTAAACTGTCTTCACTCGGGACACTGCCCGGGTACAGTCCCCTGAACGGCATCACAGAGCCGGAAGGGCGGCTGACAAACGACCCCTGGTCAGCTCCTTTCAGATGAAAGATCTTCCCCGGCCTGCCGTGAAGATCGGGAGTCAGCGTCCACGACATCCTCCTGGGATGTGTAGCATGGAAGAATGCCGAGATGGGATAGTCTCTCAGCATCTTGGGCAGATACAGAACCAAGCCCCCGGCAGGGAAAACCCAGAGTTCTTTCTTAGGCTTCGTCTGGGACTGCTTGTCAATCATGTCCCTGAAGAGGAAAGCCGGCTTTATGTATTGGTCCCCGTCTATGTACGTTAGGGGCTCTCCGTTGATCATGATCAACAGCATCCTCTCTCCTTGAGCCGATATAAGGATATCCCTTCCCTCAGGATATTGGGGTCCAGAGATGGGAAATGTCAAGTAGGACAAATCCTTCAGGTAGTTGGAGTGCAGCATCCCGGCAGCGGAACCCATCACCTCAGCCAATGGAGACGCGTGCAAGTTAACTACAAAATGCAAGAAAGATAAGTCAGTTTCTATAATCTTGCAGCATATGCCAAAAAATCAACAGTCTGTGCTTTACGCCGAGGCTGTAAAAACTTGAGCTTTTACGCTGGAATCCATTTCCTAAACGTAAAATTCAAGGTTGGCAGTATACAGTCTGTGCTTTACGCCAGACTGATAAAGTTGAGTTATTACGCCGGAATTTTCATCCAGAAGCATAATACTCAAATTTTATACGCCAAGTTTCGACAGTCTGTGCTTTTACGCCCGACTGCGAAAATATGGAGTTTTTTCGCTGACACATTAGAAATGTGGGCATAAAAGATGAAACGTCCCTGTGCATCATCTTCCTCAAAGAGGCTATCAGCACAGAAGACGACCTAGAGCGTTCATGTACAACGTGTGCGAAGGATTTTCAGTCGTTATTTTTCGTCCAAAAAGCTCTACCTTTAAGGCCGGGTGCGCTGCTCATCGGCGGGACACTTCGTTCGGAACAAAGTTCGCCCTGCCCGACCGAAGTCGCTCTCGCTTGGATAGAAGAGCGAGAAGAAGAATCAACATTCTTTCCCTTAGTAGAGGGGATTTATTTGGGGACCATTACTGAAAACTTTGAAGGCTCGGAGAAGAAACGAACAAGAATTCGAAAAGTCGAAGGCTTTCTTTCGCAGAAGACGGATAAAAAGTTTTCCTCTCAAAAAACTTGGGGTATATATAGAGTTCGGATGGACTCCTCAAATCCTGAACCAAATCTCACATTTAATATTCGGTTATGATTGGGTACTACGTTAGCCTATTACTCAGAGAAGGCGGACAGTCAGCAAATTCGAAAAGTTTTCGTGCAAAGCAGATTCGTGGTTTTACGCCAAGGAGCTTTCTACGCTCGACAGCTACAGATCTACGGTTTTACGCTCACAGGCTATAAGTCTATAATTCTACGCCCGGATGCTCTCATGCTCAGCAGATTTTAGGCTCGAGAGGCTACGAACTTACGACTTTACGCTCAGCAGCTACAAATCTATGATTTCACGCTCGGTGGCTTTTACGCTCAGAGGCAACAAATCCACGACTTCACGCTCGGAAGATTCTCTTTTCAGAAGCTACAAATCTACAGTTTCTACGCCCGGATGCTCTCATGCTCAGCAGCTTTTACGCTCGAGAGGCTACGAACTTATAGTTTTATGCTATGACTTTCCGCACATCTGAAAAAATACGCAGGCCAGAGTACGCGTACATCTGAACGATTCTCAAGGCAGTCAATTGCAAGAGTTCACACAGAAGATACTCCTTCTTGACCTCAAAATATCCCAAGTACCCGAAGCATACAGAGTTCAACATTGAAAATTACTCTTCTTCTTGTGTCAATTGGAAGTTCATCCAGACTCCAGTCTAAATATTTTATCTATAATTCAAGATGGCGACTCAGTTTTTGACAGCCATTTCTCGCCCTGTTCCAAGGGATTTTTCGAGAAATCATTCTTGAAGATGATGTCTGAACAAGAATTCTGTTTATCAGAAGCGATAATTCAGAATTCTACGCGGTTCCTCATTCCTAACAGCAGGACAATTTGAATACTCGAATGCTAAGCGGCTTTCTACGCATCCTTAAGTTATGCGTAAAAGACAGGACAGGACCTAACACTATTTCTAAATAGAGTCGGCATAAAATTACCAGACGTGTCGAAGCTACACATATTCAGACTTCACAGCAAAATATATGGCAAGATGATCATATGCACAGAAGAAAGATGATTTTATTAAAGCATGATTACATATGAGGGAAATCCAGTCTACAAGGGTTTTTCTTCATTTTCATGATTACATATAAGGGAATTCCCGTCTACAAAGGACTTTCTCATCGTCGTCGGAAGAGCGCGCCCAGAATCTATTCTGCCAGGTTCTCGCACGAGTGGAATTCTTCATCCATCTCCTCCAGCAGTTAGTCGGTTTCCGCAACCGACTAACAAGAAAATAATAAATTGAGGGAGAATACAAAACTGGACCTGCCTAAATTATGCAGATCACATGCTCCGTGCGCTATGACAGATTGAGTTGAGGTATTTCACCCAACTCAATACTCGTGGACAGAGCTAATTTGGCTGCTCTTGTCCACGAATGACAGGAGAAAATACAGCTTGCAAGTTGCGTGGTCAAATGAGACCCTTCCTCTCTCCCGAAGAACCACCATACAAAGTTGCTGATTATCCCGAGCAAAGGAGGCTATGATATCCTTCCATGATCCATCGTTGCAGAGGATATTTGTACGAAGATGTCATCTTTTTCGGCTCCTTACATGCTGGAAGAACATAGTCTTCTTCTTCCTCAAGTCGACCCGACGAACTCCGGCGATCATCTCTGTGTGGTGAAGGAAATGTGGGAAGAACAGGTTAACTCCTCAGCCTTTTATAGGCAAGAAAGAGCCCTCTGAATCCCAACGGATCCCCAATAACTCCGTCATGAAGTCAGCCTTGAAGAACATGTCAGACTTGACCGTTTCATGCTTCATTCAAAGCGTTTCAAATTACGAGGAATTTAAAAGCTTTGAAGGTGGTCTTGTAGAAGCATAAAAAATACGCTGGATAGATATACGCAGCATGTTGATGCTGTGCAGCGTAAACAGAGGACCTCAGAGCCATCAACGTGTAACAGAGCTTTTTTTGCTGAGCACAGCGTAAAATATAAGCTCAAGTACCATCCGCGTAAAATGCAGTATGTCCAGGCTGCTCCAGCATAAAAGGGGTACTACATCGCCTGTATGGCATAAAAACTCATCCACTTTTAATGCAGCATTAAAGGGTACGAGGGACGCTTCGTATTCCCCGAAATGAACCTGTCAGATCATGCAATGAACCTGACGTCTGGACTCCTGACAAAGAGTACTGTACGACTACCCAGGCGACGGCTACAATGATGGCGCGGCACAGCAACCCAGACTGTCATTTACTGCCATTTCCTTGGCGTAAACCACTTTTACGCATACAAAGGAATACGCTGCCTAGTTTTACACAGGCAGATGTGAGCTGTTTATGCTCCACAGAAGACAAACAGCCTACGACGTCAAAAGCTGCTCTTCGTACAGGGCTCGAGGCACGTCTCTGCATTTAATGTGCAGAGTGATGACAGAACTCGAGGCACGTCTCTGTATTTAATGCGCAGAAGGGTAGCAGACCTTCAAAACATGCCTCTGTATTTAATGTGCAGGATAATGGCGGATCTCCACATTTAATGCAGAAGATTTGATTAAATGTCACCGAACCGTCGTTTAGTGACATTCCCTTTGCGTAAACTGCTCTTACGCATACGAGGGAATACGCTGCCTAGTTTTACACAGGCAGACGTGAGCTTCTTACGCTCCACAGAAGACAAACAGACTGCCACGTTAGCAGTTGCTCTTCGTACAGGATTCGAGGCGCGTATCTGCATTTAATGTGCAGAATGATGGCAAATTTTCGAGACACGCCTCTGCATTTAATACGCAGGATGGGGGCAGATCTCTGCATTTAATGCAAAAGAATTGATTATATCTCCAAAAGCCGTAATTTCGGCTAAGACGTCAACATCATCACTTTAGCACATTATGCCAACTCAGGCCACAGTCAGAGAAGAAGGATCAGCTATCTTCTGCGCCCACTCGGCTTCTACGCCTACTCGGCTTCCACGCCTACTTGGCTTCTACACCTACTCGGCTTCTATGACTACTTGGCTTCTACGCCATGGTGACAGTTATTGGCTTCTACACCAACCTCTTCTACACAAAGGATAACTACCTACATGGCTTCTATGCCATGATCTTCGCAGCAGTTATACGCGTTCTCTCTTAGTTGGACACGCGTCACACGATCATTCAAAAGGTCATCTATACGCGGGCAATGGTTATTGTAACCATCGTGTAAAAGGGTGCTGTACTTTCCACTACTCGGTTTCTACACCGACTAAGTGGTTACTGTCACTAAAACTCTATAAATAGAGACCTCTATCAACAGAGGTCCAAGGTCAAAAAAGGAGGAGAAAAAAAGGGTCGACAACTCGAAGAATAAAGGTCGAAGATTGGTCGAGAGAACCAAGGTCAAGGGACCGAGAGTCAAAGAGTCTTTGAGAGAGAAGAATCCAGAGCTCAGGCAAAGAGTAGTGATCAACGACTTTGGCATCGAGCATCCACTCTCTTTAGTAACATTCGAAGCTGCTTTCTGTCTTCTACGGCACTCGTTCATCATCGTGTGGTCCAAAGGACAAAGTGATCAACTGCAGATCAGACTCCTATAGCAATATTTACCCAGATTAAATAAATTGTACCTCGACATCCTCGTATAGGATTAATTGTACAATCTTGTTTGTAAACAAAAGGGCGGGTTTCGTATAAACCCCGCTTCCATATTTCTTTCGTTATTTATCAAACAATACAAGGGGTGGTCGCATTTCTAAGATGGCCTTGACTTTATCAGGGTCCACTTGAATGCTCTTATGGGAACGTTTCATGATACAATATGGAAGCAAAAAGAAGTTGCTGATTATCCTGAGCAAAGGAGGCTATGATATCCTTCCATGATCCATCGTTGCAGAGGATATTTGCTCGAAGACGCCATCTTTTTCGGCTCCTTACATGCTGGAAGAACATGGTCTTCTTCTTCCTCAAGTTGACCCGACAAACTTCGACGATCATCTCTGTGTGGTGAAGGAAATATGGGAAGAACAGGTTAAACTCCTCAGCCTTTTATAAGCAAGAGAGAGCCCACCGAATCCTAACGGATCCCCAATAACTCCGCCATAAAGTCAGCCTTGAAGGACGTGTCAGACTTGACCGTTTCATGCTCCGTTCAGAGCGTTTCAAATTACGAGGAACATTTCATGCTTCATTCAAAGCATTTCAAATTACGAGGAATTAAAAAGCTTTGAAGGGGGTCTTGTAGAAGCATAAAAAATACGCTGGATAGCTATACGCAGCATGTTGATGCAGGGCAGCATAAACAGAGGACCTCAGAGCCATCAACATGCAACAGAGCTTTTTCCGCTGAGCACAACGTAAAATATAAGCTCAAGGACCATCCACGTAATACAGTATGTCCAGGCTGCTTCAGCGTAAAAAGGGTGCTACATCGCCTTTATGGCGTAAAACTCATCCGCTTTCAATACAGCATTGAAGTGTACGAGGAATGCTTCATATTCTTCAAAATAAACCTGTCAGATCATGCAATGAACCTGACGTCTGGACTCCTGACAAAGAGTACTGCACGACTACCCAGGCGACGGCTATAATGATGGCGCGGCACTGCAACCCATGCTGTCATTTACTGCCATTTTCTTTGCCTAAACCACTTTTACGCATACAAAGGAATAAGCTGCCTAGTTTTACACAGGCAGATATGAGCTATTTTACGCTCCACAGAAGACAAACAGGCTGCCATGTCAAAATCTGCTCTTCGTACAGGGCTCGAGGCACGTCTTTGCATTTAATGCGCAGAGTTATGACAGAACTCGAGGCACGTCTCTGCATTTAATGCGCAGAAGGGTGGCAGACCTTCAAAACATGCCTCTGCATTTAATACGTAGGATAATGGTGGATCTCCGCATTTAATGCAGGAGATTTGATTAAATGTCACCGAACCGTCGTTTAGTGACATCCCCTTTGCGTAAACTGCTCTTACGCATACTAGGGAATATGCTGCCTAGTTTTACACAGGCAGACGTAAGCTTCTTACGCTCCACAGAAGACAAACAGACTGCCACGTCAGCATTTGCTCTTCGTACAGGATTCGAGACGCGTATCTGCATTTAATGCGCAGAATAATGGCAAATCTTCGAGACACGCCTCTGCATTTAATGCGTAGGATGGGGGCAGATTACTGTATTTAATGCAAGAGATTTGATTATATCTCCAAAAGCCGTAATTTCGGCTAAGACGTCTACATCATCACTTTGGCACATTACGCCAACTCAGGCCACAGTCAGAGGAGGAGGATCAGCTATCTTCTGCGCCCACTCGGCTTCTACGCCTACTCGGCCTCTATGCCCACTCAGCTCCTACGCCTACTCGGCTTTTACGCCTACTCGGCTTCTATGCCTACTTGACTTCTACGCCATGGTGACAGTTATTGGCTTCTACACCAACATCTTCTACACAAAGGATAACTACCTACGTGGCTTCTATGCCGTGATCTTCGTAGCAGTTATACGCGTTTACTCTTAGTTGGACACACGTCACACGCTCATTCAAAAGGTCATCTATACGCGGGCAATGGTTATTGTAACCATCGTGTAAAAGGGTGCTGTACTTTCCACTACTCGGTTTCTATATCGACTGAGTGGTCACTGTCACTAAAACTCTATAAATAGAGATCTCTATCAACAGAGGTCCAAGGTCGAAGAGGTGGAGAAGGAGGAGAAAAAAGGGTCGACAACTCGGAGAATAAAGGTCGAAGATTGGTCGAGAGAACCAAGGTCAAGGGACCGAGAGTCAAAGAGTCTTTGAGAGAGAAGAATCCAGAGCTCAGGCAAAGAGTAGTGATCAACGACTTTGTCATCGAGCATCCACTCTCTTTAGCAACATTCGAAGCTGCTTTCTGTCTTCTACGGCACTCGTTCATCATCGTGTGGTCCAAGGGACAAAGTGATCGACTGCAGATCAGACTCCTATAGCAATATTTACCCAGATTAAATAAATTGTACCTCGACATCCTCGTATAGGATTAATTGTACAATCTTGTTTGTAAACAAAAGGGCGAGTTTCGCATAAACCCCGTTTCCATATTTCTTTCGTTTATTTATCAAATAATACAGGTAAGACCTCCTCAGTCTGGTAAGTATCGTCAGGTCCAGGTCCGTACTCCTGCGGATACTCCTGCCCGTCCATATCTGAAAAGGGACCAAGTTCTCAGAGGGACGTAACAAGATACATATAAACATGCCAATAAAGTACTGAAATATAAACATCCAATGGGTCGCCTAACCGTCTAAGTAAATACAGTTTGAGAACAACTTTCCACCAAGTGGGCTATCTGGCCATATAGTAGGATTGGCATGATTCTCTCGAAGAATCAGGGGCCTACAAAGCATGTTGTCTTTTGAACGGCAGAGGCCGCCAAGTAGTATATGGGTCATCATGACCGCGTATCTCCGGTGGAGCGTACGGGTTACATAAAAGGAAAGTGCAAAGGAGCCCAAATGTCTTACTTATTGTTCTTCCCATCCCATGCTCTAAGCATGCCACATCCATGACACGATAAAACCTCTAAATAACTGCCAGGTCTACTAGCTTACAAAGTTTCTATCAACAGTCATCCCTAACGTACGGTCAATACGTACAGGAGGCCAGACCTGTCACGCAGTCCGTGATCTATATGAGACTCACAGCTCGTGTAAAAACTGTGTCACGGCCAATGAATCTAATGATGCTCTATAATACTGGAGTGGTATCATAAAGTAGGTCCAAAAATCTACATAAATAAATATGATACGACAACAACGTCGTTGTACCCTAGTTTCCTTGGACGCACAATTTATTTAGCAATAAATGAACTAAATAAGAAGAAATAAACTATGCAAATATTATATGGAATGTAAATAATAGTACGATGGCAAGGTATACTTGCCGAGCAAGAGTTCTGTATAGTGCACGTCCAAAACAGTGTTAAGTTTTAGTAAAAGAAGTGGGGTTAGGGTTTGGGAGAGTTGTAATATATATAGAGATCAAGAGGTGGTGGAATTAATTATAGTGGTCTTAAAAGCCACTGCTGCTGTTGTTTCCTTCTTTCATTGGTTTTGGTTTCGGTTGATCTTTCATTGGTTTTGGTTTCGGTTGAGGAGAGTTTAATAATAATAGAGATAAGAAGTGGTGGAATGAGAAGGCTCACACGCGCGGAGAAGGAAAAAGCAAAGTTGGTTTTTGCTACTGCTGTTGTTGATATTTTCTTCTCCTAACGGTTCCGGGTATGGGTTAAACGGGAAGTGGGTATAGGATAGAGGGTTTCGGGTTTCGGGTTGAGATCCAATAGGAATTATATATATATATATATATATATATATATATATATATATATATATATATATATATATATATTCATAGAAAATTCTAAAAATTATATTAGTGCATACCATTAAGCTAGCAAATGTCCAAAGGGTCTCCTACATGGAATAAATTAGAAAAAATTTATAATGGCTCCATAGATCCCCTAAATGCACAAACACCTCAAATAAAGTTTAAATAAAATCTATTTCCTCTATTTAGCTCATAACTACTATAAATAAGTTAAATAAATAATAATAAAAATTAATACGGTTTTTAGAATTAGGGATTTTATATTCTACCCAACTTATAAAAATTTCGTCCTCGAAATTAAAATAGGGTAGGGTCTCTCTATCTAATCTCTCTTGATCACGATCTAAAAGAATTCACCTCATATTTAATAATGCAATTTCTACCTAACTTAGAATTTACCTATCTATCAAAATAGGCTATACATCCAAGAAAATTATTTCTCAAATTATTTAATCATGTTATTCAATCCTCAAAGTTTATACAGAATATATCACCTATGATATACCCTTAATTACGGAAAGTAATCATCAAGTAATGTGACTGGCCTATGGGGTATATCTAGTATTATCTGTATATCAAACTTATACCAAGTACGAGGTTTCGTCTTTCCGAAGTAAGGGAAGACGGAGAGCAATAATAAAGAATTCAAGGTGAAGGTGATAGAATACAAGTACGAGGTTCAAAGAGTTTGGTATAAAGTAAAGCTTTAGAGTGGTCCGCGTAAAGCAGAGAAGCGTAAAGTAGAACTTCAGAGTTGTCCGCATAAAGTAGAGATTCAAAACTATCGGCGTAAAACAGGGCTTCAGAATTGTCTGGGTAAAAGTCTGCGCTTAATAAGTCTGCCTGCGTAAAGTTTTCGTGCGTAAAGTCTGTGCGTAAAAGATTTGCTATTCTGCTGGCGTAAAGTCTGCGCGTAAAAGATTTGTTATTCTGCTGGCGTAAAGTCTACGTAAAATCTGCCTGCGTAAAGTTTGCGTAAAAGGTCTGCGCATAAAATTTGTGTGCGTAAAGTTTGTGTAAAGTCTGCCTTCGTAAAGTCTGCGTAAAAAGTCTCCTACGTAAGGTCTACGTAAAATCTGCCTGCGTAAAGTTTAACATACATTGCAGCATAAAGTTTATATAAAAGGGTGCTGCGTAAAGTTGTACGAGGAACTCTTTGTATTTTCTCGGATAAATTTGTCAGACAAATCAGTGAACCTGACATCTGACAAAAGTACTGCACGATGATCGAGAGGACGGCTGTGATGATGATTTTGCACAGAGACATTTTCATGCATGCAAAGGAAGGAAATGGAGTCTTCTGAATACGCTGCCTATTCTACATGGACAGAAATGAGTTTTTTTTTACGCTCAAGATAAAACAAAATTGACAGAAATGAGTTTTTACGCTCAAGTCAGGACAAAATCAGACGCCACATCAAAAAGCTATTTCTTGCACAGAGTTCTAGGCATATCTCTGCATAAATGCACGAGATTTGTTCTAATTGGTCATGACTAGGAAGGCTAAGTCTGTGACAAATACGCTCACATCACCATCCTTATATTTTATGCCTAATCAGGTTACTTTATGCTGGTTATCTATTATTCAGGAATCATCAAGTTTACGTTGGGGTAGTTACCTATGTGGCTTGCATGACGTGTCATACGCAGATTTATAAGACTAAGGGAACGTGGGTAGCATTTGTCATAATTGCAGCGTAAAGGAGGCAATCTTCTTCATGGTTTGGCCTTTTGTGCCAACAAGTCAGTCATTTGACTTTTACGCCAACCAAGCAGTCTTTTGGCTTTTACGCCAATATGACAGTCATTTTGGCTTTTACGCCAACAACAGTCATTTGGCTTTTATGCCAACAAGGTAGTCTTTTGGCTTTTATGCCAACATGATAGTCATTTAGATTTTACGCCAACAACAGTCATTTGGCTTTTACGCCAACAAGGATAAAGGGTCTGGTCACAGGGTATAGGGTTTTTCGCGTAAAACTTTGTTTATCCAAACCTAGGAAAGTTGAAAGAAAGAATGAAGTTTTAGTAAGTGTAGATGAGATTCTTATACTCTATTTCTATACGCATGCTTGTTCGGTACAGTTACGTAACCGAGACAATATATTCTTGACCTGCATGGACCACCACCAAAAATATGTCACGCCCCAATCCCAAAATACGTAGGACTAGGAATACGTAACATGCCCAGCCGTATGTATATGAACTCCAATATATGAAAACCATATACACACGTACGCTGTACATGAATATCTAAATCCACCAGTGGTAATATATTGTCACAACAAGTCACACAAAATCTATATCTCATCCATAGCACAAATAATAAGTAGAAATAAAGAGCCGAATAATATCTTAATATCAAAGATGAGTATCAAGTCTGATAGTCGGGTGAAAATAAATTCACTAGAAAATGACTATACTGAAATAGCTACAAGGATCTCTAAACAGCGGTAATAAAATCACAGATACTCCGAAGGTAAGACCTCCTCAGTCTGGTAAGTATCGTCAGGTCAATGTCCGTACTCCTATGGATACTCCTGCTCGTCCATATCTGGAAAGGAACCAGGTCCTCAGAGGGACGTAACAAGATACATATAAGTATGCCAATAAAGTACTGAAATATAAACATCCAATGGATTGCCTAACCGTCTAAGTGAATGCAGTTTGAGAACAACTTTCCACCACGTGGGTTATCTGGCCATATAGTGGGATTGGCATGATTCTCTCGGAGAATCAGGATCCTACAAAGCATGTTGTCTTTTGAACGGCAGAGGCCGCCAAGTAGTATAGGGGTCATCATGACCGCGTATCTTCGGTGGAGCGTACGGGTTACATAAAAGGAAAGTACAAAGGAGCCCAAATGTCTTACTTGTTGTTCTCCCCATCCCATGCTCTAAGCATGCCACATCCATGACACGATAAAACCTCTAAATAACTGCCAGGTCTACTAGCATACAAAGTTCTATCAGCAGTCATCCCTAACGCACGGCCAATACGTACAGGAGGCCAGACCTGTCACGTAGTCCGTGATCTATATGAGACTCACAGCTCGTGTAAAAACTATGTCCCGGCCAATGAATCTAATGATGCTCCATAATACTGGGGTGGTCTCATAAAGTAGGTCCAAAAATCTACATAAATAAACATGATATGATGACATCGTCGTTGCACCCCAGTTTCCTTGGACGCACAATTATTTAGCAATAAATAAACTAAATAAGCAGAAATAAACTATGCAGACATCATATAGAATGTAAATAATAGTACGATGGCAAGGTATACTTGCCGAGCAAGAGTTCTGTGTAGTGCACGTCCAAAACAGTATTAAGTTTTAGTGAAAGAAGTGGGGTTAGGGTTTGGGAGAGTTGTAATATATATAGAGATCAAGAGGCGGTGGAATTAATTATAGTGGTCTTAAAAGCCACTGTTGCTGCTGTTTCTTTCTTTCATTGGTTTTGGTTTTGGTTGATCTTTCTCATCAGTTTTGGTTTCGGTTGAGGAGAGTTTAGTAATAATAGAGATAATAAGTGGTGGAATGAGAAGGCTCATACGCGCGGAGAAGGGAAAAGCAAAGTTGGTTTTTGCTACTGCTGCTGTTGATATTTTCTTCTCCTAACGGTTCCGGGTATGGGTTAAACGGGTAGTGGGTTTAGGATAGAGGATTTCGGGTTGAGATCCAATAGGAATTATATATATATATATATATATATATATATATATATATATATATATATATATACATATCTATTCATAGAAAATTCTAAAAATTATATTGGTGCATACCATTAAGCTAGCAATTGTCCAAAGGGTCTCCTACATGGAATAAATTAGAAAAAATTTATAATGGCTCCATAGATCCCCTAAATGCACAAACACCTCAAATAAAGTTTAAATAAAATCTATTTTCTCTATTTAGCTCATAACTACTATAAATAAGTTAAATAAATAATAATAATAATAATAATTAATACGGTTTTCAGAATTAGGGGTTTTACATAATATTTTAAGACTTTCAATATCAAGTCGAAAAAGTTACCTTCAACAATAGGGTCAACTTCTTCTAATAAAGAAGAAGAAATAAATAAAATTAGAATTACTGATGATGCAATAGCACATCCCTTATACAAGACAAAGAGCAAAATAGGCTCACCGACAATGTCGAAAATAGAATTTGCCATTGTTTAATGATTTTTACAACCAATTAAGAAGTTTTGGACATTCTCAGTAGAATGTACTATAAAAACATTAAATTTCGGAAATGGTTTGAAAAACCCTATTCCACAAAGAAAAGGTATGAATTCAAATATGAATATTATAATCATCTAGAGAGAAAGAGAAGAATAATACCCTTCGCTGACTAGTTTATCCAGAATTATGTGGATACAGAATTAACACAAATTAATGTATTAGAAGAATATTATAAATTCTAGAATACTGATATTGGATCAAGCAGCGGTATTACTAGATTAATGCACCCACCTAATGAGTCAATTAAGCTCACTGTCATGAATTCGAAAGATAAAATTGATGTTGTTTCTTTTGTCAAGACTATTGACAGTAAATAAATAATTATCAAAGAATTATAGAAAGCCTTACGGCAGAATAATTATACAAATATTTATATCCAAGTTATGGGTCAATAATTGACAAGAATTGAACATGCTTTAGATAACCTATTGCATAAATTTAATGCACTCAACATTTGGATCTTTCTGGCAAATCTTCTTTAAAGAAGACTACTAATATCTCCATTCGACCTCCCACTGTGTCACGTTCCAGTCCCAAAATACCGAAGGACTACACACGTGGCAATGGCCAGCAGCACACACCGATGGACAACCCAATTTAATGGATCCATCAGGATGTACTTAAGTTGTAATACAACAATAAGGGTCTAGATATACTAATCTCATCCACAGAATAATATAAAAATATCAGAATCATAAAGCAAGATCATATCTCAATAAAATATAAACTCGGAAAATAACCCGATAATTAGTTTGATACATCTGTCAAGATACAAGAATAAAGCTAACCACAGCAAATACTGAGTATGGAAATAGAATATACTCAGAAGACACCCTCAGGGATCACTCGTCTACTGGATCTGGTACTGCTCCAGTGTCTGCTCCTGCTCCTGCTAATGCTCCTGTACTGTATAACTCTGGGTGGATCTCCTCTGCTAATCCTGGGGACATAATCTGGATCCAGGTCCTCAGGAGACATAGCAAGGTACAAAATAACTCAAGCCAAAATAATGCAGTACAGCAATAAATGAATAAATAGGGTAATACTATATAACCAGCTAAGTGATATGCAAGATGAGAGCAGCACTAGAACTCAGGCTGAGGCCACTACAAGCTCTGTGTCGGGGAGCCGGTAGCAGTGATATCATGTGGTGGTCTAGCTCGGAGAGAGACTGAGACGCCGGCATAATATAGTCAACCTGTAGCATGTGTGACTCTTCCCACCCAATGTAATCATACGTCTCATGTCCACGAGGCCCCATGTCTATGTCACGCAAGATCATATCTAATGCAGCAAGTCATATAATATCTATAAATATAATGTCTATATCATAAAACCTGTATCCTATACAGAATCACCATGAATATCTCAGGAAGATTTTGTCTCATGAATAGTGTCAAGTGTACTGGGTTATGATGTACTTGATAGGACAAGTACGAGAAATATGGGGTCTCGGTATCCATGTCTAGATGACAATACACAACGCCGCGTACGGTGTTGGCACCCGACTATTAATCGGACGCTAAGTAAAGTTACACGGTCCTAGGTCAAGCATGTACAACAATATATATAAAGAAGACAAGGAAATATGTAACAAGAACTGCAATGTTGGCAAGGTACACTTGCCTGGGGTTCTGGCTCCAACTGTAGCTTTGACCTCAGTGGAAATTGCAGGTACTGCTCCGGTTGCTGAAATAAACATCACCATCAGATTCAGAAAATATCAATTAGCTAGAAACGCCTGTCCTTGAGTCCAAATTGGACACAGGGGAAAAAAATGACTTTTCCTGGTCAAAGCAAGGTCCACATGTGGCCCGCTTTACACCGAAAAACGTCTCAGAACCAATGGTCTCTAAATCCATCAAACTTAGTGTCAACAGGTCCAGAACGCTGATATGAACCCAACAGAACTTCCAAAATTGGTTTCCGATGAGCCGATCACAAAATTGCCCGTCAAGTAGAGCCGTGGGGCCCACGACACATAATTTTGTCAACGTTCTCATAATCGAACCAAACTTGGGTCACAGGACCAGCGTATTGCTACGAATCCAATGGCATAAGTTTCGTTTTGATCCGACGTGTGTACACAAAGTTACAACGTGATTCAGAACAGGCGGATATGGGGCATTGTCGGCTGATACGCGTTGATTTCGGTGTGCACGCACATCCAAATCAACTTCTGCGAAATCCCGTACGTCCATATCGATGGAGCGCACGTTTTGGTGAAGATCTCACGCGACCAAGTCGTCCTGTTTGGTGGGGCGTACTCAGTTCCGGAGGAAAACAGGGTATTATTTTTCCAGTTTTTGGATCGCGGTTCGCGATCGCCACAGGACGCGATGCACCGAGCGGGTTGTACGGGCATCGAGAGGGTCACGCAGCCTACGCGTCACAACTGACGAAACAGGAAATAGGGCAACAAGGAGAGAGAACGGGTTACCTGAACAGGGCTCCATGAAACCGGGTTCTCGTGTCCGTGACGATGCTACACGACACGCCGACACAGCACAGTGCTGTATCCGGGTCTAGGGCTAGGGTTTGGGGGCTTCGCTGGAGTCGGGTGGCTGCTGGCAGCTGCTCGCCAGGGCTGGGTCGAGGCAGGGGAGCTGCTGGCCGGAGGCACGGCGGAGCGGGGCTGCTGCGGGACGCTTCGGGGATGGCGCCGGTGGCTCGGGTGCTGCGAGGCTGAGGAGGGGTGCTGGGGAAAAGCGATGGGTCTCTGCGCGGTAGTGGGTGACAGGCGGAGAGGGGGACGGCGAGCTTGGGGCGGAGGAGGTCGAGGCTCCGGAGGCGGCTAGGCGGAGGGGAAAGGGCTAGCTGCGAGGTGGAGAGAGGCGAGGAGATGGGGTTAGGGTTTTATAGGCCGGGGGAGGGAGACGACGGGGTGGCAGTTGTGGGAGGTGAAGGGGAAGGGAGGCGGAGCGGCGAGCGATGCGGGGAGCCGGAGCGGCGGCCAGCGGGCAGGCGGAGCAGCTTAACGGCCTGCGGGGAGCTGAAGCGACGTCGGGTTGGGAGAGAAAGGGTTAGGCGGGTTTTGGGTTGGGTCGACGGGTTGGGCGGCGTATCCGGCCCGATCCGCTAAGGTAGGGCACGGGTCGGGTTAGCGGGTTTCGGGTCGCGGGTTAGACCCAGATTCGACCCACTAAGGTTTGGTTTGGTTCAATTGAACCCGGTCCGGTTCGGCTCGGTTGGTTTATTTAAAATAAACCCAGTTTATTTTAGGGTTCAATTGGTTTAATTAAAACTTGGTTTTTAGGTCTTTAAAACTGTTTTCGGGGTCCAATAAATTCCTAAAAAATTACCCTATGTCTAATTTTTCATTTTACACCAGAAAATATTATTTTCATAATATTTTAATATTATTTAATAACATTTAAAAATTATTTAAATTCAAAATACCTTAGCTTTAATTAGAGAAAAATTTCAGAAAATTACAGAAAATTATGAAAAATCCATTTTAAAAATCCTGAAAAAATCAGGGGGTTTACAATCTACCCCCTTAAGAGGATTGCGTCCTCGCAATCAAAGAATAACCGGTCAATAGAGATGACACGGTTGCAAACATTGTTCGAAGCACAGCACGATCAAGGGGAATCAAGGTTGAGGGTGTAAGAATAATACAAAGGGAAAATTAGTTCCCTAAGCATTAAAAGTTATACAATTTTCCGAATGAAGGAAATCTACAAATCTATAGTTCATTACTTATAAAAACATATTAGGTTATCAATTATAAAATATTCTAGGTTATTAGCAAGTTCAACATTACTAGGTTAAGGCTGGGTCACGAACCAACAGGCACGAGCTAAAATAATACTAGACGAGATAACTACGAATTACTTACGCGCATTAGCTACTCCATGAGTCTGCGCGTTCTTCAAGGTCATCGCCAGGGCTTGTCCGCGTCCTTGTAGTCGATTCCTCTGCTGTTGTTGAGCCTGCTGGAAGAGTGCTGCTTGTGGTATCAAAGGTGGCCTCGGCTGATACCCTCCTAGAGCTGGTGGTAGGACTCCTTCAACTTCCATTTGTGGTGCTCCCAATGCTGGATAGGTTGGCCTCGGTACTGGTAACGCTTGTTGGTTAACCATTGGTGCTTTTCCTCGATGCATCGTGCAACTTCTGGCTAAATGTTTGCTGGATCCGCAAATCAAGCACAGTACCAACTTGCGTCTGCACTCCTTATTAATATGGCCTATCTTGCCACAGTAGTGACAAGTAGGAAGAACTAAGGTTCTTGGTGCTGCCCTCGGTGGTGGATTCATCTATGGTCGCTTTGCAGCTCTTTCCTGCTGTGCTTGGTCTGGGGCATACGGCCGCTTCTGGCTGGACTCTATCCTGGTGATGTACTCTATGGCCTGTGCTGCAGTAAGAACGTCCGTTGCAACGGAGCTGATTAACTTTCGTAGCTCAGAGCTAAATCTGTCGATGAACTTCTCCGCTTGGTTTTGCTGAGCTTCTTCATGAACCTTCTGATGGGCTTGCATCATCGCGTAGAACATTCAAAACATTTGTTGTTCGTCCATAGCCTGCCCTTATGGAAATACGGGCATTTGTGGAGTAAATTACGTCGATGGTGGAATGTCATCTTGCTGGATTCTCGAGGCATGCTGACTACGTTGTTGAGCGGATTGACCTTCTTCTACTAGTATTACTTCATCTTCGTTGGTTACCAAAGCATCCCGTGGTAATCTTGCAGGAATCTCGTCGTTTGTTCGTGAATCCATAACTCTGCAACCAAAATAAACAATAAGAGGCGTACAGGAATCAAGGCATGATGCAAGTCAAGAAATAAATTTACGTCCGATATAGATATCAAGAACGTTTCAAGCAAGTGGATAAGATCCTAAAACTTATCCTATTCTGATTGCAGGCTTGTTCGATCCCTAAGTTGAAACCGAACAATTTAGTCGTAAACCTGCATGGGCCACCACAAAAACCATATCACGCCCTAGTCCCAAAATACCGAGGGACTACACACGTGGCAATGGCCAGCAGCACACACCGATGGACAACCCAATTTAATGGATCCATCAGGATGTACTTAAGCTGTAATACAACAATAAGGGTCTAGATATACTAATCACAGAATAAATACAACAATATTAGAATCATAAAGCAAGATCATATCTCAATAAAATATAAACTCGGGAAATAACCCGATAATGAGTCTGATACATCTTTCAAGATACAAGAATAAAGCTAACCACAGCAAATACTGAGTATGGAAATAGTATATACTCAGAAGATACCCTCAGGGATCACTCGTCTATTGTATCTGGTACTACTCCAGTGTCTGCTCCTGCTCCTGCTAATGTTCCTGTACTGTATAACTCTGTGTGGATCTCCTCTGCTAATCCTTGGGACATAATTCGGATCCAGGTCCTCAGGGGACATAGTAAGGTACAAAATAACTCAAGCCAAAATAATGTAGTACAGCAATAAATAAATAAATAAATAGGGTAATACTATATAACCAGCTAAGTGATATGCAAGATGAGAGCAGCACTAGAACTCAGGCTGAGGCTACTATAAGCTCTGTGTCAGAGAGCAGGTAGCAGTGATATCATGTGGTGGTCTAGCTCGGAGAGAGACTGAGACTCCAGCATAATATAGTCAACATGTAGCCTGTGGGACTCTCCCCACCCAATGTAATCATATATCTCATGTCCACGAGGCCCCTTGTCCATGTCATGCAAGATCATATCTAATGCAGCAAGTCATATAATGTCTATGAATATAATGTCTATGTCATAAAACCTGTATCCTATACAGAATCACCATGAATATCTCAGAAAGATTCTGTCTCATGAATAGTGTCAAGTGTCCTGGGTTATGATGTACTTGATAGGACAAGTACGAGAAATATGGGGTCTCGGTATCCATGTCTAGATGACAATACACAATGTCGCGTACGATGTTGGCACCCGACTATTAATCGAATGCTAAGTAAAGTCACACGGTCCTAGGTCAAACATGTACAATAATATATATAAAGAAGATAAGGAAATATGTAACAAGAACTGCAATGTTGGCAAGGTACACCTGCTTGGGGTTCTGGCTCCAACTGTAGCTCTGACCTCAGTGGGAATTCCAGGTACTGCTTCGGTTGCTGAAATAA
This sequence comes from Iris macrosiphon, assembly GCA_036927795.1. Lineage (NCBI taxonomy): Eukaryota > Viridiplantae > Streptophyta > Magnoliopsida > Asparagales > Iridaceae > Iris > Iris macrosiphon. Next base: position 104,892,140 of record JAYESA010000008.1, on the reverse strand, counting down.
ACATCACCATCAGATTCAAAAAATATCAATTAGCTAGAAACGCCTGTCCTTGAGTCCAAATTGGACACAGGGGCAAAAATGACTTTTCCTGGTCAAAGAGGGGTCCACATGTGGCCCATTTTGCACCAAAAACGTGTCAGAACTAATGGTCTCCAAATCCGTTAAACTTAGTGTCAATAGGTCCAAAACGCTGATACGAACCCAAAGGAACTTCCAGAATTAGATTCCGATGAGCCGATCACAAAATCGCCCGTCAAGTGAAGCCGTGGGGCCCACGACACGCAATTTTGTCAACGTTCTCATAATCGAACCAAACTTGGGTCACAAGACCAGCGTATTGCTACGAGTCCAATGGTGCAAGTTTCATTTCGATCCGACGTGTGTACACAAAGTTACAACATGATTCAGAACAGGCGTATACGGGGCGTTGTCAGCGGATACGCGTTGATTCCGGTGTGCACGCACATCCAAATCAACTTCTGTGAAATCCCGCACGTCCGTATCGACTGAGCGCACATTTCGGTGAACATCGCACGCGACCAAGTCATCCCGTTTGGTGGGGCGTACTCAGTTCCGGGGAAAAATAGGGTATTATTTTTTCTATTTTTGGATCGCGGTTCGCGATCGCCACAGGACGCGACGCACCGAGTGGGTTGCACGGGCATCGAGAGGGTCACGCAGCCTACGCGTCACAACTGACGGAACGGGAAATAGGGCAACGAGGAGAGAGAATGGGTTACCTTAACAGGGATCCGTGAAACCGGGTTCTCGTGTCCGCGACGACGCGACACGACACGCCGACACAGCACAGTGCTGTGTCCGGGCTGTGTCCGGGTCTAGGGCTAGGGTTTGGGGGCTTCGCCGAAGTCGGAAGGCTGCTGGCGGCTGCTCGCCGGGGCTGGGTCAAGGCAGGAGAGCTGCTGGCCGGAGGCACGACGGAACGGGGCTGCTGCGGGACGCTTCGGGGATAGCACCGGTGGCTCGGGTGCTACGAGGCTGAGGAGGGGCGCTGGGTCTCTGCGCGGTGGCGGGTGACAGGCGGAGAGGGGGCGGCGAGCTTGGGACGGAAGAGGTCGAGGCTCCGGAGGTAGCTAGGCGGAGGGGAGAGGGCTAGCTGCTAGGCGGAGAGAGCCGAGGAGATGGGGTTAGGGTTTTATAGGCCGGGGGAGGGAGACGACGGGGTGGCGGTTGCGGGAGGTGAAGGGGAAGGGAGGCGGAGCGACGAGCGATGCGGGGAGCCGGAGCAGCGGCCAGCGGGCAGGCGGAGCGGCGTAACGGCCGGCGGGGAGCTGAAGCGGCGTCGGTTTGGGAGAGAAAGGGTTAGGCGGGTTTCGGGTCGGGTCGACGGGTTGGGCGACGGATCCGGCCAGATCCGCTAAGCCAGGGCACGGGTCGGGTTAGCGGGTTTCGGGTCGCGGGTTAGACCCAGATTCGACCCGCTAAGGTTCAGTTTGGTTCAATTGAACCCGGTCCGGTTCGGCTCGGTTGGTTTATTTAAAATAAATCCAATTTATTTCAGGGTTCAATTGGTTTAATTAAAACTTGGTTTTTAGGTCTTTAAAAATGTTTTCGAGGTCCACTAAATTTCCGAAAAATTACCCTATCTCTAGTTTTTCATTTTACACCAGAAAATATTATTTCCATAATATTTTAAAATTATTTAATAATATTTAAAAATCATTTAAATTCAAAATACCTTAGTTTTAATTAGAGAAAAATTCCAAAAAATTACAGAAAATTGTAAAAAATCCATTTTAAAAATCCTGAAAAAATCAGGGGGTTTACACACTGAGGTAAAAGAATTTAAAGTAACAAAAGCTCCAGAGGTTACTAAAGAAGATATTATATATATATATATATATATATATATATATATATATGGGGGGGTTGATGTTCATGAGTGTGAAGGGGGAGGATTTGAGTACTGTGTGCACTGATGCATACTGTGCAGTGGAACTTGAGTTACATACTCAGTAGCATAAATCCACAACCTAGATTTGAGGTCGATGTTATGTGTTTGTATGTGTGCAGTTCTTACTGCCTAATAGTATATGTTGTTAGTGCAAATTTTATTATGGGGAGCTCGGCACAGTATGGTAACTGTGTATCAGTTTGATAAAGGTGCTCGAGTTGTGGCTTAGAAGTGAGGGACTTGTATTGAATACCTAGCATTAATTAGTGAGTGTGTCCTTTTAGCTTCAGTAGGTATCTATTAGAGGGAAGGAACTAGGAGTGAACACTGTATGTGCATTGTGTAGAGATTCACATTTGCATATCCTTCATATATGCACTTCAGTACAACAGATACTTGTAGGTAAGGTGAGAGGGGTCGGGAACAAGTCAGGGTATGTTGAGTTGTGTGTCAGTTGTGATCAGGTGTGGGTTTGTATCAAATAAGGGAACTCGAACATGGAACCTTGGGCTTGGGTTAGTGAGCAGCAACAACTTTTAGTTGCAGACATAATGGGGAGTTTATTACCAATGTATTGATACACTGTTGTATCATAACTAAGGCAGTTGGATTTGTGTGCAGGCTTAGCAGCAGGCAGCTAAGGCTCAAGAATTACAGGATTGGGAAGGGGGAGTGTGGTATCAGTGTGTGTGAGTACCTGGAGTAGAGTTGTGCTAGGAGTAGCAAGTATCAATAGTATATTAGTTTCCTTTTGTGTTCAGTTAGTATGTTAGTCAAGCTAAGGTAAATTTATAAGGTATATGCTTATGGATACGTTAATGTTAGATACCAAGTTATCTTAGGTTAAAGTAGATGCCAGGATACAGGTTAAGTATCATGATACCATAAGTCAAGATATTTAGATACCAAGTATAGGTACTAAAGTAACAGCAAGTTAAGTGTAGAACTAAAGTAATTAGTGTAATTATTTAGTGGTGTATTGGAATTTAGTTGCATGTGAACTCGATTATCAGTATTGGGTAAGTAGCAGTGTCAAGCTATAGAGGTAAGCTAGACACTAAGTTGAGTATAGATACAGGGTATTGATTTGGTACCAATAGTTATAGGAATTAGATACTAGAAAACCTAATATATTAATAGCTAAGTATTAGTAGTTAGTATGAGTCTAAAATTAACTAAGATAAACTAGTATACCTTGGCAAGACCCAAAAAACTTAGAAAATTAAGGTAATGACCTAGTTAACCTAGCATAGACTCAGACATGGCCTAGAAACATCATAACAAGTTAATTAACCATGTTTCCACCTCATATCATTTTTTGACACTTATATTTCATATTTAGGTGTTTGTGACTTCAGTTTAGACCTTGATCCTCATACTTTGCTCAAGACCATAGGTGAGTATATTCTTTGACAGTTTTGATTATTTTTATCATTACTATGATTATAGTTGTAGTGTATACTTGATTCTGACATAGTGGATACACGACTAGTATCATAGATACCTGTCATAAGGAGTCATGATTGGATCTATTGTACTAGTTGGGGATAGAGAAATATTAGCAAGTTATGTGATCATACCCTACCTTACATGCATCATAGCTCATCCCACATATCACGTAGGGTGTAGCCTGACCATATTACATGCCTCATAGCATGTTATATATGATTAGCCTAACCCTTGCTTGCATCATAGCTAACCAGATGGTTAGCCTGACCTTACATGTATCATAGTCAATCATATATAACAAGCCTGATCTAGTCCAAAATTGATTACATAGCAAACAAATATTTCATACCACTTAGCCAGTATTTCTTTCTTTATTCCAGTACATTCATTGTTAATATTCACATATATCTGTTTTACTGATAGTTATCCCTCTATGATGATTACATATCTCTCTAGATTTTCTTATATTCCAGTATTTTATTTCATCATGTATTTTCTTACACTACTTTATTGTTTTTATCAATATAATTGGAATTGTTGTTAGTGTTTGTGCTTCGCTCCAATCCTGACTGGATAATATTTTTCAGAGGATCTCGAGGACTTCTGTCCTACTCATTATGGTCCAAGAGTAGATGATGATTATATCCAGGAGCTTTGTCACTCCCCGTTCCCGATATACGTATTTGGAACATATTAGTTTTTCTGCTTATATTATTTGTTGCTTGTATGAAAATTAGGTTGCATGTCATGAAGACTAGAACCATTCTTTGGTTATATTAGACTCATGATTTAATTGTTAGGCTGGTTTGGTCATGAGTTATACCCATGGTCTAGAACTCAAATCCTAGCTATATAAGTTAACTTCTTTCTCTCTCTTCCCTCATTTTTTTCTCCTTCCTTCATTTAGGCAAGTACACCTTGCACTACACGAAAAAATCTTTTAATTTTTGATTCTTGCTATTTCTTTACATTTTATTAGTCTAATATATGCACACTATAATTTTAAACACTTTTAGTACTTGGAGTTTTCGATTTTAATAGGAGAATTTGAGTAGATCTACGTTTGAAGTTTAGGATTTTCATGGATTCTAAAAGTTTTTCTTGGTTTTGATCTACTTAAACATGGTATTTTCGAAAAATAGTTTTTGGGATGGATGGAGCACTTCATTTCGAGCATTTTGGCTTTTGGTTCACTTGATTCGGAGTTAAAATAAAGTTTTTATGAAAAAAATATTATTTTGATTTTTGGAACTTTCTACCATGGCTAAACCTGCTGTTGGGGGAGACGTGTAAAACCCCTAATTCTGAAAACCGTATTAATCTTTTAATTAATTATTTAATTGAATTATAGTACTTATTAGCTCATTAGCAGAAATAGAATTTATGGAATTTTTATTTTTAGGTAATTGTGCAATTAGAGGTTTTAGGGAGCAACCGTAATTTTACCTTAATTATTTTTATGTAGGAGACCCTGTGGACAGTTGATAGATTTATTGTATGCACCAATATAAATTCTTCAAATTATATATATATATATATATATATATATATATAATATATATATATATATTTATATATATATATATATATATATAAATATATATATATATATATATAGGTATATATATATAAAGTTTATTAATAGAAAAGAATAAAAGAAATAGTAATAAATATTATAATTATAATAATATTAATATTAATATTAATAATGTTAATAATAATAATAATAATAGAAATTGTAATAATTATTATTATTATTAGTTATAATAATAATAATAATAATAATAATAATAATAATAATAATAATAATAATAATAATAGTGTAATAATAATTTTAGTAATAGTATAAAGAAAAGAATAAGAATTAGAAAAGAAAAAGAAAGAAAGAAAGAAAGAAAAAAAATGAAAAAGGAATAAGAAAAAGAGAAAGAAAAAGAAATCCTTAATGGATATCCTAACCCTAACCCGCTGACTACCCTACCCGCTAGCCTTAGTATAACCCAACCCAACCCGATAAGAAGAACAACAGCAGTAGCAGCGGCCTAACCCCCCCCCCCCCCCGCGCGCTGTGTGGCGAACCCCCGCATATATATATTAATCTCCCATTAACAAACCCTAACCCTAGCTCCCTCCTCCACGATCGCCTCCTTCCCGCGCCGACCCGCCATCGCCTGGAGCCCCTGCGCCGCCGACCGGAGCGCCGCCCGCCGTCGTCGTCGAACCGCGCATCCACGTCCACGTCAATCCGCGCAGGAAAATTACAGCAACTTACCCCTGTTCCCGCACAGATTTTTGCTTCCTCGCTCAACCAAACTCGATCCCATCTTCAACGGTATGATACCCACCTATCCCTCTCTAAATTTCGTAGATTAGTTTCCATCATGCAGTGCGTAAACATAGGTAAAAATCGACGCCAAGTCGAGGAAAAACTACGATATTTAATCTCAGAAAATATGTTGCAAACACCCCTGTTTACGGACTCGTATCTCCCACCACAGAGATCCGAATTGAGTTTTTCTTCTTGCTATGTGAAGACCACCTAACCTAGATTATTTTTTGTTAATTATATTATTTTATTTGATGTTGTATGCAAAATTAATTAGGTTAAAAATTATGAAAAATTCGTTTTCCAACTTCTAAAATTGGGGATACGGAGCGTGCCCCACCAAACGGGACCGTCCCGTCATGTACCAAGTGCACCAAAAGGTGCGCACGATATACCTAGACATGTGAGCTTTCGCAAAAAAAATTCGGACGCGTGTGCGCGTCAGAATCAACCCGTATCCGCGATAAGTCCCCGTGTCGTGACTTTTGCAAAATATCGCACCATTTAGTGTACGCTCGTCAGAACGCGACAAAACTCATGCTATTGGACTCGTGGTATCACGTTGGTCCTGTGACCGAAGTTTTACTCAATTCTGAGACAGTTGACCAAGCCGCCTATTTGTGGGCCCTACAATTGACTTTTTGGACGAATTTGTGTTCGGCTCACCGGAATTCAAAATTGGACGTACCATTGAGTTTGTATTGATGTTTAGAATTGGTTTAACCTATAATTTGTCACATTTAGAGACCTTTATCTTTGGCACACTTTTCGATGCAAAGTGGCCCATAAGTGGAGCCAACTTTGACCCGAAATTACCGTTTTGCCCCTGTATCCAAATTGGACGAAAGGATAGTGTTTTCTAGCTATCTCGCTTATTCTGAGAATGTTGGTGATGTTTATTTTAGCATCCAGAGTCATTCATTCTGAGGCTGTAGCTTCTGATCCTGTGTGCTTGACTCCTGGACGTTACACTTGGCAGCTTTCTTACCAGGCAGGATACCTTGCCAAATTGTTTACAGTACTTTTGTATGCTATTTATATTTCTGTATATGCGTTACATTTCTGTATATTTATTGCATATGTAGTTTCTTTCAGTCATTACTATATATTAGATATGTTGACACACAATTGACACTTAGTATCATGAGAGGACAATCATTAGGCATATGGACTTTAACCACTCTGGTAAACCGTAGTATATAGCTCGCACTACGGTAGTGTATCGCGCTGGTCACTACCCCCTGTTTGATAATAAATGAAAGAAATTAAAACTGGTTTATACGAAACCCTTTCTTTGTTTACAAACAAGAAAAAGAAGTACAATTAATCCTATACGAGGATGTTAAGTACAAAAATTTGATTCTGAGGAAATATTGCTATAGGAGTCTGATCTGCGGTCGATCACTTTGTCCCTTGGACCACACGATGACGAAGAAGTGTTGTAGAAGAAGAAAAAGAAGCTTCAAAGACTACAGGAAGAGTTGAACTCTCGTTGCCAAAGCCCTCTATAGGTGCTTTCTTGACCTTGACCTCTGTTTGTGACTCCTGAATTCTCTCTACCTTGGATCCGACCTCTGTTATTCTCCTCCTCTAATTCTGACCATGTTCTTCTGTGACCGTAAGTCTCTATTTATAGAGCTCGATCACCGTAACTGACCAATCGGCGTAGAAGCCAATTAGTGGAGAGAGTTGCACCTTTTACGCGGTGGTTATAATAACTGCTACCCACGTATGAATGATCTCCTGAATTGGCGTGTGACGAGTGTCCCATTATGAGGTAACGCGTATAACTGCTCCGTAGATCACGGCATACAAGCCACGTAGATAGCTACCCCTCGCGTAGAGATGGTTGGCATAAAAGCAAAATAACTATCTCGTTTGGCATAAAAGCCAAATAGTTATCTTATTGGCATAAAAGCCAAATAGTTGTCTTATTATCGTAAAAGCTAAGTAGCGGTCTTGATGGCGTAAAAGCCAAGTAGCTGTCTTGATGGCGTAAAGTAGGTAACCAACGTAAACTAGCCAATTATCCTTCCTTGACTGAGGTCTTGAGCGTATTCTGGGCCAAATAGCCTTGTCACGCACCTTTGCAAATATAGCCTAAGTCGGCGTATTTCGAGGAGATAGCATATAGCGTGCTCCTATAGTTGAAAATAGCCTGAGTTGGCGTATTTCGAGGAGATAGCGTACGGCGTGCTCCTATAGTTGAAAATAGCCCGGGTGGCATAATATGCAGGGATAGTGATGTGAGCATATTAGCCCTAATTTTAGCTCTCCTAGTCATTAAAAGTAGAACCAAATCTCGTGCATTAAATGCAGAGATCTGCCCCCATCTCGCGCATTAACTGTAGAGACGTGCCTCGAGTTCTGTACGAAGAACAGCTTTTGACGTGGCGGTTGGTTTCGTCTCATCCTGAGTGTAAAAGCTCATCTCTGCCTGTGTAAAATAGGCAGCGTATTCCTTGAATGTATAAATATCGTCTTATATCAAGGATTATGTCACTAAACGACAGTCTGGGGCTCTGTGCAGAGTCATCATTAAGTCGTCCTCTCGATCGCCGTGCAGTACTCTTTGTTAGGAGTCAGGTTCACTGCTTCGTCTGACAAGTTCATTTGAGGAATACGAAGAGTTCCTCGTATAACTTCTCGCTGCATTAAAAGCAGACAGGTTTTACGCCGAAGTGGCGTTGAAGCTCTGCTGTACGCCGATGGCTCTGAAGTCATATTTTACGCCACATAGTGCTAGAGCTCTGTTTTACGTGGGCTTCCTACATGTTGAGGGTTTTACGCGTATGATTTCCCAGCATATTTTTCATGCTTCTACAAGACCCCCTTCAAAGTTTTCAAATTCCTGGTAATTTGAAATACTTTGAATAAAGCATGAAACGGTCAAGTTTGACTCGTTCTACGAGGCTGATTTCTTGACGAATTTGTCGGGATTTGGTGTGTTCTCCTCTGCCTATATAAAGGCAAATGAGTTAACATGTTTTTCCCACACTTCCTTAACCACAAAGAAAGAGATGGTTGCCGAGATTCGTCGTGCTGACTTGAGAAAGAAGAAGATCATGTTCTTCCAGCATGTAAGGAGCCGAAAAAGAAGGCGTCTTCGAGCAAATGTCCTCTGCAACAATGGATCATGGAAGGATATCATAGCTTCCTTTGCTCGGGATGATCAGCAATTTCATATGGCGATTCGTCCAGGAGAGAGGAAGGGTCATATTGAACCACACAGCTTGTAAGCTGTATTTTCTCCCATTATGGTACTGGACGATGGTAGGCAGTCTGGCCTTGTCTTCCAGTATTGTGTTGGGTCTGAACCCCTAACACAATTTCTAGGGCATGCCTGTCATGGCGTATGGAGGGTTGGCTTGCGTAATTGATACATGCCCAGTTCTGTATCCTCCCGCCATTAATCATTTTCTTGTTAATCGGCCGCGGAAGCCGATTAACTGCTGTAGAAGACGAAAAAGATCTACACCAATATGAGAATCTGGCACAACAGATTCTTGGTCTGATCTTAAATGAAAATGAGAAACCCTTTGTAGAAAAAGGATTTCCATCATATGTAATCATGAAGATGAAAAAACCCTTTGTAAACTAGATTTCCATCATATGTAATCATGATTAATAGACTTGTCTTCTTTTACGCCAGCTGCTTTGCCATATTTGCTGTGAGGAAGTCTGAATAATTTTACGCTGACTCTGATAAACGATTATCTGATCACGTCCCGTCTTTTACGCGTAATAGAAGATGCGTAGAAAGCTCCTTAGCATTAAGTTATTTTGAAGATCCAAACTCTCATGCTATTTTGGACGAGGAGTCGCATAGAATTCTGAACTGTCACTTCTCTGATGCGAAGCCTTTCTGTTCAGAACATCATCTTTAAGAATGGTTTCCTCGAAAATCCCTCAAAATAGGGCGATAAATGTCTGCCGGATAGGCTATACTTGAGCTTTAGATGTAAGAGGATTCTGGCTAAACTTTGAATGAACTTCCGATGGCCTAAGGAGAAGAGTCATCTTTAATGCTAACTTCTGTGTTTGGTTTTAGGCATTTGGAATGTTTTATAGCCAAAAGGGAGTACTTTCTGCGAAAAACCCTTGCAACTGGCCTTCTCGAGTGTAAGACCCAAATTGTCCTGATATACGTGTACGCTGGCCTGCGCGATTTTTAGAATATACGGACAATCATAGATCCGTAGCATTTGTATCTTCTGAGCGTAAAATCGTAGATCTATAGCCTCCGAGCGTAAAACCGTAGATTTGTAGCTTCTGAGCATAAAATTATAGATCTGTAACTTCTGAGCGTAAGATCGTAGATTTGTAGCCTCTGAGCATAAAAGCTCCTGAGCGTAGCATCATAGGTCTGTAGATTTTGAGCATAAAAACTCCTGGGCATAAGGTCGTAGATTCGTAGCTACTGAGCGTAAAAGCTCCTGAGCGTAAAAATCGTAGATTTGTAGATACTGAGCGTAAAAGCTCCTGTGCGTAAAACCATAGATTTGTAACTGTTGTGCGTAAAATCTGGATCCGCTGACTGTCGATCTTCTTTTTCCAATGATAGGCTGACGTGGTCTCAAATTATAACCGAATATTAAATATCGGATTTGGTTAGGGATTCGAAGAGTTATCAGAACTCTATAATTAGCCCGATGTTTTGAGAGAGAAACCCTTCACCTGTCTTTGCAAGAACCCTTCGTCTCTCTGAGAATTTTTTGTCTTCTTCTCTCTTTTGAGAACTCTGAGTCTAGCCATGGCACCGAAACAGGCTTCTACTGCTAAAGGAAAGAAAGTCGCCTCTTCTTCTCGCCACATTAGGCAGGGCGAGCCCCGATCTGAACGAAGTGCTCCTCCGACGAGCTGTGCCCCGGGTATCATAGGTAAAGACTTCGAGAGAAGAAAAACCCTTCGCACATGTTGTACGTGAACGCGCAAGGTCATCTTCAGTGCTGAAAGCCCCTTCGAGGAAGATGATGCACAGAGATATTTTATCATTATGCCCATATTCCTAATGTGTCAGCGTAAGAACTCCATATTTTCGCAGCCCGGCGTAAAAGCTCAGACTGTCGAAATTTGGCGTATACTACAAATTTTGATTTTTACGCATTGGATGTAAATTCCAGCGTATAAAACTCAAATTTGGCAGTCTGGCGTAAAAGCTCAGACTGTTAGATTTTAGGCGTATACTGCCAACCTTGAAGTTTACGCACTGGAGATAGATTCTAGCGTAAGACTCAAGTTTTTGTAGTCTGGCATAAAAGCTCAGACTGTCAATCTCTGGCGTATATTATAAGAGTGTAGCGTCTAGCATAAAAGCTAACTTATTTTCTTGTATTTTGTAGTGGACTTGCATATCTCTCTTTTGGCTGAAGTGATGGGCTCTACTGCTGGAATGTTGAACTCCAATTATCTGGAGGATTTGTCCCATATGACATTCCCTATTTCTGGAACCCAGTACCCTGAAGAAAGGGGTACTCTGATTTTGTCCCAAGGAGAATGCATGCTGCTGAGTATGATCAGTGGGGAACCCCTGACCTACATAGATGGGACCGAATATAAGAAACTAGCTTTCTTATTCGGGGATATGATTGACAAGCAATCCCAGACGAAGCCCAAGAAGGAAGATTAGATATTTTCTGCTGAGGGCACGATCATGTATCTGCCCAGGATGCCGAGAGATTATCCTATCTCGGCATTCTTCCACGCCACACATCGTAGGAAGATGGTGTGGACTCTGACTCCGGATCTTCATGGGCGGCCAGGGAAGATCTCATACCAGAAAGTATCGAACCGAGGAGTCTTTGTGAGCAGTCCTTCTGGCCCGGTTATGCCTTTCAGAGGATACTGCCGGGTAGCATCCCGAGTGAGGACACTTCGCTTATCCAGCCGGTAAAAATGTCTACTTTCTGCAATGACTTCATAGGGCAGGGAGGAGTATACCCTAAGGTTAACCCTCGGACCAGTGGGTGGCTTAGCCCCGGGAATCTTCGATGGGCCAGTTTAACTGCCTGGGCCCTGAAGCATTTTCAGACGGAGTTGGAAAGCATTGGCTTATTTGCGGCTGTGAGTGCCACCAGTGTTGGGCTACCTCTCAACCCTAACTTTTCTTGGCTTTGATGGAGCGGTATAATTCGCTCACTGGGACTTTCGCCACTCCGCTAGGGGAGTTGGGCTTGGCCCTTCATGAGATGGCAGAAATTTTAAGGCTGCTAATGGGAGATACTCCGTATGAAGAGTATGTCCCCACAAATAGGGAGTTGAGAGATACAAATCCTCGGGCAGTGGCAGTGTACCAGGAGCTGATGAGCCATTATCTTGCGTGCACCACCTTCTACAAGGAGCCCTCTGATTTGGCCCATGTTAACAAATGGGTATCCTACCTCTTCTTCCACCAGGCCAGAAATGCTAAACCGGACAAGGTTGTAGATAGCAGAGATAAGCCTTTGAACCTCCTGAGCATGCTTAGTGCCGACACGGTCGATGACCTTATTGAAGACGCAGGAACTTCAGATCATGTTCTCGATGAAGAGATAGAGGGTTATTCTGCAGGCACTAAAGCCTACATTTATATGAGGCATTGCCGTAAGCCTCTATCAAGGGAAGCTCAACTGGCTGGCTTCATTTCCATCTGGTTACGCCGATGGGTAGTGCCTGGCATCGCGTTTGTGGATCGCATTCATCGCAACACCTTATGGCCCGCAGTGCGCTTGGTATTTGGAGCAAGACTGGGTTTGCTCCCTGCCATGGTATGCCGGATACAAGGTGGCCTGAGGGCTATTACTGATGGGCTGCTTGCAGATGATACCCAACGTGAAGGATTTCCCAGAGTGGAGTTACCACTCCTATATTTAATGGGATGGTTGATCCTTCACAATACCAGGGTGATGTCCCCCGGATCTGCCGGCGGTTCAGGAAATAATTTCTTGTTGAATTACAAGAATTCTCCATGGAATGTGACCAGCGTCATCGATTGCTGGCGAGCATTAAATTTTGCTCATAGTTGGAAGCTCTTCTGCATCGTCCCCCCTGTACATATCAATCAACAGGGGATGAAACTTCAGGATGCAGGCCAAGGGAGGACCATTCTTTCTTCTGAAGCCTTTTACTGGTTGGTCTGCATTAGACCTTCCCACTTGCTATACAGAAGCGAGGACCATTGCTACTTGGAGCCCTATCTGCCTAGCCAATTCGCCAGGCAATTTGGGTATGACCTGTTGCATGTGGGGAATGCTATCACCAGCTTCAAGTTCAAAGGTGGGCTTATTGATGGAGCCAGAGGATGGCAGTATTTTATCACGGGATGTACCGGAGCACTCTTTGCTGTGCCCGCGACTTCTCTCTCCATGGAGTTGTGCATCCTTCACTCGTACGCGCAGTTCTATGTGTCCATCAATACCTTCCATCGTGATTTCGATGTGCATAGAAGTTTCAGGGTGCCCTCCCGGAAGTCTACTGGAAGAGAAGAGATCCCATCTGTCTCCTGTCTCCTCTGATGAAGGTGAAGATACTGCTGGCACAGATGACTTCTTACTGATAATACCGAGAGGCGTAATTGCTCCGCCAGTAGAGCCTCTCATCATCTCAAATAAGCGAAAGGCTTCCGCTCTGAAAGAGCCTTTTCCCCGCAAGAAGAAAACTGCCGGAGGTCCTAAAAGGACTTCCACCCAGGGGGCCCCAAGGAGTGAGCCTGTTATTTCCCCTGGTGGGGATGATTCTTTGATCAGAGGTCCTTCGCCTTTTAGAGAGGGAACCTCCACAGTTCCGACTACCAGTGCTAGAGATTCTTTGCTCGCGGCTGCTGCTACCACGGTTACTGGTAGTGCTTCAGGATCGTCTCCGAGAACGAGCGTAATTAGATTCCATATACCTTTATCCAGACCAATAATGGGTATAACCCCTACCTCGTCTGTAAGTATTTTCAGCGAGATTCCGCCCGATGAGCCAAGAGTGGATCTGGGTAACGAATGGGATGATTACCCTCAAATGTTATTTGGTGCACCCTCCTCTCTAGGTATGACAGCTTGCTTAGCATCATTAAGAAATAATTTAGATGTACTGGCTGCAGACTCAACATACATACCACCGGCCATGGGTAAATGTCGTCTTCACGCTTTTTTCAGGAAAATTAACATCAATTTGATATTAACTTTCTATTGTCCTCTTTGCAGGTGAAGACATCTACGGGGAGGGCGGAGTTGACACAACTTTCGACTTTGTTGTGGACCCAGCAGATAAAATGGCGGTGTCCGACGTTTTTGACGCTGCCGATCTTTCATCCACAATATTCTCGAATGTTATCCCGCCAATACCAGTCCAAATAATATCAGAGGAGGATGAGCTGATTGTCTCGACTGTGCCTCCTTTGTCGAGCATGCCAGCAACTTCGACCGTTGTTGGTGCCTCTTCTTTTGTCGCGCCATCTGTTGAAGCGACGACTGTGGCGACATCCTCTGCAGTCATTCCTGGAGGGGGATTCACCAATATCGTAGCCACTCTCAGCGTCCATTCGAGCTTTGCTATGCTAGTGGATCAATACACTAGCATATTTTATCTCACTTTGAAGGAGTTAATATCGCTGGTGCTGGAGAAGAACTTAGGTTTCGATGCTCTGAAGATGTCCTCCAATCTCCTTATCGTGCAGATTAGAAATTTCAATGATAATGACAGAGCTGATGCACTAGAGCAAATAGTTAATGGTTTGGAACAACCCATTAATGAGTATTTGCAACTATCTCGGGGCAGCATCGACGATCTGGTTCAAGCTAAGTATGACTCTTTAACTGCAGAGCTTGCTGAGCAAATGAAAACTCTGAATAAATCCATCCAGGCACAGCAGCAGGAGATGGATAAAGAGCGGGCTATCTTGGTGGATTCTATTCCTCAGCTAACTAAGTACCAGGCCGAATATGAGGGAGATGAAGTGAGGGTTCGAGATTTGGAAGTTGAACTCGCTCAGGCCAGGGAGAAGCTTCTCAAGACATCGGCAGCTCATGATGTATTTAAGGGCCAAGTGGAGATAGCTCAGCAGAACTTGACGCGTGTGGGTGCCATCCGTGCAGATTATGTTAATGCTTTGTCCGAACTATCTTCCTTGAACAATGAGGAAGCAGGACTGGAGCGGGCTCGCGCTAACATCTTGAACTCCAGGAATGATAGGATGGCTACTTTGGCGCGACAGATTAGGAATTTAACTGCTCCTCTCCAATGATATACTTTTTTTTGTTTCTCCTATAATTTCTCAGAGATAATAAAAAATATATTTTCTGACTTTGTGGACCCATCACTTTAGAATATGATAGGCTAAGATGAAAGTGATATCAGAGGTATCATTAACATGACATACTTTCGTTAAGATTTTGCTAAATGTAAATCTATTCAAAGGTAATATGAACCTGATAGAATATAATCCAACTAAATTTGTATACTAAACACTATCAGAGGTAATATGAACATGATAGGTTTACAAATTAGTTAAGTATATCCATTAAGAGGTCATACTAATCTGATAGAATATGATCCAGCTAACCTTTGTGCATGGTATCGTCAGAATAAAATCTTCATCATACTCCGTTAAGCAAAGAAGATCAAGTATAATACTTCTTCGGGAATTTGCAGTTGATAATAGCCTTTATCAAATTTTTTATTAGACTTGGCTAATCTATAAGCGTCATTTGCAATCATATAAGGACCCTTCATTTCTTTATGATTGGGCAAATTTTGGTTTTTTGAGGACATCCCACTGGGGGATCTTTGGTGGACCTATTATTTGTTACGCACGTTGAGTGCAAATAATAAGTTCAAAACAAGCCCTATCAGAGGTAGTATGGACGTGATAGGTTTTGTGGCTGGTAAAGATATCCTGCTGGGGGATTTTTTGTGGACCCATTACTTTTTACGGACGAGAGTGCAAGTAATAAGTTTGAGACAAGTCCCATTAGAGGTAATATCGCCACGGTAAAGTATGACTATGTGGGGGATAGTGGAGAGACATAGTCCAGAGGTAATATGATCATGAACTGACTTTCTCTTTGCTGGGGAAAATGAGGATAGTTCAGAGGTAATATGGAAGTGAAAAATTTGATTCCATTGCGGGCATTCCACAGAGGAAATTTTTGTGGACTTATTACTTCTTGTGCACGTGAGTGCAAGTAATAAGTTTAGGACAAGCCCTGCCAGAGGTAATATGGACGTGACAGTTTTTGTGGACCTAACACCCTTGGCGTACTTAGAGTTAAGTACGGGTGCTAAGTTGAGATGACAACCGATATCAGAGGTAATATGGACATGAAAATCGATAGCCAAAACTCGAAGGATTTGTTCAGAGGTAATATGAACATGACAAACTCAGCCTGAGAGAAATATTACGACAGCAGTTCAGAGGTAATATGGACGTGAACTAGTGTCTGAAAAACTCATTGAGGAGTGATTCGTTGAGTGTGGTCTATCCCAACATAAAGATAGACCAAAGGATTATTCTGCTGGGGAAATTGATGGGACGATAGCTCAGAGGTAATATAAACCTGGCTAGCGTCTAATAAGAGTGATTTGAATAATCATTGCGGGAGTGTGCAAGTAGACCTAATGATTGCTCCGCTGGGGGGGAATTTTAAGGATCCATCATCTATTGCGTACCCGGGATTCCCGGATACGGATGATGGCTCTTTACAAGAATTTGTAACGAAGGAAAAAATGTTGCATATAGGCACTTGTTGGGGATGCCAGATTGCTGAACATATCTATTCAGAGGTCATCTGGGGATGAAGAACCAAGAATTGATTTGTTCATCTGGGTTGTGGACTTATTACCCATGGCGTACTTTAAGTACAGATAATAAGTTGAAACGACTAGCACTATCAGGGGTTATGCGAACGTGATAGTAGGAAGTCGAAGAGAAGAACTTCACTCAGAGGTAATGTGGACATGGAAAAGTTTTAAAAATATCTTACTCAGAGGTAATATGGACGTAGTAAGATATGGTGGGGTTAAAGAAAATAGGGCAGAGGAAATATGGACATGACCATCTTCGTGGTGAAAGATTTACTCTGCTGGAGAAAGTGGAGAGATGTAGTTCAGAGGTAATATGGACGTGAACTGATCTATAGCCACAAACTGGGAGGTTTGCTCAGAGGTCATTTGGACATGGCAAATTCAGCTGGGAAAACCAAAATGTTTGGACAACAGTTCAGAGGTAATATGGACGTGAACTGATCTATATCCACAAAATGAGAGGTTTGCTCAGAGGTCATTTGGACATGGCAAATTCAGCTGGGAAAACCAAAATGTTTGGACAATAGTTCAGAGGTAATATGGACGTGAACTCATGTCCAAAAAATTCACGGGAGAGTAATTTTCTGAGTGGGGATAGTCCTGAAGGTTGCTCCGCTGGGGAGATACCGTCTTCTCGTTATAAATGCAAAGTGATGACTTTGGCGTCGATCAACTCCTGGATTCTCCTTTTCAGTACATAGCACGCCCTTGTGGGGTGATGAATGTACCAATAAAAGAGATAATAATCTGGGTCATCGACTTTGCCAGCCCTTTCAGGATATCTGATATTGGGTAGCCGAATTTTGTTTTCCTTCATCAATATATTGAAGATTTCAATGATGTCATCTTCATTGAAGAAGAAAGTCCTCTTTGGCCTTTGGGCTCCCGGTGCTTGAGTTTTATGGTCTTCCGGGAAGACGGTCATCGTTGCATCATCTTCGGACTCAGAGGAAATTATACCCCCCAGCTTTGGACGCTGCTCTATTTTGTCGAGAGAGACCACCCCCAGACATGTCGTTGTCTGGTTGTTTACCTTTGTCCACAGAAGTTGATTTAGAAGGACCTGCCTCTGGTATTACAGGATCAGACTCTGGAGGTTTGGAGTTTGCATAAGATGCAGTATACCCCAACCTAAAATGAGTTTGTTGACAGTAAGGATTACCATGCAATGGTGTTCATCTGCCTTTTCCATAGTTGAGACCTTGTTTTAACTTCAAATCATAACCCATGCTTTGTATAATCTTTAAAGCTTGTGGGCTATATCTGTGGATTTGCATTCTTCCAACATCTGACTCGTGAGATTCTTCTTGTACAATTGGTCTATTCTGTATTCGACCGAAGATTATTTGATGCTTGTCGATGCGAGTTGGTGGAACAATAAAGATAGAATCTTCATGCGGCCCATATGTCATGACGATATTAGATGTTGACGCATCTTCCCACATGATCTCTCCACGCTTGGAAGTTAGGGGCGCTAAATCTTGATTTTGACCCCTGTCTTTGCGTTTCTGGATCAAGAAATCATGCAAATCAGCGATATTAGTAGAAGAAGAAGAAAAAGATTTATTTTGTCTTTTTACATGAGTAGGAGCGCGGATATTGGGAACCATGACCCTCTCTCTGCCATAAGTATACAGCAGTTCGCCCATGTGAGTGGCATATGATCCATCATCCGTTTGGGGAGTATATTTCCCCATCAACCGGGTCTTCTTTACGCTGAGGGGCTTATCCTGGCGTAATCTGTAGCTTTGCACAGGTTGGCGTAAAACTGAGAAAGTCCTCAATCGACCGTCAGCATTCCGCGTAATCTGAAGAGTGGGCAAATTCTTCTCTTGATGGCGTAAAAGACGAGAGGTCGGGAAATCCGCCACTTATTTTTTCTTGTGGTGATTGCAGGGATCATCTGCCTCATCGTAGATGGGAGATGTATTTTTACGCGCAGGGCGCGTTTGGAATTTCTGTATTGGCACTGAGGCCTTATCAGAAAATTTGTCTGCCACGTCACAGATGGGAGACAAAGTTTTACGCGTGGGGCACGGTATAGACTTCTGGATTGGCACTAAGGCATTGCCAGAAGCTTTGTCTGCCATATCACAGACGGGAGACAGAGTTTTATGCGCAGGGTGCGTTGTAGACTTCTGGTTTGGCACTAAGGCATTGCCAGAAGCTTTGTCTGCCACGTCACAGACGGGAGACAGAGTTTTACGCATAAGGCGCATAGGTTGCAATGTCACAACCTTGTTGGTCGAAGATAGAGAGTCCGCAGGAATGGTAGAGGATGTCCGGGGCATCCATACTTTACGCAACTTCCTGTTGTCTTGGACAGAGAGAGAACGAGAGCCACCCCCTGTGCGGAGCATGTCTTCATAAGCAGATTGGTCGAATTGGACGACCAAGGTCTTCTTCGTTGATCCGACGGATACTGTATCGTGTTGAGCAATGGCTTTCTCGTCAGATGAGAAAGTTTTCCCCAACAGAGTCGCCATCTTGTGTTTGATAATAAACGAAAGAAATTGAAACTAGGTTTATACGAAACCCTTTCTTTGTTTACAAACAAGAAAAAGAAGTACAATTAATCCTATACGAGGATGTTAAGTACAAAAATTTGATTTTGGGGAAATATTGCTATAGGAGTCTGATCTGCGGTCGATCACTTTGTCCCTTGGACCACACGATGACGAAGAAGTGTTGTAGAAGAAGAAAAAGAAGCTTCAAAGACTGCAGGAAGAGTTGAACTCTCATTGCCAAAGCCCTCTATAGGTGCTTTCTTGACCTTGACCTCTGTCTGTGACTCCTGAATTCTCTCTACCTTGGATCTGACCTATGTTATTCTCCTCCTCTGATTCCGACCCTGTTCTCCTGTGACCGGAAGTCTCTATTTATAGAGCTCGGTCACCGTAACTGACCAATCGGCGTAGAAGCCAATTTGTGGAGAGAGTTGCACCTTTTACGCGACGGTTATAATAACTGCTACCCACGTATGAATGATCTCCTGAATTGGCGTGTGATGCGTGTCCCATTATGAGGTAACGCGTATAATTGCTCCGAAGATCACGGCATGCAAGCCACATAGATAACTGCCCCTCGTGTAGAGATGGTTGGCATAAAAGCCAAATAACTGTCTCTTTTGGCATAAAAGCCAAATAGTTATCTTATTGGCGTAAAAGCCAAATAGTTGTCTTGTTGTCGTAAAAGCCAAGTAGCGGTCTTGATGGCGTAAAAGCCAAGTAGCTGTCTTGATGGCGTAAAGTAGGTAACCAGCGTAAACTAGCCAATTATCCTTCTTTGACTGAGGTCTTGAGCGTATTCTGGGCCAAATAGCCTTGTCACGCACCTTTGCAAATATAGCCTGAGTCGGCGTATTTCGAGGAGATAGCATACATCGTGCTCCTATAGTTGAAAATAGCTTGAGTTGGCGTATTTCGAGGAGATAGCGTACGGCGTGCTCCTATAGTTGAAAATAGACTAGGTGGCGTAATATGTAGGGATAGTGACGTGAGCATATTAGCCCTAATTTTAGCTCTTCCAGTCATTAAAAGTAGAACCAAATCTCGTGCATTAAATACAGAGATCTGCCCCCATCTCACGCATTAACTGCAGAGACGTACCTCGAGTTTTGTACGAAGAATAGCTTTTGACGTGGCGGTTGATTTTGTCTCATCCTGAGCGGAAAAGCTCATCTCTGCCTGTGTAAAATAGGCAGCGTATTCCTTGAATGCGTAAATGTCATCTTATATCAAGGATTATGTCACTAAACGACAGTTTGGGGCTCTGTGTAGAGTCATCATTACAGCCGTCCTATCGATCGCCGTGCAGTACTCTTTGTCAGGAGTCAGGTTCACTACTTCGTCTGACAGGTTCATTCGAGGAATACGAAGAGTTCCTCGTACAACTTCCCCCTACATTAAAAGCAGACAAGTTTTACGCCGAAGTGGCGTTGAAGCTCTGTTGTACGCCGATGGCTCTGAAGTCATGTTTTACGCCACACAGTGCTAGAGCTCTGTTTTACGCGAGCTTCCTGCATGTTGAGGATTTTACGTGTATGATTCCCCAACATATTTTTCATGCTTCTACACCCCCGAGGTATGTCAATTTCTGTAGAGTCACGCTGGTCGCTACTCCCGAGGTATGACGATTTCTGATATCCCCTGACGAGTGTGTGAGTTGTGAGGCTTAGATCGAGTAGCCTACCCTTGCCCATACGTCAAAACGTTGTCCTCATTTGCATTCATATAGATTGTCTTGTACAGCATACTTATATATTTTCAAACATTATGCATGTTTACTGTATTCAAATTGGCTTGCTTCTATGTATCTTATTACGTTCCTCTGAGGACCTGGTCCCTTCCCAAGTGTAGATGTTCATGACTATTCGCAGGAGCACGGATCAGGACTTACTACTTATCTCTTTCGAGGAGGTCTTACCTTCGGAGCATCTTTGATTATCTCTAGCGATGGATCGCTTCGCTGATACCTTTATATCATCATCTCATATATATTGGAGATTTATCCTCCTCCCTCATTTTAGTATTGATATAGTCATTGGTAGTGGATTTGTCTCCACCCGACTATTAGTTTTGGATTATTCAGACTCATTATTCTAGTTTAGTTATATTCTTTTCTATGACTTGTTGTGTGGATGAGATTAGTACATCTGTGACTTGTGACACTATATATATACCACATGTGAGTTTATATTCATATTACAGCGTACGTGTGCATTATGATATCCATATATTGGAGTTGTCATATACATACGGCTGGCATGCTTACGTGTTCCTAGTCCTACGTATTTTGGGACTGGGGCGTGACATGTTTTTGTGGTGGCCCATACAGGTCGAGAGCTTATTGTCTCGGTTACGTCACTGTACCGAGCAAGCCTGCGCATAGGATTAGAATATAGGATCTCATCCACTTATTTATCACCTCCCTTGATTTTGTTTCGCATTCTCATTTGATTGCTTGCATTGCATCTCACTTGATCCATTCTCAACGTCAATCTTCTTTCATGCTTGATAAGGGTTAGAAAGGTGCCTTGTACCAGGTATATACACTATATTGTTTAATTATACTATTAATTAAATCCTTGTAAGTTGGATAGTATGTCTCATAACCTAGTAACACATAGTCTTGTTGACTCATTAATAAAGTATAAATAAATGACACCAACTATAGACTTGCATAAAAAGATAGCGTTTACCCAGACTGTAGAACTTAGAGGCCCATACACCCATTTGGTTGACTAGAGACCTTGACAAGGAGTTATTATGAAAATTGTAGAGGCACAACACCGATCTTCTTGGTGAACTTAGATTATTTTGTACCTTTCTCCATCATAATCAAGCGTACTTATATTTTTACTACCTCAACTTATGCTGCTATTATAGCCTAGTTTTGCAAGCTTATTCTTTTATTGAGCTTGTTCATGACATATGTATTATTGGGGGCCCATATTAATACATTATCTAAATCAGAATCGGTGTATTATGGTCTGATCAACTGTAGTGCACTTGGTTTGCTCTTTGTATCACTACTTTATGTGGATTGAGATATAATAGACTCAACTTGTTAGACGAATATACTTGCCCTCTAGACTGGTCAGAGCATATCATGTCAGGTACATGACTGTTCTGATATGAACATGCGTATAGGAATTTACTAAAATAAGATTTCAATCCCCAACTGCCTTGGCAACTCCCTTTCAAATTCTCTAATCCCTTTGAATCCCGTACTTGTATTCTGTCACCCCTCCTTGAATTCTTTATTGTTGTTTTCCGTCTTCCCCTATTTTGGAAAGACGAACGTTCGTGCTTAGTATAAGTTTGATACACGAAGAGTACTATATATACCCCTTAGGCCAAGCACTCATGATGACAAATAAGGAAGCGCAGGCACATAAAGTCATAGATACAGGTACGACCTTAATTATATTTGCTATTGCATACTCGTGACCCCCTTATAACACAAGATTTTAGGTGCATAGTAAACGTAGAATTATATATATGGTGGTTTAGCAGTTATGAGGATATATTGATATTCTACCCAGATGTTATACATGCAATGCTAATAGATGACACGCGTAGCAGCAGTAGTAGTATTCTCTTTCTATCACCATCTCGCACCCTTATGTGGCTCATCTTCTCTTATATATCTATTCTGTATCTCGTGCTTAACTCTTCCTATCATAGTCGTATCCTTTCGTGCCATCATGAATTGTTTGAATTACTTCAACCTCACCCTTGTATTGTTAGTTAAAACATAAATGGTTTAGTAAATGAGTAAATAACTAAAAGAATGAGTTCTTAATAAATACCCTTATGTATATGCACTATAGCAATATCTGTATTCTTTAACCCTTAAGTAGCATCATTTAGCCTAATAGAAATTTGTTAGATTGTTTGAAATAGATCATACTCCTAATAGTTTTATAAAGTTAGTCAAGACCTTAATTGTTACCATAAAACCTAGACTAAACCTAGGAAAGAGTTGAAGGCACTTGTTACGAACTGACAACTATGACAAATCGCTAGCAAAGTAGTGACAGCTGCAGCTAGACCGTTGTAGTAGAGTAGTCAAAGTATTTACAGACATATTGGTCAGGTGGCATGGCAGTATTAGACTACGATACTTGACGGTTACAAAGAAAAATCATGGTTGTGAGATACAAGACAACTACCCCAAGATTCTCAACCCAATAAATATATTCGTCTTACAACCTAGACATCAACCTTAAGAGACTTTGACTACTAGTAGAATTCTTGTAAGTTGGGTAGTGTAGATGAGTTAGAAATAGAATAATGTATGGACAATAAATGAGGAAGCATTAGGGTGACTGGCCATGACTTTAGGAAGCACTGCTAGATAGCAATGAAGTGTAATAGCTATCGTGATTTATTATGAATATGGGTTAGTGTCAATTTCGAGGACGAAATTTTTGTAAGTTGGGTAGTATATAAAATCCCTAATTCTGAAAACCATATTAATCTTTTAATTAATTATTTAATTAAATTATAATATTTATTAGCTCATTAATAGAAATAGAATTTATGGAATTTTTTTATTTTTAGGTAATTGTTCATTTAGAGGTTTTAGGGAGCAACCATAATTTTATCTTAATTATTTTCATGTAGGAGACCCTGTGGACAGTTGATAGATTTATTGTATGCACCAATATAAATTCTTCGAATTATATATATATATATATATATATATATATATATATATATATATATATATAAAGTTTATTAATAGAAAAGAATAAAAGAAATAGTAATAAATAGTATAATTATAATAATATTAATAATGTTAATAATAATAATTATTATAGAAATAGTAATAGTAATAATAATAATAATAATTAGTTATAAAAATAATAATAATAATAATAATAATAATAATAATAATAATAATAATAATAATAATAATAATAATAATAGTGTAATAATAATTTTAGTAATAGTATAAAGAAAAGAATAAGAATTAGAAAAGAAAATGAAAGAAAAAGAAATGAAAAAGGAATAAGAAAAAGAAAAAGAAAAAGAAAAAGAAATCATTAATGGATATCCTAACTCGCTTACTACCCTACCCGCTAGCCTTAGTATAACCCAACCCAACCCGATAAGAAGAAGAAGAACAGCAGTAGCAGCGGCCTAAGCCCCCTCCCCCCCCCCCCCGCGCTGTGTAGCGAACCCCCGCCTATATATATTAATCTCCCATTAACAAACCCTAACCCTAGCTCCTTCCTCCACGATCGCCTCCATTCCGCGCCGACCCGCCGTAGCCCGGATCCCCTGCGCCACCGACGGAGCGCCGCCCGCCGTCGTCGCCGAACCGCGCGTCCACGTCCACGTCCACGTCAACCCGCGCAGGAAAATCACAATAACTTACCCCTGTTCTCGCACAGATTCCTGCTTCCTCGCTCGATCAAACTCGACCATGTCTTCACCGATATGATACCCACCTATCCCTCTCTAAATTCCGTAAATTAGTTTCCATCGTCCAGCGCGCAAACCTAGGTAAAAATCGACGCCAAGTCGAGGAAAAACCACGACATTTAATCTCAGAAAATCTGTTGCAACCACCCCTGTTTACGGACTCGTATCTCCCACCACAGAGATCCGAATTGAGTTTGTCTTCTTGCTATGCGAAGACCACCTAACCTAGATTATTTTCTGTTAATTATATTATTTTATTTGATGATGTATGCAAAATTTAATTAGGTTAAAAATTATAAAAAACCTATTTTCCAACTTCTAAAATTGGTGATACAGAGCGCTCTCCGCCAAACGGGACTGCCCCATCGTGTACCAAGTGCACCGAAAGGTACGCACGGTATACCCAGACTTGTGGGCTTTCGCAAAAACTGATTCGGACGCGTGTGCGCGTCAGAATCAACCCGTATCCGCGACAAGTCCCCGTATCACGACTTTTGCAAAATATCGCACCATTTAGTGTACGCTTGTCAGAATGCGACAAAACTCACGCCATTGGACTCGTGGTATCACGTTGGTTCTGTGACCCAAGTTTCACACAATTCTGAGATAGTTGACCAAGTCGCCTATTTGCGGGCCCCACAGTTGACTTTTTGGGCGAATTTTTGTTCCGCTCACCGGAATCAAAAATTGGACGTACCGTTGAGTTTGTATTAACGTTTAGAATTGGTTTAACCTATAATTTGTCCCATTTAGAGACCTTTATCTCTGGCATACTTTTCGATACAAAGTGGCCCACAAATAGAGCCCGCTTTGACCTGAAATTACCGTTTTGCCCCTGTGTCCAAATTGGATGAAAGGATAGTATTTTTTAGCTATCTCGCTTATTTTGGGAACGTTGGTGATGTTTATTTTAGCATCCGGAGACGTTTATTCTGAGGCCGTAGCTTCTGATCCTGTGTGCTTGACTCCTGGACGTTACACTTGGTAGCTTTCTTACCAGGCAAGATACCTTACCAAATTATTTACAGTACTTTTGCATGCTATTTATATTTTTGTATATGCATTACATTTCTGTATATTTATTGCATGTGTAGTTTCTTTCAGTCGTTACTATATATTAGATATGTTGACACACACTTGACACTTAGTATCATGAGAGGACAATCATTAGGCGTATGGGCTTTAACCACTCTGGTAAACCGTAGTATATAGCTCGCACTACGGTAGTGTGTCGCGCTGGTCGCTACCCCTGAGGTATGTCGATTTCTGTAGAGTCGCGCTGGTCGCTACCCCCGAGGTATGACGATTTCTGATGTCCCCTGACGGGTGTGTCAATTATGAGGCTTAGATCGAGTAGTATATCCTTGCCCATACGTCAAAAAGTTGTCCTCATTTGCATTCATATAGATTGTCTTGTACATCGTACTTATATATTTTTAAATATTATGTATGTTTACTGTATTCAAATTGCCTTGCTTCTATTTATCTTGTTACGTCCCTCTGAGGACCTGGTCCCTTTCCAGGTGTAGATGTTCATGACTATTCGCAGGAGCACGGATCAGGACTTACTACTTATCTCTTCCGATGAGGTCTTACCTTCGGAGCATCTTTGATTATCTCTAGCGATGGATCGCTTTACTGATACCTTTATATCATCATCTTATATATATTAGAGATTTATCCTTCTCTCTCATTTTAGTATTGATATAGTCATTGGTAGTGGATTTGTCTCCACCCGACTATTAGTTTTGGATTATTCAGACTCATTATTCTAGTTTAGTTATATTCTTTTCTATGACTTGTTGTGTGGATGAGATTAGTACATCTATGACTTGTGACACTATATATATACCACATGTGAGTTTATATTCATATTACAGTGCGCGTGTGCATTATGATATCCATATATTGGAGTTGCCATATACATACGGCTGGCATGCTTACTTGTTCCTAGTCCTACGTATTTTGGGACTGGGGCATGACAAGACGAACTTCACATGCGGCTAGCGAGCTATGCGGATGAGAGTGCTATACGGCCTGAGAGGGTTATGCTGCCTAAACTCTTGCCGAATAATGACATCATGCGGCTATCTTGTTAGACGCATGACTGCTTATTCACACAAGTGTCCTTGAACTCCTTGTGTTTTCACTCGCTGAATGAATGAGAAGTCGCTAAGTCCAAAGAGGCATCCATGCGGCCTGATCCTATGCGGCAAGCAAAGCATGCGGCTATTTTTTCTTGGACGTATGACTCTGAATTCTTGGCACATTTTCTATGATCTTAGTCTTTTCTGATACTGTCTTTTCTCTCTGCCACACTTTATTACAATGTTACATCAGTCACTTCGATCACTTTATTGTCACTTCACTAACACTTCATATTTATGCCCGTCACTCAACACTTGTCCCAAGGAGTGGACTTTGCCCTGTCCTATATGCGACACGACCCATGCGGCACTGAGATCATGCGGTCCGACCCATGCGGCACTAAGGTCATGCGGTACTGAGCTCATGCGGCCCGACTCATGCGGCCTGAGCTCATGCGGCCCGACTTCCTATGCGTCCCTGATCCTCATGCGGCCTATGTGCACGTTTTATTGATTTGCTTGGTTTTAATGCTTTATGGAATTTTGTGACTCAATGTGTGATTCTAATGATTGCTAATGTACGTAAGCTACATGACCATGTGTTAAGACCTAACTAGGTGTTAGAACCCATATGATTTACCAATAATTGGTAACTTGGCTCGACTATTGGTATCCGTGCTGATATACTTACTATGTGCTATGTGTTCCTACGTGCTAAGTGTTTCTACGTGATTACGTTACATGTTTCACACCGAGATGTGCCTACGTGCTAAGCGACATGTAATTAAATTAAATTTCTCTAGCATGGATATGATAGTTGGTCAATAACCAAGCGTAGCTAGGATTTGCTTGACTGTTACATCACGCTGGGGTGAATCCAAAATAAACTATAAAGTGACAAAGTGGATTTGTATCTAGCATGCCCATACTACGGTAGAAGTAACATGTGACCACGTCATGTGATTTCAGCTAACCGTAGGGTTAACCTGGCAACTAAAACATATAGAGCATTAGGAGGGACGAAATCCTGAGATCGTGCTTAACTAGCCACCCTTAATCATTATATAGGAAGCAAAGACTGGCCCCTATGGATATTGTTTAAATTCTCATTAGTGGATGACAATATCCGACTATTATATTATACTATGTGTTCTATGCGATCTTAGCACGGTGGCCTTACAAGAGACCAGTGCATACTACTATATGCTATGCGACGATTCTTGGCTCAGCTAGCCCTTCTAGAACATGGTCGATCTGAGGATTCCTATTATATGCATAATACCTCTGGGATAACCCAGACTCCATCTAGTAAGCCGTATAAGTGATTGACCGATTATGTAACTGAGCTTGTTTGTGTATTGTATCTGCTGTCAAATAGTCCATGGACATGGACTATCATGGTATGATGGTCTAACCCTTGTCCTTGTTTAGTTGTAGGATAAAATTGTTGTGTCACGATAGTCTAAGTTTACTAACAAATGCTTACAATCTTCTTACAATCCTCTCACCTATGTGGGCCAACCCCCGGTCCTACCTTTTTTTCAATGAACGAATGTCACGTGACGTTTCGGCCACGTGGCGACCATCTGAACAGTCACCGAGTTCCATTTTCTCCTTTCCTCCTCCAATGAACGGCCATCACGTGGATGCCACGTGGTTGTCACGGTGACCATAGGCATTTAGTTGTAGTCATAGGATAGCCCTCCTCAATGGTACACCTGATCCAGGTGAGTTGCGCAGAAATAGCGTAAACTTAATGGACTTGTACGCAACGTCCCAAAATTTCGTGTACACTGAGCAGGAAGGTCTTAAACTGATCAAATTAAACCCCCCGAAATTCCAAAATAATCTCCCCATAAATAGAACCCCTTCCTCTCTCTTATTTCCTCTAATGGCAGACGACGCCGACCTCGAAACCCTAATCTCGAACCAGCGCCTCGAGCTCATGGCCGCCAGCCGATCGCAGTCCGATCTCGATCTCGCCTTCGACCTCCAGATGCAGGAGGCCATGGCCGCCTCCCTCTCCCTCCAGCCCTCCTCCTCCTCAAACCCTAATCCTATCCCTAACCCTATCCCTATCCCTATCCCTAACCCTAACTCCCCCAACGACGACCTCCAAACCATAATCTCCTTCCAGACCCTCGAGTTCGACCGCTTTCTCCAGGAGAAACAGGACAGCTCCCTCTCCCAGTCGGAGATGGCCAGGGCCTCCGCCGACCTCCGCTGCAAGTTCCACGACGAGATGATCGCGCGGGAGATCGACGCGATGCCGGACGAGGACTGGGAGGAGTACGGGGACAACTACGAGAGGCCGATCGAGGCGGCCGGGAAGGAGGAGAGGCCCTTCAGGGTTTATTTCAAGGGGATGACGAGCCATGAGGCGGTGGGCGGGCAGTGGGCCTTGCTGGCCGCGGTCGGGGTGGCGGTATGTGATCCCGAGGACCGGCTGGTGCTTAAGATACAGAAGCCTCTGTTTGGGGAGTGGACTTCGAGGGGGACAGTCGAGGCGAAGGCACTGATCGAGGCGCTCGCCGCAGTGGGGACGCTCAGGGTGAAGAAGGTGGATTTGTTCTTCGATTACAGGACGCTTCATAATCACGTCGGTGACCTCTCTTTTATGACACATTGTGTTTTGGTTTCCTCACTGTATGGACAACTAGGAAACACGGACAGACAATTGCTGCCATGTCCATATCACGTCACGTCGGACACATTTTATCAATACAGAATACACTAGGACACACCAAAATCATTGCCGTAGTTGTACCATGTATCGTTGGTGGACACGATGGAGATAATTTGTTATGCTTGCAACCAAACATGCCCCATCAAAATGGGGTTGATTACACAGCATGAGAAAACTCCACAAAAGAATTGACAAAGTTGTATGATTGCATGTCAACATGGCATCAAGCCTACGTTGGTATGGCCTGCACACTTGCACCATGCTCCCTTACTAACATTTGGTTTTGCGTCGCTTTGTCTGTAAGGTTCCAGGGTGAACGTCCCATCTGTCCTTGTCTTGTAGATTGTTTCAACTCTCACCCAGTTTAGCACAGTTACGGTGCCAACCAAGGATCACCCTTCAAGTTTGCTTAGACAAAAAAAGTTCAAACAAAGGTTAAAGATGATGCGAAATGCTATGTGGAATTGCATTATTCTCCATTGCCCTTTAAGCCAAAGAATGAAAGTACATGACTTTAAACAAACTGTTCAGGATAGGGGAAATGCAGATCGAACAATACTTCTTTTGAGTAAAGTTTATGTCGTGGTTTAGCTGTCTTGACTAGAAGACCTTCTCATCAATCGTGTAGCTGGTAAAATTGGTTAGAATTGTAAGTTAATCCAAGATCACCTGGACTGAACCACCAATCAGATATTATTTAAGTCCAGATTTTGCTTAAGTTTATTATATGGTACTTGATATTGATTAGTTTACGGGGCTTTGTATCTTTTTCTGCATTTGATGTAATTTGAGGAAGTTTGTTTGTCAACTTTGGCGTCCACCTTTACAATAATTGTGACAAGGTTTTGCATATTCAAATTTCGACTAGTTGCCTTGGTTAACATTCCACATGTTAGAACTTAGCAAATTACCTAAGAAGCCGCCTAGGTGGCTGCTTGTGTCGGTATGGGGCATGGCATAGCCTTGGGTTTGACCAACCTGCTTAGCGAGGCTAGATTTTTGGTCCCTGGGCACCCACATAGTCATGTAGTAGGTACAGGGCAGCCTGTGTAGGCAAGACACGTTATTGGAAGGACGCTCTTCGCTGGTGCAACCTGTTATAATCATGGAATTGATGAATCTATTAGGCTCTAGGCCAGGGGTATATATAAACATCTTCTAACCGATTTGGGACACTGGGACTACATCTAGAGTAGGTCCAGTAGATCTAACACACCTAAGTTCATCTTCTTTGTTGTTCTCTGGTTCTATCATGCCCGATGTGCTTGTTGCAGTTGCCAACACCAGAGCTTCTGTAGGTGGGAATGTTAGGGAGAGAGCATGGGAATTGATGCTGTTACAGTACTCTGCCTTTTCCCTCAATCTCCCTCCCTCTCTTCCCTTGATCTTGGCTATGATAAAGGTATCAACTTCAACAGGGAGAGCTGGCAATTGTTTCATAGAATGTTTTTGTTCCTTCTCATTTTCTTGTTCCCCCTTCTTGTGTCTTGCACATCTACCACTTAGGTGTCGGGTGTCCACTCTCTTCCTCCGCTCCCCTTATTCGACAATGAACTCATCATGTTTCCTTCTTCAACCCTGTGCATTGTGAAGGATTGTGAATCAATAAAATGGCTTGATCATCATAAATTACTACGAGGTAGAATATGATGCACTAAAATGTAAAACTATAACTTCTTGAAATAGGATATTTCTGCACATGCATTGGAAAGGCTATACTTTCTTTTGGCCTAAGTGGGATACTTGTTCCATCTACAAAAGTGCATTATGGACCATTTCATTTTTAACAACATTCTCTATGATGATATTTGCCTTAGCATGTGTAGAAAGAAAGTTTTTGGCATTATGACTAGGTGTAATTCTCCCTCAAGTAACATTTTAGTTTGTGGTGGTAGGTGAAGGGAATCCTATAAATTACATCATAAGATTTGCTTCTTATTATAATTTAATAGGAGTATATCAAGGTAAGTAGGGGATTTGAAGTGTACATGCACTTTTTATCCCAGTGTTCTAAAAATCGGCTTAGGCGGCCGTTGGCCGAATCGAAAACATTCTATTCGGCCCTTATGTGCGTCTGTTCGGCCCTTGTTCGGGCCTGTGCAGCCCTGTACGACTGTGCGAATTTTGAGATTTTTTTAATTTTTTTATGCTTAGTTGTATT
The DNA here is from genome assembly GCA_036927795.1 of Iris macrosiphon. Lineage (NCBI taxonomy): Eukaryota > Viridiplantae > Streptophyta > Magnoliopsida > Asparagales > Iridaceae > Iris > Iris macrosiphon. Next base: position 104,860,818 of record JAYESA010000008.1, on the reverse strand, counting down.
GTGGATATGTTGTTTGGATTTCAAGATTGAATTTGAATTTAGAACTTTAAAATTTTAAATTTGTAATATGGATTTCAAATTTAAAATGTCAAATTTTAAATAATTATGAATTTTATTATGGATTTAGAATATGTTTGGATTTCAGATTTGAAATTTGAAATTTGAAATTTGAAATTTGAAATTTCAAAGGAAAAGACGGCGCCTAGGCGCTAAGCATGGTAGTCAAAGGCGTACCTCGCAGCAAGGCGCAACAGCTGCGACTCGCTCCTTACTAGGTAAGGCCCCTTTCTCCAGGTGCACCCAAGACGCGCCTTTGGTGCGCCTTTCTGCAAGACAACCAAGAAAATGTGCGCCTAGGCGTGTCTTATGTTTTTTTTTATTTATACAAAAAACTTTGAGGCAAGGAGATATAAGGGGTGAGCAATGGTTCGGTTTGGTTCAAACCGAACCGATTTTATAAAAACCGAATAAACCGAAGACCGAAATTTACAAAACTGAAAACTGAACCGCATTTATAAAAACTGAACCAAATCGAACCGAATTAAAATAGTTCGGTTTTTGGTTCGGTTCGGTTCTTTGGGCCCAAGTGGGCCAGGCCTTTACTTAATTAAGAAATCTGAATAAAACAACATGTTTACATATAATTAAGTCAGTTTGCTAATAAAAAAAAATCAAAATCAGAATAGTAGTAATATATCCGAACTTGACTCCTGACACCTTCATAATGACAAAATATTTTGATTTCCTCCATCATCTATTGTCTTGGTTGGAAGACGTGCAACACTTTGAAAAGTAGAGAACAAACAAAACATACCAAAAAGAAAAGAAAATAAACAATTGAACCATAGATTGAACGGTTATTGCAAAAAAAAAAAAACGTTGGAAGGTCTGCATCGCTTTGATTTTCCTTATCCATTTTCCTCCATCCCTCTCATGAGTACTATAGATTGAACAATTATTGCATGAAAAAAATGTTGGAGGCGCAAAAATAAAATTCCAAATTACACTTACTTCGGAGTACAGTAGAAAGTAATTCATCTTGAACCAAAAGTCATCAGAAGTTTCGATTGATACTTTACAAACCTTGGTCTATGTAGTCAACAATTGTTGCAGGCTGACTGTAGTTTTACCAAAAAAATATCAAGAAATTATTCCTACATCATAATCACCAATATCCATCATCAAAGCCCCAAAAATAAATAAAAATCCAGAACTAGACCAAAAAATTAAATTAGAGATCAGCAAGCTCCAACTGGCATCAGAGACGCAAAGAAGATCCGACTCAGATCTCAGGTCCTGCGGAGGGATTTCGGTAGGGAGGGAGGGGGGGGGGGGAGGGAAGAATTACTCTTCAAGGGGAAGGAGAGGCTCAAGCGGCGGCAGGAAATGAAATGAAGAGAGAAATTTAGGTTAGAAAGTTTATATACATGAAGGGATAAAGTAGTAATTTTAACATACTAGTTCAGTTTTCGGTTCAGGTCGGTAACCAAAACCCAAAATCGATACCCGAACGGTTAAACCGAAATAAATCTTTATATAAACCGAGAACCGAACCTATTCAAATTAAAGCGAACCGAATGTCTATTTCGGTTCGATTTACGATTTAAAATCGTTGATTGCTCATCCCTAAGGAGATAATCCTTACCTCGTAAAAGTAGTTGGTTACCATTTAACTAGAAAAACTAAAATTTACTAAAAGCGTGGTAGGGATAATACAAACTCATGTTAGTTCGGTTGACTGATACTGCTACCATGCTATTTCACTTGGTTGTGTTTTAACATATTTTTGTTGGTTTTAATATGTTACATGTAAGGAGGGTAGCCAATCCACACAAAGTCCAACATCCCTACAGCTGGCCAAGAAAGAATCCTACGAGGCGGTAACCAAACCCGATATTTGGTTTTATTTCTTATATTGCTTATTTATTTATTTATTTATTTATTTATATTTTTATTATTTTTTATATTTGTGTCAAGCTTTCCTCGAACAGACGCCTTAAATGCGCCTTGCGCCTCGGACGATATGGACCTTTTGCGCTTCGAGTGCACCTTGCGCCTTTGACTACCTTGGCGCAAGTGGCCCTCGCCGCACCGAATCTGCCTAGCGAATTTTAGAACACTGTTTTATCCCTTACATAATATTTTCTCATACACTGCCAACAATGTCCAAAAAGACGTGAGGCACACTCGAGGGTGCTAGGGTTCTCTAAGCCTAGGCGAGACAGAACGATACAAGGGCTTGAATGAAGCAAGTTATACATTTTTAAAATTATTTTAATTAATATAGTTTGAAATAAACAAACACATAATATATCTAATAAATCCATAACACCTAAAATATTAAAAATTGAAGTCTAATCAAAATTCCTAACACAATTATTAAATCAGCAACTAATAGATAAGCCTCGTCAAATCTCAAAACGAAACTTCCATACATTTATAATAACAGAAATTGACAAACCCCTAAAGATCATCATTCATATTATCAACTTCATCATGAACATTACCAACGGTTTTGTATCCTTTATCATCATCATCATCATTAATCAAACAAAAACCTATTAATTACAATATAAAGATTAATTGGTTCACTTAATACATTTAATAGTGTTTTTTCCCTTTTGTTGAATTGTATCTCACATTAGGTTGAGAGCTCGAAATTTACAAGTTTGGTAACGATATAAGTGGTATTATATAGAAAGTTGTCCTACGTTGAATAAAAAGTGGGAGAATGAGGTATAGATATATGGCATTCATCCTGGACTTAATATGATATTTTTCTTTTTAGTCATATAGGTCTAAGTCCAACATCACACCCCATTGAACAATTCTGGTTCACGTCTCATCACGTTCCTAACAAGTGGTATCAAATGCCCGAACTTACAACTTGGGATGACTTGATCGCTCCAATTGCTTCAAGACATGTTTGATACGTATAATCAGAATCAACTCGACTCCTTTCAATTTGGCTCTTTGGTGGAGCGTCTTCTTAAGGTGGTATGAGCCAGGGACCAAAGTTGGAGGGATTTTAGGGTTCGCTCCTAAGATGGAGCAAGATGTACGGTTCACACCAATAGTGAGGTGGTTTGGCTTCGAAGGTGGATATAGTTCCAGGACCCAAGGTGAAGCAAGTCGTGCAGTATGCACCCAATAGTGGTGGGGTTTGGTCAACGCGACTTTAGCTTTGTGTTTGAATGGATCAAGCTCATCTAGACACGAGCTAAGGTAGATATTGTTGGGTTGTCTTTTGCATCTGGTTGGGCACATATAATTTGCAAGTTTGGTAACGATATAAAGAGAGTTGTATAAAAAGTTTAATCCCACATTGGATAGAAAGTCAAAGGATGAGGTATAGATATATGGAATTGGACCTGGACTTAACAAAGAATTGTTTTTATGTCATATGAACCATGTCCAACATCGTACCTCAGATCAACCCCGTTCGGGTCTTACTATGTTCAACACTTTCATTTTGGATCCAGTTGGTGACAATATTTTTAACCATGATTGCCTTGATTGACTTTGAGAACATCAAAAGTCATGGTAGAAAAAGCCTATTAATTATAATAGAAAGCTTAGTTAAATTATTATGAGAAAATTTGAGTTGCACCCCATTTTATTTAGCCATAGTCAAAGTGCACTCCACACAATTACCATAATGTATGATACTCTCACTTTTAACAGAAACTAACAGTCAACTGCTTTGACTGTTAATTTTTGACCGAAATACCCCTTCCCACTTTTCAGCCCCCCTCCTCTGCAGTGTACGAAAGGGGGTATTTTTGTCAAAAAAATTTGGTCAAAGGAGTTGACCGTTAGTTGGAGACGGTTTCCGTCAAAAGTGGGGGGTGTTATACATTATGGTAATCGTGTAGGGTACATCTTGAATATGAATAAATAAAGTGGGGTGCAACTCAAATTTTCTCAATTATTATATACATGAAAAATACTAAAATATATTACGAACAAAAAAGAAGAAGAAAACACTAAGTTACTAAATGCATTTCAAAAGTAGTTGTGGGGTGTACGAGGCATGCGCCTCAGGTGAGCCTAAAATGAGCCTTGGCTCATAGAAAAATGAGGCACAAGGGTGAGCCTAAGGCGCGCCTAGGTGTGAACCTTGTGGGCTTTTGAACACTGACTGCCAATAAAGCGTTGTCGAATGTTTGTGAAATGAATGAACAGGATTTGTTGATGGTGAAATCGTGACATGTATATTGCGTTTTGATTCTTGTATGTATTGAGAACTTGAAACATGGAGCTATACGAGGTGCTCAGAGGAAACAGCAAGACTGGGCTGTAACAAGTTTATTGGGGGATTTACAGTGTACACACTTTTTGTGTATTGTTATGTGTGCTGTTTTCTTCTCCACAGCTAGTGAAACATAACCGGATTTCCAGTGTACACACTTTTTGTGTATTGTTATGTGTGCTGTTTTCTTCTCCACAGCCAGTGAAACATAACCAAATGTGTGCTGAGTGAATTACTGAGATTTATTGATATTGTAAATGTATATATTGTAATTTGCTTCTTGTAATAGATTATAACTTCAAACATGATGCTGTTCAAGGTGGTGGTAAGAAGAGATCGCAACATTGTCTTAGGTTGATCTCACTGATGATTGCAACATCTTGTTCATATTCAGTTTTACTTTTACAGTCCCCATGATTACAAGTGCCAACACTTTCCAAGATATTGTAATGATGCCAAGTTACCTGGTATTGCTAGTGCCTCGTCAGTTTTGTTTGCTACCAAGCCCAGACACGAAGTTACAAAAGTATTTTATTTGTGACACAATTGATTCATGATGAGGTTCCTATAAATGGTACTTGTCAACTGGAAAGCATTACATGGCTCGAAAGATGCTTGGCGAACTATGTAGTACCTTCAACAAAGCGTAATTTTATGCATCCACATTATTCGTCTACTTAGTTGTTCTTCTGTTTTGTTAACTTATTTTATCTGTGGATCTGTTCATTCCCATAATTATTAAAGGTGCAAGGTGTTCGGGACAGAGACACAATGAAGGCGAGTACACCTTTATTAAAATTGTGTAGAATTTATGTCTTCACTGGATTATACACTATAGCATATTAATACTCTAATAGCAGTACTAAGAATCCTAATTAAAAGGAAATAAAGGTAAATGAGATTTAAGTACATAGCTTTCAAGGAAAAAACCCTTTTTTCTTGGACCAAAATTGGCAAGGACCCCAACTGGTGAAAGATGGAAAGACTTTACGTTTTTTCTTATTTCTTTTGATCAAAGTTTTAGATCTTTTAATTTGTTCTTATCTTTTTCTTGTGAAAGGGATATTGAATGATAGACCCAAGATGATTTATACATGCACAAAAATATCCAATGATAAGTTAGAAAAACATAGTAAAAATAACTTATAAAATAGAGTATATATGAGGTGCGCTTTAGATGAGCTTGAGCTTCGCTAAGAGGTGCTGTGAGGTGTGTTCATTATGAAGGGAGCCTCGCTCCACCTACATTGAGGCGTTAAGGTATGAGCCGCATGCCTTAGGGTGAAGAAAATCCCACCAGCAAGAATGACATTGAGCCAGGTGTTGTCTAACTCCATTTTTGCGATACTTCTAGACCGGTGACTTATCAAAATTTTTTTTTCTTACGCATTTGTGTGTTGTGCTCAGGTAAGATGCAAGATAGTCTTGTTTTGGTACGTGTTCGAAACGTAATGATCTTTAACCATAATTGCAGGTTACTGGAAAATGGATTCCAAAGCAGCGCAAGGTTGTGAATTTGATGGAACAAATATCTTTGCAATTAAGAAAATTGGATGAATACCGAATGTTTCTGGTGCCACGGTGCAGCATCAAATATGTATTCAAGTTAGCTAGGGATGCTATAGATTCTCAATTAACAAAAACTGTGGAGCTTAATGGGAAAAAGGAAATGAAGGAAATTTGCAATATCTGTTTAGAAGACACTGATTCTCCGCATATGCTTGCATTGGATATCTGCTTGCACCGGTTTTGTGTTTCTTGTTTGAGACAACATGTGGAAGTGAAGTTGCTGCAAGGAATGCTTCCTAGTTGCCCACACGATGGCTGCAAGAACATGCTTACTGTTGAAAGTTGCAGGAAATTCCTTTCACCAAAGCTACTGGATATCATGTTGCTACGGGTAAAGGAGGCATCAATTCCTGTTACAGAGAAGATCTATTGTCCATATCCTAAGTGTTCAGCACTAATGTCAACACGTGAAGCAGTTCGCCCTCCTCAGGAATCTTCTTCTAAGCAACCTGCCTATGATACATCTGGACTCAGAAAATGTATAAAATGCAGCCTTTTATTTTGTATAAAGTGCAAGGTCCCATGGCATGATAGATTGTCTTGCTATGACTATAAAAGGTTAAATCCTCGTAACCAGGCAGAGGATTCAAAGCTAAAAGTTCTTGCAAGGGAGAAACTATGGCGCCAATGTGTGAAATGCAGCCATATGATTGAACTGGCTGAAGGTTGTTTCCATATGACTTGCAGGTATATTCTTTTCTGTCATAGTAGTCTCTATATGTTTTTTTTTCAAGTCTAAGAATCCTCTCAACATGTATTCTATAGAAGTGTTTGTTTCCTTCCCTAAATGTGACACTTGTACGCATATGAACAAAGACATGAGTTGCTTTTGATTGAATCCCTTTGGTACAGTGAGGTGACTATAAATGCGCAGCTTAGGCAGTTTAGCATCTCTTTGTTGTTAATGAATTAGGATGTGCAGCTATCGATAGCTCTACACAAACAACAAATGGTTGTAATTGATTTCCTATGGCTCGTCGTGTTGTCAAAAGACATGGCTGACAGTGTTCGAATCCCGGTGGGGTGAAAATTTACCATATATATATGGGTCCGGATCAGGAGCCCCTTTTCCGGAGCCCCGCGATCCTTAGCCGTTGAATCGGGGCGGGCCCCACGCGGGCCCCGCGATCCGATGGTGCGGGGGTGGGGGGGTGCTTCGGAGGGGTTCCGGGGGCGGGTATCTTGATACGCCCCCTATATATATATATATATATATATATATATATATATATATATATATATATATAACTTTCTACTTCTGAAGTTAAACTCGGGTTTTAATTACATTAATTTTTCCAGACTGTCTTATTCTGGTCTCTGCATGCTGATCCTTGATTTTTGTGCATGATGAATCCTTTTTGTATCCACATTTCAGGTCAATCTTGATCGCACACTCCACTAGAATGAGTTACACAATGTTCTATGGAAAAAGTAGGGATTTATGGATTAGGAAAAGTAGGTATTTATGGGTTTTAGAATCTTAGATGATCATTATAAAGATGTTAATGGGAGATACTGTTTGCTGGACTGCATTGCACAATCAAGTTTTACAGACTACAAAACGAAGATTTTTTCATTAAAATGCTAGGCTTTCCAGGTGGGATTTGAAATGGTCCCCGACTCTTGAGGTACACAAGATTTGAGAAAGTTTAGGAGGGTTTTGAAAGAATTTTGATGGGGTTGTAAGGGTTCTTGTTGTGCTGGACGAGCAAAACAGGATCAATTCAAGTAAGAAGTTGGTTGCATCCAACAAAGCGATTTGTTCTTTCAGAACCTCATGATTGATGTATTCGACGAAGATTATGGCTCAGTCCATGGAGGGGCAAATTTATGCCAACAAGATGATGTGAAGTCGGAGTGACTCAATTAATTACCTGGCGCACAGCCTCCAACGCCTTCAGGGATCATCCCAAGGTACGACACCTGACCAAATAGTTTCCTTTGAAAAAAAAATACAGTGTCATAGACAATCTTATAAAAAACTATTTGGTCTTTGCCTTCAGGAACAACCTCATCCTCAATCAAGCGAGTTCATGCACTCTAGCATATCACCTATCATCAAGTTCTTATTGAACTATGAAATTCGTGATTTGATTCTTCCCTATCAACAAAATATTTTAAAAAAAAATGCTGAGATGGCAACATTGTGGTGGTAAATTGAGCTACTATAAAGCTTACGGTGGTTAAGAAAACAGAATAGCAGCTCCTGTAGGCTCCTTAGGCTTAGGTCGGTCGACCACACGGATTGGTAGAATAGAGCCGAAGATTGTTTGTTAGGTTATAGATAAGATTTGAACTTCAAACCACAATTTTTAGAACTTAAATCCAAATCCCAACTGTTTCACACAATCAAATAAGAGACGGACCTCAATTTTTATTCAGTAACTATCATACTTCGGAAAGTTTGGGTCTTTATATAACCTTCAAACCAAGAATTACAAAACCAATAAAGTTCTCAGATAATTTTGTGAGGTAGTAGTAGTAACTTGGATTGAAAAAACCGTCTAGGACTAAAAGAAACTGAAAAATGATAAAACTTGACTTAAATAAATAAGTTGACTTAATTAAAAGCTATTTTAAAATTAAACCAAATCCAGTAAGTAAAATCCTAATAAATCTACTAATCCTAGTCCAATTAGGAATCCTAATACAATTAGGATTCCTAATACAATTAGGAAACACTAATAAATCTGAAATAAACCTTAAAATCTGAAACAAAACCAATAAAACTTAATATTGGTTTGGTTCTCCGGAGGTTAGGGCTTTTGTCAAGTTCAAACTAGGGAGATGTACAGGGGAGGAATTTACTATTATGTTCTGGTTTTGGGTTTGATTTGGAATTTATGGATCCAACCAACACGAAACCGATTGTGATTATGTTAAAAGGTCTCAGTTGTATGAGTTGGATTTAATATTTTGGTGATTTCTACCTGAAAGAAACACCTTTCATCTCCATCGTTCTAATGGCTGGCCTCCCCTGCAGAAGTTCCCTAAGAAAAATGGATGGCTCGGACAAGTGTTCACGACCATTGGGGCTTTTAGCACACATGCCAGTAGTCTTATCAAACCATTTTCAAGGCGTATCCGTGTTGGACATTGAAGCAGTGTCTAGTGTGTTAGATGATATTAGGCTTAAGGTTTATAATTCCTCATGTTAAAAGGTCTCAGTTGTATGAGTTGGATTTTATATTTTGGTGATTTCTAACCTGAAAGAAACACCTTTCATCTCCCATTGTTCTAATTGCTGGCCTCCCCTGCAGAAGTTCCCTAAGAAAAATGGATGGCTCGGACAAGTGTTCACGACCATTGGGGCTTTTAGCACACATGCCAGTAGTCGTATCAAACCATTTTCAAGGCGTATATATAGGAACCCTAGAGGGGGGAGGGGAATAAGATCTAGCTAATAAATCAAGCACCAATGATTGATAATAGGCAATTAAAAAAATTAAGTGTGCAAGAAATAAAGCAATAAGAATACCGACACCCGATGTATCCTGGTATCCTCGGGCACTCCAGTTCCGGAAACTCTTGTCCGGCTTGAATCTACTATTATCAAAATAGTTACACCATGAGCTTTGATCCGAAGACTCGTTGACTTCTTACACAAGAGCTTTGATCTGAAGGTTCTCTAACTTCACACAAGCTTTGATCCGAAGACTTGTACACTTCAACCTTTTACAAGATGATTTTGATCTTCTTACAAGAAATATAAAGATCTAACTTTTACAACTCAAGAACACTCTTAACACAATTCGTAGATAGGCAAAAATGAAAGCTTTTGTGGAGAGTTTGTAGATGGCTTTTGGTAGATTGAAAATTTTAGGCTCAAAGGGATCAACCATGAATGAAGGGGTTCAAGGCTATATATAGGCCAACACAAAGAAAGAGCAAAATTGCAACTTTCAGCCCGCGAAAGGTATACCGTCGATATACTACAGTGTACCGTCGGTATACCGGTCTGCAGTGGTAACGACTAGAAAAAGAGCCGTTAGGATTATTTAATGCACATGAATTCGACTGTTGAATCATCAACTGTGATGAAACCGGTATACCGTTGGTATAGACTAGTATACCGTCGGTATGCTGGTCCAAACGACAAAGAGCAACATTTATATAAAATCACTATACCGCCGGTATGCCAATTTTTGGCCGAAAATGATCCTGGATTATTTTCTATCCTAGCTTTCGATATTTTCATCCATTTCTTATGTTTACAATTATTCCTAAGACTCATTACAGACTCTAGATAAACTATAGCAGGTGCAGGTTTCTTCAGAGTGAAAATGACGATGGCATAGCTTGGCTTCTTTTCTTGATAGATGATGACTTTTTTCCTTTACGGCAGTTGTCCTGAGATACCTAAATTGTGAAATCTGAATACCTTTTGGGAGCTTCGCCCCCGAACCCCTACGAGGGGTGCTGTCCCCTCGACCCCCGTCCGCTGACCGGGTAGCGTAATCCCTGGGTGCGTGGCTCCGAAGATGTCGTAGGAGGTTCAGAGAAATCTTCTGGGATGACGTCATCTTTGGTCCATCATGATTTCTGTATTGTATATGTCATATTTGATCTTGCTTTATTGTTTTTCTGCAAATACATGATAGACGAACAAAGCAATATACATGTAGCAAATATTATACAATATATACACATTAGGACTATGCTAAGTTTAAGTACTAATAATGTTAGTGATGTCATAATATTAAATTTAATCGATTAACCATATTAAAAAATATAGTTAGATCATTGGCCTAACAGTATCGGTGTTGGACATTGGAGCAGTGTCTAGTGTGTTAGATGATATTAGGTTTAAGGTTTATAATTCCTCACATACTGGATTGAGTTGTGTTTTATGGTGTATGTACATCTTGCAGATGCCGGATAAATATCCCATGTCACAATCACTTCGCTCCTACAACAACTTTCATGTTGTAACAAGCCACATAACCTCATCAAATTGATTTCTACTTGCAAATGCTTTTGGTTTTATTAGCAGATTGAGTGAAGGTGCGAACTCACTTAAGCCTCTTGTCAGGTCATGTAATTGGCATTGTTAAGATTTGGGCTTTGATTCCACTGTTTGATTGTGCACTTGCATGTACGCCAGCGTAGTGGGAATACATTCGTTGAGATTTTCTAGATGGGAGACCCTTGTAATTGGGTCCTATGACGTGTTCTCACGCTTCTGACAACTTACTGCATGCCTTTTCATCTTCCGTTGTATATGCCAATTTGCCTTGTATTTGATAAGCTAAGTACTTTGCTACTTTTGAAATAAATAAAAAAGTAGTTCCTCCGGCTTGGAAAGCTTCCCTGAAGTTCCAGGTTGTTTGAACCAATTACTAGTAATCTTTGTACGACGTGTTTGCTTTTTGCTGAGAACTGCGACTTGCCTAGAGAAGATGCAGCAGTCAGTGTTTTTCTTATGTTTCATCTTTAAATCCTTTGTACATGAAATATGTTTCTAATTAGCGTTCCTTTCTGCTTCCTGCTTCCTGCTTCCATGTTTTTGTTTTGCTGTGTTAAGTCTGGTTAAATTGGAACCAATTCCATCATCATATCTAATTCATATCATTTATGATTGTGTGCAATTTTGTGCTGTATTGCAGGTGTGGATGTGAATTCTGTTATACCTGCGGAGCTGAATGGAAGGACAAGAAAGCTACATGTGCCTGTCCGTTATGGGATGAAGGCAACATTCTATATGATGATACTGAAGATGAGGAATTGGACTATTTTGATGATGATGATGATGATTATGATTATGATGAAAATTATTATGATGAAGATTTTCATCCTTATGAAGAGTTTCTTTGAATATGGGCTACTTTGAATCAGAACATCCTAAGTGCTGGGTAAGTTGAGAGCATTACACGACTTTACCCGAGTTTTTAGTGTGTTAAGCTGATGAAGAGAACTTGTAATTATTGTTGGCTATATAAATATTATTCTTTTTCTGTCTGTTGTAGAGGTGTGGACTTGTTGCTTTATTATCTTTTGGTAAAGGAGTAAGGTGAAGAGTTTGGCTATCAAATTGTGTTGAAATATATTCTGCAGATCAGCTAATAACATTATGTCAATATTATGCTGTATATTGGCAGAAGGTATCAAGGTTATTCAAGTCGCCATAATTTTGTAGTAGCTTCATCGGGTCAGGTTTGAAATTTTGTAGTAAAGCAATAAGAATGCTTTGTGCTTTATTGTCGTTATATTTTGTTCTCTAGTTGTTTTTGCTATAGGATCCTTCCTAGTTTGGTTGGGATCAAGGATGTTTGATGTTTTAGTTATAATCTTGACCATAAGCTTTGGGTGCAGGTTTTGGTTTAACTTTAGACAGGTGAAGGTGGGTTATAAACTGGTCGAGCCGTCCAACCTGGTAAATAAGTGGTTCATTTTATTTATTTATTTATGTTGTGACATGTTTAGTAAGACCCGGATTCGTCTCTTTAAACTCTCCAACTGGTGTCAAAATTTGCACTCCCTTATTCTCCCACATCCATTGCGTGGCGTTCAGATTAATGTTTTTACTAGCGGATAGGCCTGGCCCAATCTCCCCATCTTCGTCTGACAAACATGGCATGGGCAAGTGAGAGAGGTCTGCTACATTGTTGGACTTTGGGCTAACATTACTCTTCTCTGAATTTCTGTTTGTTGCCATTGGAGGATTTTCTGTTATTTTCTATTTGAGGTTTAAGGGCTTATTAGAACTGTGCATATACCAGTACTGTGGAGCTTCAATTCCTACATATGCTGGACTTATAGCTTATGATTGTTAAGCTTTAGCACAAAATTGATGGATATTTAACACCGGCTTATAGTTTGAGTAGGGTTCTTGGAGGGATGAAATTGGCACCTTGAACCTGCCAGAATGAAATTCTACAACTTATTTATTTATTTATTATTATTAAGAATGACTTTCTTGTAAGGATTGATTGAGAAATAAGTGGATAAGAGAGAACCCGTGCCCCACAACAAAATAGAGAGGTGGTCCATTATCCTAGAAGCGATAAACTTGGAGGAGAGTAGCCCATATCTTTGCTCCTGCAAACAATGCTACATGCTAAAGAGTTCAACGAACTCGTCACTAGTGATAGATTCATGGTAATCTTGGTCGTTTTGCATGGTGCTAATGATGTTTTACCACCACCAGAAATCTTGGATCATCTTGTTGGATCATATCAAAGAGTTTGTTCTTCTATTTGGATCCATGTACATGAACGCACGTTAAAGGTGCGGGACAATCAGAGAATTTCGACAATGTTTTAGAGTAAAAAAATTGCGTATCTTGTGAATATATCAACGAGATTACATGTACTCACTCTCTTGATAACCTTAAATTGCTCTCGTGCTTATCAAAGTTACCTTCCTGATAAGGATGTAATCTTACAAACTATATGCGACTTAAACCTTCAACGTAAAGAATCTCTAGGTGCTTCATATCTGGTTGGGATTAGTAAAGTCATTGGATGTAAACCCCTATAATATTTACTAATTAAATAACGATTTAATAAATAATAATAGTGATAAAATCCTAAATAAGTTAGCTAGGCTAAGTAACCATAGTTGATAAGCATGCTAGAAAACCTAGCCAAATAAAACCCCTTCTATCATTGTAAGGAATTTAAATAGTTAAATACAAATATATAACTAAATACAACTATTAAAAATAAATAGGAGTAGATACATGAGTGAATAGGCATGTATAAACAAATAAACATATAAGCATATATGTAAATAAGTAGGTATATGCATAAATGTAAATAAGTAGGTATATAAATATTTATTTATATAACAAATAGGTATATAAATAATAAAATAAAATAAAATATAAATAGGTATATAAATAAACTAAATACTTAAATGAGAAAAGAATGTAAACAAAGAAAAAAAGATATAATAACAAAATATTTATTAAAAAAACTACTTTAAATCAATAATTCTATATTTAATTAAAACCATGGATGAACAATATCCCATCTTCTTCTTGATTTAATCTTGAATCCACGTGAGATTATAACCCTTGATTCAAATTGTAACCGAATCCAATCAATTCACCACACGAATTTAGTAAATTCCTCCACCTTATTTTTATGTGTTATTCGAATCCTAGGCAACAGGAGCATAACCTATATTATCATCCTCTGCTCTGGAGCGATCGAGAAAATCCGAGTCCTTATTCAGAACTTACTCAAAAATCTCGCCTGCATTATGTGCGTCCAAGATAGACTTCGGTGCGATCAACGGTGGACATGGATTCTTGTTCCTTATTCAGAATTTACTCTATTTCTTGAAACTGAAAATGAGATGCACAATTTCATATATCATATCCCTTTATTAAAATAAAGTAAAACACATCCGACAAAAATCTTGTAAAATTGAATTGAAAGCTTTAAAACGTCGGGAGAGCTTCTAAAGAGTGGGACGAGCTTTAGGACCTGTAAATGTCTACTTGATTCTCGACACTTGTAGAGACATGAGTCAGTATATTAGGGAATGTACTAGTAAGTGGTATCAACTCGACTCACCTAAACAAACACAATATTCATGCGGCAGCATACAATATTTATTAAAATAATCTTTCTATCTTTTCTAGGATCAATTAATAATTCATATGACATGAATGTAAACATAATATAAATAACCAAATGATAATTCTTACCCATTGTCGGTTGTCCTCCCCTGCAAAATGGTGATGCAACCTGTCTTATGATGGTCAATGGTGCACACATCATCTTAGACTATTCATGAAAATTATGACTTCCCTATTAGTACAAATAGCTAGCCTCGTTGGAGGTCCCACAATTCATGTGCATTATGCATCAGCACAAATTATTCATTTTTCTCCGAGGTTGATTCGATTCCGTGGCCATGGATATCATTTGAGAAAACCAAAACTTATGCACAAGTTGTCCATAGTCTAAAATATAACATACATGATAGAAAAACTTGAAAAAATATGCTACACATTCTTATTTGTATTTTTACATTTCTCGAGCTATTGCTCATAATTCCATACTTTTCAATCCATGGTAATACAACTGGCAACTTAACGATCATAATCTTTTTTTAACAATTATATTCTTTGAAACGACAGTATAATATTCCACAAGCTAACAACAATACGTTTAATCTCTTTTATCTGGGTTCTCTTGTTAAGGTGTCATTGATCGAAGAACACAATGAAGAATGAAATCATTTTTTTTTATTAAGGCGTGGATATAAAGAGATAATGATCAAAGTCACTCACTATTAAAGAATTACTAAAAGAAAAAGACTTTTTTTCCTATGTGTCAATCTAGCCTCGCCTACCCATCCACATGCATTTTTTCCAACATATGTTCAATACTCTTCTTCTCTCTTTCTCTCAGAATTTAATATAAATGCAAAAATCGATAAAGGCAAACAATGAAAATTATCCATCGAAAATATCAACTAAAATGCATCCACAAACCAACAACGAAAAGCATTCAACGAAAATAAATAGTGAAAAGGGTTTCAATTTCATATGTGTTTATTAGCATCGTTGCTCCTTTTTCGGGACATAAATCACTAAATAAATCCTAGGTCCTAGAAACCTAATCATACCCTATGGTTTAATATTTTTCTTAGGTTTAATTGGTTAATATCATGCTTCTCATAACTTTGTATATTTTTTTAGAGTTCATTTGCTAGACCTAAGAGTTTCTAGAAGTTATAAATTAATTTAGAGAACCAACTTGTGTGCTATAGGAATTGAAACTTGAGTACTAGTTAGACCCTTAACCAAAAGTCTAACTATATGTATGTTGATTGTTTGTTGCTATGCTTGCCTTGCTAGTAGTAGCGGCGTCTTCGTACGAGTACGAATTAGTTTTCAATACAAATCCATCATACGGTATATGCAAGTACTCATGATCTATCGTACATTTACTTTATATAGTCTTTCATACTACTACTTCTGGTTATGATTCATGTTATGTTAGCATTGATTGTACAAAAGAGTTGTTCCATGCTTCTGATTACTAGTTACATTACTTATCAATCTTATCATACTCGTATCACACTTGTTACATAACTGTGTAACTTGAATGATATTGTAAACAACCTAAGAGGGGGCCGGGGATGTGCTAGTTGGAATGTGGACTACATTCTCATATACCCACTGGCCTTACCTACTCGGATGATAGAATTTGTGCCTCACCCCTATTGACGTGCTGTATTAGCCACTGCATTCCAAAAACACACAATACACGTATTGATTTTACTTATTCGTTATGTTCACTAGTATTTGTTATCTCTACTACTATCACTTCTTGGTACATATTTCTAGTTCACAATCATTGTTCTCTCTCTCTCTCTCTCTCTCTCTCTCTATATATATATATATATATATATATATATATATATATATATATATATATATATATATATAACAGATGACTGTTGTCTTCATTGAAAAGGAAATTAGAGAGATTGACACAGAAAGATAGTCCATACACCTACAAATGGGAGGGAGATAGCCCTTTCCACATAAATCCGAGGACCATAACCCTACGAGAGAGCTACCTCAGCGTCTTGATTGGTGCCTAGTTTGGACTTGGGAAGAGGGGGTAGTCTGCGTAGAGGCTTTCTTTCTTTATGATGCTTTCTTTATTTCTTTGAGGTAATACTGGTAGGATTATGCCCAGACTTTCTCCACAATGAAAGGAGAAACCACTGTAGGAGCTGCAACAGTGGACTTCACAGGGTCCGGTGGGTGGATGCCCCCAGGTGTCGGATCAGGTTGGAAGTTGGCGTATCGGGGATGGGCTAATCGAATATGGTAGTAGTAGTGGTATCATGCGGGTAAAGCTTTGGTTGGGAAGCATGAGTTGCCGTCAAGAGCCAATGGCATTGCTCTCTGTCGTATCTTCGTGCTCCTCCGAGGTGGGCAGGGACTCCCCTTGTGAAGCATTGCCTTTGCTGGTAACAGAAACAAGGATTCTAAGCTGGTCGTTTGCTTTGGAAACTAAACTCGGGCCCTCCACCAAAAGCTCAGAAGCATGAAATCCCGTAAGAATTTGTCACGTCCCGCTCCCGGAATACGGTAAGCCGAGTACGTAACATCATCTCCAGGCTACACGACATATGAATACTCCAATATTCACACTCGCAATTGTCGCCTGTAAGGTTCTAGGATATGATTACCACATATCACTATTTGCAAAATTCACTGAATAATATTCTTGAAAAAGGAAATTCTAATTCTATAAATAGAAAATGGACTATTCTACCCAATTACAACTTTTATTCCAATATACATATAACCCATTTATACCTTAATACATGATGAAAATAAATTCTAGTTCTAACTCAATCGTCTTCCGTTGCGACAACTCATTCTTGTTCTCCAGCTTATTGTCAAGTTACAATAGTAGATTTCTTGAAAATGTTCCTACAAATCTAGTGAACAATACTAGATCGTCAAACGATATGTAAGTCCTCAGTTAAGGACGGAGAAAATAAATAAAATAAAAGGAGAATCTGAAGAATCTCGAGTTTCATGATAAAGAAATGTCATAGTATATTCCTTAGATACATTTAATGAAATTAAGAAGTAGGATGTTCCATCTTTTATAAAGTAATCTTAAAACAGGGTATTCTAACTCTTATTAAATCCAATATCTACTTAGTGACCAAATCACAAATCGCATTCACAATCAGAATCACAATCACAATCACAATCACAATCACAAACACAAACAATTTTTTTATATGCAAATACAATTTAGAGAACGCTTTTGGATCATAATCAACCCAATTGTCTCGATAATAATCCCTTATACCCGGGATCAGGTTATTAATGTCCATAATCTCCCTTGGATTAATGAAAACTTACTATTATGTCCATAATCTCCCTTTGATTAATGGAAACTTACTTATATGTCCATAATCTCTCTTGGATTAATAGAAACTTATTATTATGTCCATAATCTCCCTTGGATTAATAAAAACTTACTATTACGTCCGTAATCTCCCTTGGTTTAATAGAAACTTACTTATATGTCCATAATCTTCCTTGTATTAATGAAAACTTACTTAAAACTTACTTATATGTCCATAATCTTCCTTGGATTAATGGAAACTTACTTATACGTCCATAATCTCCCTTGGATTAATGGAAACTTATTATTATGTCCATAATCTTCCTTGGATGAATGTAAACTTACTTTAAAAATAATATTGCAAAGAGTTCGACGGTGTGATCCAAATGTTCTCTCCCATCCCAAATGCAATTCTTAAAATCACAATCATTCCTATCTAACATACAATTAAGTTGAATTACTGATTCGATTTGTATATCATTTCGTGTGTCAATCACCACACGCTTTATCAGGATACTATTCAACAAGTAGTTCCGTCTTTAGCGAAAATATTAAATATCCAATCAAGTATTCGTTTTGTGTGCTCATGGCATTAGGTTTAAACAGTAACATTCCATTTGGTAGAACCAATCCGAAAACATGAAAATTGGTATAACTTACCTTGGAATGTGAAGCATTGAAACTTTTGTTACTCTTTTGTGCACGTATAAGTGTGTCCTACGTGTATTATATTCTAAATCCGGAATCTAAGATTGTTAGAGTTTGAGCCTAAGATAGATAACTTCTAAATATCTTGAAATAGAGACTAACCAATTTATTCAGATTTTTCGAAAATGGTCTCTCTAGATTTTTTTGAAAAATTCGGCAAAGCCACATTTTTATTCTGGACTCCGAAATTTTTACAATTAATATTCGGACCTGGAGCAACCCTCCGTAGAATTTTTGAGTTCGCCGACCCCTTCGGTAGAGCAACTCTCAACATGTTGACGCACACAATTATATTATAAATTTAAAGTTCATAAAGAAAGATTTTTTTTTTATTTCTTACCTAGCAAGCATACTTATCATTTCAGTAATTGGTAATAATTGATTTGCGCTCTAGTATTCTATCACAATCACAAGCAACTAGTATTCTCATTAGTAGCCATAGTCCATGAAGAAAATGAATTATAGCTATAATCAAAGCAAATATATGTTTACTGCATTCGCAAGGTATTGATAGTTAATTAGTTTAAAGCAATTATTCAAGAGTGATATTTTCATACCATATTATTACTTAAAGTAAAAGACTACGTATTTCCACTCTTCGAACATCTAAAACGAGGTTCGAAAATTCATACGAAAGTTGAATTTTCAATTTCATGGATCTAAGTTCTCTTTATTAAAATTCTATATCAAGTGTCTATGTCCGTATTATATCCTATTTTCGTGTCGAATCATAACTTAGTATGAATATAAAATTCAGAATTTAGTTTATAAGATAACCATATCGGATACTAATAGTTACTAGCCTAAAGTAGGCAGTACATTAAAATTTTATCATGGAACATACTAAAATAAATATTAGTTTGCTATGAATGGCCTAACGTGACCCCGATACCAAATCAAAAATCCCCAAAATCTAAGTCGGAGGTACCCGACAACATCGATATGTTAATTTACTGTAAATAAGTAACCCCATTTCAAAATTCGAACAACGGTATGATAATCTGAAATCGGTGTAAAAAATTTCCAATTGATGACAGAAACGATATATAACAACTCGGGATTTAAATTTGGTACTTCTCCAAACTGAACCTTATACTAAAATTTGATCCTAGTAGCAATTCTAGAAGTCAAAACTTTATAATTAATACATAAATCTTATTCTAAACTATGTTCATAATTCATCAATTTAATCTAGAGTCTAATCTTCAATCTAAACAAATTATACCCAACTATATATCTATATGGCATAGTATTTGAACTTGAGAATTTGATTGACAATGAATATGATATTAAAATTTAAAGAAAAAAATTGAAGGTGGTTCTTGCCTTACACAAGATTCCTAATCCTAAATATCCAAAGCAATTTGTAGACATGTACAATCAAGCACCGTATATATATATATATATATATATATATATATATATATATATATATATATATATGGGTAAACGGAATATGAGCCACAGGCTCATATTTCTATATGAGCCATGAACATGTGGACCAATATAAATAAATTTCTACATTCCATGTGCATTAGTACACTACATTCCTTTGGTCCAAATGTGCATTGACTCATGTAGGAATATGAGCCTTTGGCTCATATCCTTTTTTTCCTATATATATATATATATATATATATATATATATATATATATATATATATATATATATATATATATATATATATATATATCAAGACTAATTATGTATGGGTCATTTAAACATATAATCATACATATTCGATACAATCATCACATAAACTTGATACTAATTTATACCGAGGTATCCATATCGTGTCCTAATTCGTGTTGGTGTTGTTTTGACACATGTATAAATTTCATTAGAAGAATTATATTTAAAATTTGAATTTAACTCCAAAAATTATAAATCAAGCAACATAGTCACCTTCCTAATTTCTTAATAAAGGATATAGGAAAAGAATGAATTCAAGGAAGGAGGGCTTGTCTTGGTTAATTGATTTTGAAAATTTGGGGATTAGGGCTAGATGACCTCCTCCAATTTTTGTTATTGTTTTACTTTGCTTTGGGAGTTTTAATCCCACATTGGAAAACCATCAATGTGTATATCTCAATATATAGCTTTGCTTAGTATTGGTATATGCACATGGGGTGGTGGCCCATGTGGGTTGACTTTCCAAGAGGGATTAAGTGTGAACCCCATTATGACAATCATTATTTTGTCATCACCTTTGAGAAGTTTTCCTTAGGAGCTAAGCCCCAAAGGGGCTTAGCGACTCGGACTCGGACTCGGGCTCAAGGGCGCAAAGTGACGCTTTGTTGGCGCACTTTGCACTTAGCACGTCAATATCGTCGCATGGCGCTCGTGCTCTCCTTTTATGTGCTAGTTCCATGAACGATTGCTTACTCGGGTGCATGCTTTATGGAGCACAGACAGACAGGTGCCCATGTGGCCAGGGGCCATGCGGTCAGGGGCGCATGCGGCCTGGTGCACATGCGGCCAGGATCCCATGCAGCCAGGGGCGTATGCGGCCTAGGGCTATGCAGCCAACTAGTTAGCTTGAGCGAGTCAAGTATGGAGGGGACATGGACTACTGTTGGCGGCTCGGTGCGACACTGTCTTCTCTGTGCAGTACAACGTGCATGCGGCTCGTGGCTCTCTGTGCCACGTGGCTACAACGGCTGCAGATTTCGGCGCCTGACAGCGCTGTCTTCTCTGTGCAGTACAGTGGCGCAGGTGGCTCATGCGGCCTAATTTTTTTCTCAGGCGCATGGAAGCTGAAATTATCTTTATATAGAGGCTCTCCTTTTTCATTTGTTGTTGTTGGAAAAAAATTGAGAAAGAGAGAGAAAAACCGAGAGCACCAGTAGGACCTACGACAGTTTTTAACATCATTCCAAAGGAATCTTCCGAGTGATCCGAAGATGACCAAGAGCGTTCCAGAAGTTCTCGTGTGAACTTGCTAGATCTTGGGGGCAGATCGTTGTATAGCTCAAATCTTGCCTTGAGCTCTGGTGTTTTTGATCACCCCAGCAAGAGTTCACTTCTTTGTATTTCTGTTCTTGTTTCCGTTCTTCTCGGTGTAGCATCTGCGAACGTAAAGAGAAGAACGATTTCCTGATTCTTGTTGTATTTATATTTTCTTTGGGTTGTCAGTTTATAACTTGTTCCTTGTTAGTGCTTCTGTGGGGTTGTGTATCACTGAAGATGAACTCTTGTGTGAATCTCAGTTCACAAACTTCTCTTCTAGAGTTTGTAGAGATAAACTCTTGTGTGGGTCTCTACTTTTTGGCTACCTCTTCTTCTTCTTTGATCTGACTTTGGGACTAACAATCTCAAGCAAGATCCGAGTTAGAATGGATAACCGCTCAAACCTTCTCGATACTAGCTTTCACAAGCTTGAGAAGTTTGATGGCGAACACTACAACATTTGGAAGAGAAAGACCTCCTTGAATCTTCGTCTTGTCAAAGTTGCTTATGTGTTGGTTGATCTTGAACCTACCATTCCCGAAGATGGATGAGATCTTGCAGTTGGTGTGGAGTAGGACGCGCACTCCAAGTGGAAGAAAGACAACGAACTCTGCAGGTTGTTGATTCTCAATGCTATGGATGACTCGATGACGGAGTATTACAACAAGAAGGAGAAGGCAAGAGATGTTGGGAATCTCTTGAGAAGCATTACAAAACTGATAAAAAAATATTAAAAATCTATCTCATCGATATGTTCTTCACTTTGCAATTTGAGGACGAGAAGGTGATGTTACCACAAGTTAAGGAACTTCTGAAGATGCAGCAGAAACTGGAGGAAGAGGGCATGAAGCAGGAAGACAAATTTATGGTGGGGGCTATCGTCACCAAACTTTCTCCAGACTGGATCAGGTTCAAGGCTAATATGTACCATAAAAAGATGGAGATCCAGCTCAAAGATCTTCTTCACTGTATTCACATTGAAGATGAAGCCAGGGGGCAACTAAAATTGGACTCCTTGTCAAAGTAGTTGGCTAAGGCCAACATGATACATGCTAGTGACTCTAAAGGAAAGCAAAAATTTTCCTACAAGAAGAAGAAGAACTTCCACCAGCTGAAGGTAAAGTCAGCTCAGTTCAAACCAAAGCCGAAGACTAATGTGACACGCTACAACTATGGCAAGAAGGGTCACTACAAGAGTGACTGTAGGTCGAAGCCTAAACCGAAAGAGCAAGGTGAGCTTAATCTAGTTGTTATGATTGTACAGGTTGAGTCACATGGCATGGACACTGACTGGTAGATGGACACTGGTGCATCTTGCCACGTATGCTCTAATAAGGAGCTGTTCGTCAAGTATGAGTCTACCTCTGAGAAAGTCTCGATGGCGGATAAGTCTCGAGTTGTAGTGCTAGGGATCAGGACGGTAGTGCTGAAGCTGACTTCTAGAAAGTCACTTATACTGAAAAATATGAAGCACGTACCAATGATCACCAAGAATCTGGTTTCTGGGAGTCTGTTGTGCAAGGCGGGCCTGAGGATGAATATTAATGCTGGTCAGATGGTGATGTCCTACTGTCACGCCCCAGTCCCAAAATACATAGGACCAGGAATACGTGACACCCCAGCTACGCATTCGACCAGACTCTGGTCTGACTCGAATACATATAAGCTATAAAATATAAAGGGCACTATCTAGATATTCCATTAATATAAACATCTATGTCTCAATCCACAATAAACAGAAATATACAAGAAAGAGCTACATGTGCTAAAGTCGGCCGCCCAATAAAACACAAACTCGAATAGACTCGAGAAAAGACGAGTCTACAAAAACTAGGCTATAACAGCAGATGAATAATCAATATGAATAAAGTAACCATAATGCCGGTAGAAATGATATGAGTACCTGGTACGGTGCCCGCAAGACATGCCACTCCATCAGCAACTCCAAATGCTCCGTAATCGTCTATGCTGCAAAAATGGCAGGGAACCAGGTCCTCAGAGGGACGTAACAAGGTACAAAAATACAGCATGCCAAAGTACAACAGAAAGTACAAGTGCAACGACGGTGTAGTCTAGCATAACCAACTAAGTGAGACATAGTTTGAAGACAATGTTCGACGCGTGGGCTATCTAAAATAAAACCGTAGCTCCCAACACAAAGACACACGGGGCGTACCGTAGCTCCGAGCACAGAGTCACACGGGTGATACAACTACTCTAGAATACAGGATCACTACATATACATATATAAGTGCGTGCAGAGGAGCCCAAACGTCTAGTAACTGTCTTCCCCTTCCCAAGCGGTTAACGATGGTATGCTGAACCTAAACCTCTATCTAACAATCTTGACACACAAAAATAACTCAACAGACGCGACCCTAAGGTCATCCCAGTCTCTGGTCATGATGTCAGTATCATAATACAGGAATCTGTCATGATCACAGTGTATGAGTGTGTCCTGGGATATCGATATACTCAGGTACGTACATCGAGGTGTTACAAACATCTAACATTCATTCCAAGATGTTACGACGAACGTCTGCACCCGGTTGTGATCCGGACACGAAGTATCGATCGTAAACAAAATATACGCACAATGTACATGCTGAAACAATAAGATATCTATAACTGAAATACAGGGTAGCAAGGTACACTTGCCTGCGTCCGGCTGCTGATGACGGGAATCCGGTACCACGTCCAAGTCCTCAGTCCCCGTAGTACCTAGAGATGAGATGCAAGCTCAATCAATAAACTATCATGCGGCAAACAGGGATGTGACACACATCTAAAAATATGCTCAGACTCAGCTACAACTCACAGGTGTAGAAGCATAAAATACGCTGGAAAATCGTACACGTATTATACAGTCAAAACCCCCAACATAAATGAAGTCCGCGTAAAACAAAGCTTCAAGGCTGTGTGGCATAAAATATGGCTTCAGAACTGTCCGCATAAAATAGAGCTTCAGAGCTGTTTGGCATAAAGTAGAGCTTCAGAGCTGTCCGCGTAAAATAGGGCTTTAGAGATGTCCGCATAAAACAGGGCTTCAGAGCTGTTTGGCGTAAAGTAGAGCTTCAGAGCTGTCCGCGTAAAGCAGTGCTTCAAGACTGTTCTGCGTAAAAGGTTGCTTTACCCTCCTGGTAAAGTTTAAAATACGTTTATTTTTAATGCAGCGTAAAGTTGTACGAGGAACTCTTCATATTCCTCGGATGAATTTGTCAAACTAATCAGTGAACCTGGCACCTGACAAAAATACTACACGATGATCGAGAGGATGGCTGTGATGATGATTTATCACAGAGACCCAGGTTGTCGTTTAGTGACATATTCTTGATACAAGTCATTTTTACGCATTCAAAGAATACGCTGCCTATTCTACATGGGTAAAAATGAGTTTTTACGCTCAAGATAAGACGAAATCAGACGCCACATCAAAAGCTATTTCTCGTACAGAGCTCGAGGCATATCTCTGTATTTAATGCACGAGATGGAGGCATATTTTTGCATTTAATGCACGAGATTTTGTTCTATTTTTTTAATTTTTGTCATGACTGGAAAAGCTAAAACTGTGGCTAATACGTTCACATCACCATCCTTGCATTTTACGCCAACGAGGCTATTTTCAACTATAGGAGTACGCCGTATGCTATCTTCTCGAAATACGCCAACGAGGCTATATTTGCAAAGGTACACGATAAGGCTATTTAGCCCAGAATATGCTCAAGACCTCGGTCGGAAAGGATAATTGGCTATTTTTATGCTGGTTATCTATTATTCATGAATCATCAAGTTTTACGCAGAGTTTGGCCTTTTATGCCAACAAGACAGTCACTTGGCTTTTACGCCAACCATCTTTACGCAGGGGCAGTTACCTACGTGGCTTGCATGCCATGATCTTCGAGAAGCAGTTATACGCGTTACCTTATAAATGGACACGTGTCATACGCAAATTTAGAAAATTATTTGAACGTGGGTAGCAGTTATCATAACCGCCGCGTAAAGGAAGTCTTCTTCTTCACAGTTTGGCCTTTTACGCCAACAAGACAGTTATTTGGCTTTTACGTCAACTATTTTACGCAGAGAAAGCTACCTACGTGGCTTGTATGCCATGATCTTCGAGAAGCAGTTATACGCGTTACCTTATAAAGGGACACGTGTCATGCGCATATTCAGAAGACAATTGGAACGTGGGTAGCAGTTATCATAACCGCTGTTTGTGGTATTAAACGAAAGAACGAAATGTATATAATATGAGGTTTGCACGAAACCCGCTTTCTTTGGTTTACAAACAAACTTGTACAATTTGATCCTATACGAGGATGTAGGAGTACAATTTATTTAATCTGGATAGATGATTGCTATAGGTGTCTGATATGCAGTCGATCACTTTAGCCCTTGGACTACACGATGGTGAAGAAGTGCCGTGGAAGACGGAAAGCAGCTTCGTAGGTGGCGAAAGAGGATGGATGCATGATGCCAATGTCGTCGATCGTTACTCTTTGCCTGAGCTCTGGATGCTTCTCTCTCTCTCTCTCAAAGACTCTTCGGTCTCTCCTCAATCTCCAATGTTTCGACCCATGGTTCGATCTCTTTGGAGGTTCGACCTTGTTCGATTTTTTAAGTCTCGACCTGTTCCACTGTTGATAGAGGTCTCTATTTATAGAGTTTTGGTGACAGTGACCACTCAATCGGTGTGGAAACCGAGTAGTGGAAAGTACAATACCCTTTTACACAACGGTTAAAATAACCAAAGCCTGCGTATAGATGACCTTTTGAATGAGCATGTGACACGGGTCCAACTAAGGGACAAAATACGTATAATCGCTACGAAGATCACGGCGTAGAAGCCACGTAGGTAGGTATCCCTCGTGTAGAAGAGGTTGGCGTAGAAGCCAATGTCTGTCACCATGGCGTAGAAGCCAAGTAGGCATAGAAGCCGGGTAGGCGTAGAAGCCTGATGGCATAGAAGCCGAATAAGTACAGAAGGCCGAATGAGCATAGAAGTCGAACGATCATAGAAGCTGAATAGGCGTAGGAGCCGAGGTGATGTGGACGTCTTTAGCCAAAATTACGGCTCTTGGAGATATAATTAAATCTCTCGCATTAAATGCCGAGATCCGCCATCATTATTAATTGCAGAGACGTATTCTGAAGGCCTGCCACCGTTCTGAGCATTAGGTGTAGAGGCATGCCTCGAGCCCTGTTCAAAGAGCAGCTTTTGATATGGCAGTCTGTTTGTCTTCCGCGGAGCGTAAACAGTTCACGTTTGCCTGTGTAAAATAAGGCGACGTATCCCCTTGTATGCGTAAAAGCAGTCTCCGCTGAGGGGATGTCAGTAAACGACGGTTCGGTGATATTTAATCAAATTCTTGGCATTAAATGCAGAGATCCGCCATCATACTGTGGGGCACGTCCCGAGTAGTCTGCCATCTTTCCAGCCGTCGTTTGGGTAGCCGTGCAATACTTTTTTGTCAGGAGTCAGATGTCAGGTTCACTGCGTGACTTGACAGGTTCATTTCGGGGAAGACGAAGCGTTCCTCGTACGCTTTAACGCTGCTTTGAAAGCGGATGAGTTTTATGCCATGGAGGTGATGAAGCACCCCGTCTATGCTGAAGCAGCCTGGACATACTGCATTTACGCGGATGGTCCCATCATATTTTATACCGTACTCAGCAGAAAAGCTCCGTTGCACTCTTGATGGCCTTGAGGTCCCCTGCTTACGCTGCCCTGCATCACCATGTTACGTAGAGCTATCCAGCGTATTTTTCATGCTTCTACAAGACCCCCTCTTCAAAGCTTTCAAATTTCTTTAGAATTTGGAACGCTTTGAATGAAGCATGAACCGCTCCTCGTAACTCAAAACATTTCTGAATGGAGCGTTGAAACAGTCGATGCTGACTTTATGGCAGATTTATTGGGGACCGGTGTGATCTCTCTCGCCTATAAAAGGCCGAGGAGTTTAACCTATTCTTCCCGCATTCCTTTTGCCACACAAGGATGATCGCCAGAGTCCGTCGGGTCGATCTGAGGAAGAAGAAGACCATGTTCTTCCAGCATGTAAGGAGCCAAAAAAGACGGCGTCTTCGAGCAAGTCTCATCTGCAACGATGGATCATGGAAGGATATCATAGCCTCCCTTGCTCGGGATAATCAGCAACTTTGTATGGCGGTTCTCCCGGAGAGAGGAAGGGTCGTATTGGACCACACAGCTTGCAAGCTGTATATTTTCTCCTGAGACTTTCGCGGACGAGAGAAAACAAGCTGTAACTGTCATTCTCGATTGAGTTGGGTTAAAGAAGCCTCAACTGGATCTGACATGGCGTGTGGAGGATGGGCCCTGAAGAAGTTCAGGTAGGCCCAGTGCTGTATCCTCCCGCCAGCAATCATCTTCTTGTTCATGACTATGGAAGTCGATGAACCGTCTTGGAAGAAGAGGAAGATCTCCACCAATGTGAGAACCTGTCAGAACAGATCCTGGGGGTGGCCTTCCGACGAAGATGAGGAGATCCTTTGTAGACGGGATTTTCCTCATATGTAATCATGAAAAATGAAGAAAAACCCCTTGTAAGCAGGGTTTCCCTCACATGTAATCATGATTTTGATTTTAATAAAATCTTCTTCTTCTGTGCATATGATTGTTTTTGTCATACGTTGCTGTAAAGTCTGAATATGTGTAGCTTCGACACGTCTGATTCTTTACGCCGACTCTGTTTAGAAAGAGTGCTAGGTCCTGTCCTGTCTTTTACGCATAACTAGAGATACGTAGAAAGCCGCTTTAGCATTCGAGTTTTCGAACCATCCTGCTGTTTTTTAGGAGTAAGGAACCACGTAGAATTCTGAACTGCTGCTTCTGATGAACAAAATTTTTTGGTTCAGACATCATCTTCAAGAATGATTTCTCGAAAATCCCTTGGAACAGGGTCAAGAAATGGCTGTCAAACTGAGTTGCCATCTTGATAGATGAAATATTCAAACTGGAGTCTGGATGAACTTCGAATCGACCCATGAAGAAGAGTAATTTTTTAATGTTGAACTCTGTATGCTTCGGGTACTTGGGATATCTTGAGGTCAAGAACGAGTATCCTCTGTGTGAACTCTTTGCAATTGACCGCTCTTGAGGACCGTCCAGATGTACGCGTGATCTGGCCGGCGTATCCTTCAGATGTGCGGGAAGTCGTGGAGCATGAAATCATTAGTCTGCAGCTTCTGAGCATAAACTAAACACCATCGAGCGTGAAATCATAGACTTGTAGT
Organism: Iris macrosiphon; assembly: GCA_036927795.1. NCBI lineage: Eukaryota > Viridiplantae > Streptophyta > Magnoliopsida > Asparagales > Iridaceae > Iris > Iris macrosiphon. Next base: position 104,832,245 of record JAYESA010000008.1, on the reverse strand, counting down.
TCCTGAGCGTGAAGTCGTAGGTTTGTAGCCTCTCGAGCATAAAAGCTACTGAGCACAAAGGCATCTGGGCGTAAAACCCGACTTGTAGCCATCGAACATAAAGCCGTAGATTCGTAGCTGTCGAGCGTAGAAAGCTCCTTAGCATAGAACTGTAGATTTATAACTTCTAAAAAGAAATTTTTTTCGAGCGTGAAGTCGCGGATCTGTTGCTTCTGAGCGTAAACTAAGCGCCACCGAGCGTGAGATCATCGATTTGTTATCTGCTGGCATGAAGTCGTAGGATTGTGGCCTCTCGAGCATAAAAGCTACCGAGCACAAAGGCATCCGGGCGTAAAATCATAGACTTATAGTTTGCGAGCGTGAAACCGTAGATCTGTTGCTGTCGAGCGTAGAAACCTCCTTAGCGTAAGAACCGCTGACCTGCTTTGCGCGAAAAACTTTTTAAATTCGCTGACTGTCCGTCTTCTCTGAATAATAGGCTGACGTAGGACCCAATCATAACCGATTATTTAATTAGGAGATTTGGTTCGGGGTCTGAGGAGTCCATCCGAACTCTATATATATCCCAAGTTTTCTGAGAGAAAAACTTTTCATCCGTCTTCTGCGAAAGAAAGCCTCCGACTGTTTGAGCTCTTCTCCGAGTCTTCTCTAAGTCTTCAAAGTTTCCAGTAATGGCCTCTAAGCAATCCTTCTCCTCCTCTAAGGGAAAGAAGATTGATTCCTCTTCTCGTTCTTCTGCCCAAGCAGGAGTGCCTCCGGTTGGACAGGGCGAACCCCATTCTGAGCTGAGCATCCCGCCGATGAGCAGTGCACCCGGCCTGATAGGTAGAGCTTTTGGGACGAATGGGAACGACTGAAAAATTCTTCGCACATGTTGAACGTGACCGTGCTAGGTCGTCTTCTGTGCTGATAGCCTCTTTGAGGAAGATGATGTACGGAGACGTTTTATCTTTTACGCCCACATTTCTAATGTGTCAGCGTAAAAACTCCAGATTTTCGCAGTTGAGCGTAAAAAGCTTTGACAGCCGAAAACTTGGTGTATACTGTATAATTTTGAACTTTTACGCTTGTGGATGAAAATTTTGGCGTAATAGCTCGAGCCTTGGTAGTCTGGCGTAAAGCACAGACAGTATACTGCCGACTTGAATTTTACGCTTCTGGATGACAATTCCGGCGTAAACGATCAAGTTTGTACAGTCTTGGCATAGAGCTCAGACCGTTGCCTCTTGGCATGTGCTGCGATATTTGTAACGTCTAGTATAAAACTGACATGTTTTTCTTGCACCCTTGCAGTTAACTTGGGCGAGTCTCCGCTAGCCGAGGTGATGGGTTCTGCCGCCGGGCTGCTGCACTCCAACTATTTGGAGGATCTGTCCCATGTGGTATTTCCTATCTCCGGACCCCAATATCCCAAAGGAAGGGAAATCTTGATATCGGCTCAGGGCGAGCGAACGCTGCTGAACATGATTAATGGAGAGCCTTTGACGTATGTAGACGGGGACCAGTATATAAAGTCGGCCTTTCTTTTCGGGGACATGATTGATAAGCAGTCCCAGAAGAAGCCAAAGAAAGAACTCTGGGTTTTTCCTGCCGGGAAGTTGGTCTTGAGTCTGTCCAAGATGCCGAGAGATTACCCCATCTCGGTATTCTCCCATGCTACTCATCCCAGGAAGATGTCGTGGACGCTGACTCTCGATCTTCACGGTAGGCCGGGGAAGATCTTCTACCAGAAAGGATCTGGCCTATTTGTCAGCCGCCCTTTCGGTCATGTAACATCGTTTAGGGGATTGTACCCGGGCAGTGTCCCGAGTGAAGACAGCTTGGTGCTCCAGCCGGTGCAATTGCCGACCTTTTGCAATGATTTCATGGGGCGCGGAGGAGTATACCCCAAGGCGAATCCTCGATGTAACGGGTGGATGACCCCAACAAATCTTCGATGGGCTCGCTTAGTTGATTGGGCCCTGGAGCATTTTCGGATCGAGTTGGAGAACATCGGTCTGTTGGCAGCTGTGAGTGCTACCAGCGTTGGGTTACCTCCTAACCCTAACCTATTTTTGGCACTGCTGGAGCGATACATTCCGCTCATCGGGACTTTCGCCACTCCGCTGGGGGAGTTGGGATTGGCCCTTCATGAGATGGCAGAGATCTTGAGACTGCCGATGGGGGATACTCCGTACGAAGAGTAAGTTCCCACGAACCGGGATTTGGGGGATTCAGACCCTCGGGTAGTGGAAGTGTATCAGGAGCTGATGTGCCACCACCTTGCTTGTACCGCCTTCTATGCTGAGCCTTCAGATTTGGCTCATACCAGTAAATGGACGTCCTACCTCTTTTTTTACCGGGCTAGGGCTGCTCAGCCGGAGAAAGTCTTGGAAGTCAAGGATGAGCCTGTGAATCCTCTGAGCGTGCTGACTGCTCAGGAAGTCGACGATCTCCTGGAGGATGCTAGGGCTCCGGATCAGATCCTCGTCGAAGGGATAGGAAAATATCCTACAGGTACTAAGGCCTACAGCTATCTGAGGCATTGCCGCAGGCCTCTATCCAAGGAAGCTCAACTGGCTGGCTTCCTCTCTATATGGCTGCGCCGACTGGTGGTACCCGGCATTGCATCTGCGGATCGTATTCACCATAATATCTTATGGCCTGCAGTGCGTCTGGTGTTTGGGGTGAGACTGGGCTTGCTCCCTGCCATGGTGTGCCGCATATAAGCTGGCCTGAGGGCGATGACTGAGGCGCTGCTCGCTGATGAAGCTCGGCGTGAAAGCTTTCCCCGGGTAGAATTACCATACCTGTATTTGATGGGATGGTTAATTCTCCATAACCCCCGGGTGATGTCTCCCGATTCCGGCAGTAGCTTGGGGGGAGTTTCTTGCTGAATTACAAGAAATCCTCTTGGAATGTGCTCACAGTTTTAGACTGTCGGCGGGTGCTGCATTGCGGTCACAACTGGAAGCTCCTTTGCAGTGTCCCCTCTGTTCATCGCAACCAATCGGGGATTAGGCTTGAGGAATCAGGTAGAGATAAGACCACTCTTTCTCCTAAAGCCTTCAATTGGTTGGTCTGCATTAGACCTTCCCACCTGCTGTACAGGAGTGAAGATCACTGCTTCTTTGAACCCTACCTGCCTAGTCGATTTGCCAGACAGTTTGGGTATGATTAGTTGCATGTGGGCAATGCCATCACCAGTTTCAGGTCCAGAGGTGGACTCATCAATGGAGCGAGGGGATGGCGATATTTTATCATGGGCTGCACCGGGGAAATTTTTATTGTGCCCTTCGTCACACCCTCCACGGAGCTGCACATCCTGCATTCGTATGCCCAGTTATATGTGACAACGAACACCTCCCATCACGATTTTGATATGGGTGGAAGTTTTAGGGTGCCCTCTTCCAAGCCTGGGGGAAGGGTTGAAGTCCCCTCGATTTCTTCTGACGAGGGTGACGAGTCCGCTACTCCGGATGAGCCTCTCGTATCGGTACCGAGGGGTGAAATACCTCCGCCTGCAGGGGCGTTGGTAGTCTCCGGGAAACGAAGGGCTCTCACTCTGAAGGAGGCTTCCCCTCGTAAGAGGACGAAGAGGATGGTTACTCGTCCTCTCCAGATTCCTGGCATTGAGGCTCCTGGAAGTGAGCCTGCTTCTTACTATGTCGGGGATAATTCTTTGATTGGGGGTTCCTCGCCTTTTAAAGAGGAACCTTCTACAGTTTTGGCCGGTGGCATCGAAAAATCTCAGCTGGATGCTGCTACCGCTGCTACTGCTTCAGGTAGTGGAACGAAGTCGCCTTCGAGGCTGGTTATAAGATTCCATATACCTTTGTCCGGATCAGCATTGGGAGAGGCCCCTGCCGTGCCCGTCAGCGTTTCTAGCGAGATTCCAGTTGATGAGCCTCAAGTGGATCTTGGCGAAGACCTGGAAGAGTATTTGCCAGTGTTAGTTAGCAGGCCCTCTTCTCCAGGTATGACAGCTTGGCTAGCATCACTGTCGTCTTTTCGTGCCTCTTCTTTTAGGAAAATTAACATCATGTTTGACATTAACTTTCTCTTGTCTTCTTCTCAGGGGACGACCTCTTCGGGGAGGGCAATGTATATGCGCCCTTCGGCTCCGTGTCAGGTCCTAGCGTTGATACGAAGGCACCTGATTTTGAAGAGGAAGCATCTTCGGGTGCCGGCTCGCCTGCCGACGAGGTTTCGATACCTCAAGAGGACGACCCTGTCGTTGCGACAATGCCTCCTTCGAGTATGCTGGTTACTTCGTCTGGTGTTGGTGCTTCCTCTTTTGTCGCACCCCCTGTCGAGACGAGGACTGTGGCCACGTAGATTGCGGTCGCCTCTGGAGCACGGTTTGACAACATTGCAGCCACTCCCAGCGTGCATTCGGGCCTAGCTGCGCTGACCGAGCAATATACCGGTATCTTCTACAAGACTTTGACAACACTGATATCAATGGTGTTGGAGAAGAATCTGAATTTTGAGCGTCTGAAGAAGTCCTCTCGGTTTTCGATAGAGGCGATCAGGGACCTTGGCGATACTGGTTTAGATGACGCCCTGGCGGAGGTAGTTAATGGTTTGGAGCAACCCGTTAACGAATACTTGCAGCTATTCCAAGATAGTGTTGATGATTTGGTCCAGGATGAATACGACTCGCTGACTGCAAGGCTGGGAGAGTTGGAAGCTCTGAGCAGGTCCCTCGAGATGCGACAGCAGGAGATGAGCGACGAGCACACCCTCTTAGAGTGTGTTATTCCCCAGTTGGCCAAGAGTAAAGCTGAACATAAGAAAAATGAAGCGAGGGTCCATAAGTTGGAGGCTGAACTTGCTTTAGCGAAGGAGTGGTCTCGTGCTTCAGCCGCCGGTGTGTATGTGTTACAGAGCCAGATGGAAGAAGCTCAACAGAACTTGGCACATGCGAGTGCCATGCATGCCGCTCTTACACATTCTCTGTCTGATTTATCCGGCTTGAATGATGAGGAGACGAGATGGGAGCGAGCTCGAGCTGCCGTTTTGGACTCCAGGAATGCGAAGATGGCCAGACTGGCGCAGCAGATTCATGATTTGACCGCTCCTCCTTCATGATGTACTTTTGCTTTTGCTTTTTAATGTACTTTTGCTCTTTTTTGTGGAATAATAAAGAGGCTTTTCATCTGACTTTGTGGACCCGTCATTTCGGAATGTAAATGACGGGTTTGGGTGAGAGTAATATCAGAGGTAGTATGGACGTGATAGTCTTTCGGTAAACTTTAGCAGGGCGTATCTATTCAGGGGTCATATGGACATGATAGAGTACGACCCAACTAGTTTCATTTTGGAAGTAGTTTTGTCAGAATGAGATTTTTGCCTTATTCCACTTGAGCAGAGGAGGTTAAGCATAGTACCTTTTCAGAAATTTGCCATTGATAGGAGCCATTAGTAGGTCTCCATTAGGCTGGGCTATCCTGTAAGCGCCGTTTGAGAATGTTGTCTCGATTACGTAGGGGCCTTCCCATTTGGGCTAAAATTTGCCCTTGCTCCTGTGAGTGAGAATTATTGGCCTTCTTACAGCTAAGACTAGCTCGCCAACTTTGAACACTCTTTCCTTTACCTTTTGATTTAAAGCTCTGAAAATGCGCGCTTGATAGAACGCGATGCTCTGTTGAGCTTGAAGGCGTTTCTCGTCTAATCCTTCTAGCTCTTGAAGCCTTAAAAGGTTATTCTTTTCCCGAGTTAACTCATTGGCGACTGCTATCCTGAGTGACGGGATTTGGATTTCGATGGGAAGAACTGCTTTGCTCCCGTAGACCAGTGAGAACGGGTACAACCTGTCGGTGCTCGGACCGTTGTGCGGTATGCCCAGAGACATTCTTCCAGCTTCTCGTTCCAATCTCTTTTGTTCGAAGAGACGAACTTCTTCAAGAGTTTGATAATGGTTTTGTTGAAGGCTTCCGCCAAACCATTAGCAGCTGGATAATACGCCGTAGAGGCAATATTTTGTATCTGATTTTTATCGCAAAATCGATAAAACGCTTGGCTGATGAACTGAGGCCTATTGTCATGGATTCTCCTTCGGGGAATCCCAAAGCGATAAATGATGTGATGCTTGATGAAGCTGATCACATTGGATGTTTTTACCTCAGCGAGAGGGATCGCCTCTGCCCATTTGGAGAAGTAATCCGTGATGGCCAGTATGAACTGGTGACCTCTGGAAGAAGACGGGTGAATAGGACCAATGATGTCCATACCCCATGCTTCGAAAGGCCAGAATACAACCGTAGGATGTAGATGTTCAGACGGCTGGTGTATGAAGTTTGCATGGACCTGACAGGCCTTGTATCGTTTGGCATACTTGATTGCGTCTGCGATCATAGTGGGCCAGTAATAGCCCATTCTCCTGATACGATCCTGTAGCTTAGGACCGGGTTGATGCGCCCCTCATACGCCGTCGTGGGCTTCGCGGACGATCTGTTGTGCTTCGTCATTAGAGAGACATCTCAATAGCAGTTCGTCGTAGGCCCGGCGATATAGGCATTGTGAAGATGCATCGAAGTAGAAGCGTAATGATCGTCTTTTTGACGGATGCTGCTTCTTTAGGGTCCTCCGGCAAGATTCCGTATGCCACGAAATCTATAAAGGGACTTCTCTAATCTCTCGTAGGAGGATCGATGTTCACAGCATAACTGCGTTTGATGTGAGCGTTGTTCTTCACGCAAAATAGATCTCTGTTAAGAAGCTCAAAGATGGACAACCTGGCTGGTGTATTGGCCAGTTGGGCCAGGATGTCAAAGTTGTATGGCTTCTCTAAACCTTTGTTTTGAATGTTTTTCACAGGTTTATCGAAGCGTACTTCTTTCTGCTTCCCCTTGTCCGCCGAAGTCGGTCTTGCAGGATCGACCTGTGGTATGGCGGGCTCTGTAGCTGAAGCGTCTGCCGGTGCATCTCCCGGACTTGCTCCGTAGTCCTTGAGGTAAGCTTTCCCTGAACGGGTTGCGGCCAAAGCCTCGTCTTCGTCTGATGGTGAAGAAGTTGCAACCATATGGCATGGTTTGCATTTGGAGTTCTTCATAGACTTAGCCTTAGCAGCGTTAGTCTCTTTCTCGAGTTCCGATACTAAATCCGGATGAACCCACATGATCTTGCCCCGCCGGGTGGTTAAGGGTACCAGGTCATGATTTTGACCCCTAGCTGGAGGGAGATTGACGATGTTCATCGTTGTCCGGGAAATAGGTGTCACACCGTCCGGGACTTCTTGGGGAGGCAGATTGCCAAATTGCAGGGAGATCATATTGGCCGTGACCGTCTTCTCGGTATTATACAGAGTGATGGCCTTAGCATCGATCAGCCCCTGGATGTTCCTTTTCAGTATGTAACACGCCTTGGTCGGGTGGTGCACGTATCGGTAGAAGATGCAGTACTTGGGGTTGTTGGCACTGCCGGCTTCACTGGGCCGCTTCTCCTCCGGAAGGGTGATCTTGCCACTCTTGACGAGACACTCGAATATACTCGAAATATCGTCGTCGTCGAAAGAGTATACTTCGACGGGCCTGGAAGTCCCAGGTTTCGTCTGCGTGGTTGCCGCAGTCTTTTGTCTGGACGTTTTGATTGCCAGAGCTTCTTTTCCTTTGGAACTGCGAGGATGGTCGCCGTTGGGGGATGACCTTTTGCCTCTGTCGGAGGTAGAGATCATAATGCCATTGTCGTGCGCCTTGCGACTGTTGTCATCGGTGGCCACTGCTGAGATGATGAACGAGGGCCAGTCGTGGAACTGATATGGTCCTGTGAACACCGAGACCACGGAAAGGAGGTTCTTCCTGTAAATGTCCACCAACGCAGAGTCTGGAACTCCTAGAGGCATCTGTAGCGTGGCTTGACGAAAACGTTCAATGAAGGTACGAACGTCCTCTTTTTCCCTCTGCTTGACTTCGATGAGAGAGGACATAGATATGTCCATTCCTCCCTCGTAGAATCGTGTGAAGAATAAATCCTTGAAGTCTTCGAAGGAAGTAATACAGTTGTCTGCCAGGCTGCGGTACCACTGGTAAGCCACTCCTGAGAGACAGCCCTTGAACACCCGAGTGAGGAGGGCGTCATTCCCTTGTAGCAACACCGTCATCATACTAAAATAGTTCATGTACTGACTTGGCGATGTTTTTCCCTCGAACAGAGCCATAGTCTGAGGTTTGTATCTTGGAGGGAAAGGGACCTCTTCCCAGATAGCCGGGTAAGGCTGGTTGATTCCCAATTTCTTGAGCTGATCTTTGTGCTTCAAGGCATCGAATTGGGCTTTCAACTCCCGTACTGCTTGCATCGGATTTTCAGCCGATAGCAAGACCACGGATTGGGGCGGAGTCGGTTGTATCGTGACTCCCGCAGGAGGTAATGCATTCTCCGAGTGAGGAAGTGGAGGACCAGCTGACTCTTGATCTAGAGCAGGTTCTTGGACCGTGTTGGATGGTGGCAAGTCCACCCCCACACGTATCTGTGCCGGGGGACTGATATTTGAGCCATAGCAGCCGCCTGTTGAGTTAGCATCATCTGGTGCATGTTCTCCATTATGGATTGCATTTGTTTCAGAGACGTCTCCAGTATAGTGATGCGCTGTTCCTCACTTCCTGACGGCGAAGCTTCCTCATGTTCATCTCCAATGGCGTATACTCCCATTTCCCTGGGCGTCGTCGAAGGATGTGTATAGGTCGCTGCATAAGTCGACTCTATACTCTCAGTATTTGATTCGGGAGAATGGCGACCCCCAGCGTCGGAATCAGAGGAGTATGAAGTCAGTTGTTGTGCCCCCGAGCAAGTGTTCTGGAATACCCCATCTTCAGTGTCTCTGAGGAGTATGTTGAATCTTTTTCGGCTCGGAGTTCCAGAGGACGGACGTCTTGAGCCTGAGCTTCCTCCAGGTATATGTGAAGCCATGTTCACAGATGCATGCGTGGGTTCTTCTTCTAGGAAAGATGGAGAATAGCTCAGTCGGTCGAAAATTGGCCGTTTTGCTTTAGAACAGCAGCAATTAATTACAATCTTGTGACCATCACAACAGTGCTCGCTAGGAGGCGTAATAGCCATGCTGGAGGATTCCCTCTCCTTGCGTCTCTGGATTAGATACTTGCGTAGGTCAGGAGAAGTTGCAGAAGAAGAAGATGGCTTGTTCCTCCTGTTCCCATTGGTAGGCGTGCGGATGATGGGGACCATAGTCTTCCTTGTGCCACCCGTATACAAAGGATTGGCCGTCTGGGTGGCGGATAATCTCCGAGGAGCGCATCTTTCTGTCAATTGAGCCTTCTGTACGCTTAGGGACTTCGCTTGGTGTAATTTTGAGCTTCGCTCTGGTTGGCGTAAGGCTGAGGATGTCCTCAGGCGGCCATCAGCTTCTCGCATAATTTGGAGGGCGAGTAGATTGTTCCCTTGCTGGCGTGAATGCCGAGAAGTTAAGTAGCTCGTCGCTTGCTTTCCCTTGCGGAGATCACGGGTGTCATCTGGTTCCCCGTAGAGGTCAGATGCTGTCTTACGCGCGGAGCGTGCTTTGTACTTCCGATTTGGCGCTGAGGCATCATCAGAAGTTTTGTCTATTCCGCTACGGACTGAAGACTGGTTTCTACGCGTAGAGCACAGTAGATACCTCTGGGTTAGCGCTGAGGCTTTGCCCGAAGTTTTGTCTGTACCGCGCGTAGTGGGAGACTGGTTTCTACGCGTAGAGCACAGTGGATACTTCTGGGTTAGGGCTGAGGCTTTGCCCGAAGTTTTGTCTGTACCGCGCGTAGCGGGAGACTGGTTTCTACACGTAGAGCGCAGTGGATACTTCTGGGTTAGCGCTGAGGCTTTGTCCAAAGTTTTGTCTGTACCGGCGTAGCGGGAGACTGGATTTTACGTGCAGGGCACGGAGGGAGCAATGCTACAACCTCATTGGTCGGAGAGATCGAAGAGATCGGAGAGATCGGAGAGTCCACTGGGATGGTAGAGGATGTCTTGGGCATCCAGACCTTGCGCAGCTTCCTGTTGTTTTGTACAGAGAGAGAGTGAGAGCTACCCCCCGTCCGAAGCATGTCTTCGTAGGCAGACTGGTCAAACTGGACGACCAGTGTCTTCTTCACGGATCCCACGGATACCGTATCGTGTTGAGCAATCGCTTCCTCATCAGAAGAGAAAGATGTCCCCAGCAGAGTCGCCATCTTGTTTGTGGTATTAAACGAAAGAACGAAATGTATATAATACGAGGTTTGCACGAAATTCGCTTTCTTTTGTTTACAAACAAACTTGTACAATTTGATCCTATACGAGGATGTAGGAGTACAATTTAATTAATCTGGGTAGATGATTGCTATAGGTGTCTGATCTGCAGTCGATCACTTTAGCCCTTGGACTACACGATGGTGAAGAAGTACCGTGGAAGACGGAAAGCAGCTTCGTAGGTGGCGAAAGAGGATGGATGCACGATGCCAATGTCGTCGATCGCTACTCTTTGCCTGAGCTCTGGATGCTTCTCTCTCTCTCAAAGACTCTTCGATCTCTCCTCAATCTCCAATGTTTTGACCCGTGGTTCGATCTCTTTGGAGGTTCGACCTTGTTCGATTTTTTAAGTCTCGACCTGTTCCTCTGTTGATAGAGGTCTCTATTTATAGAGTTTTGGTGACAGTGACCACTCAATCGGTGTGGAAACCGAGTAGTGGAAAGTACAGCACCCTTTTACATAACGGTTAAAATAACAAAAGCCTGCGTATAGATGACCTTTTGAATGAGCGTGTGACATGGGTCCAACTAAGGGAAAAAATGCGTATAATCGCTACGAAGATCACGACGTAGAAGCCACGTAGGTAGGTATCCCTCGTGTAGAAGAGGTTGGCGTAGAAGCCAATGTCTGTCACCATGGCATAGAAGCCAAGTAGGCATAGAAGCCGGGTAGGCGTAGAAGCCTGATGACATAGAAGCCGAATAAGCACAGAAGGCCGAATGAGCATAGAAGCCGAACGAGCATAGAAGCTGAATGGGCGTTGGAGCCGAGGTAATGTGGACGTCTTTAGCCGAAATCACGGCACTTGGAGATATAATCAAATCTCTCGCATTAAATGCCGAGATCCGCCATCATCATTAATTGCAGAGATGTGTTCTGAAGGCCTGCCACCGTTCTGAGCATTAGGTGTAGAGGCATGCCTCGAGCCCTGTTCAAAGAGCAGCTTTTGACGTGGCAGTCTGTTTGTCTTCCGCGGAGCATAAACAGTTTACGTTTGCCTGTGTAAAACAAGGCGACGTATCCCCTTGTATGCGTAAAAGCAGTCTTCGCTGAGGGGATGTCAGTAAACGACGGTTCGGTGATATTTAATCAAATCCTCTGCATTAAATACAGAGATCCGCCATCATACTGTGGGGCGCGTCCCGAGTGGTCTGCCATCTTTCCAGCCGTCGTCTGGGTAGCCGGGCAGCATTTTTTTGTCAGAAGTCAGATGTCAGGTTCACTGCGTGACTTGACAGGTTCATTTCGGGGAAGACGAAGCGTTCCTCGTACGCTTTAACGCTGCTTTGAAAGCGGATGAGTTTTACGCCATGGAGGCGATGAAGCACCCCGTCTACGCTGAAGCGGCCTGGACATACTGCATTTACGCGGATGGTCCCATCATATTTTACGTCGTGCTCAGCAGAAAAGCTCCGTTGCACTCTTGATGGCCTTGAGGTCCCCTGCTTACGCTGCCCTACATCACTATGTTGCGTAGAGCTATCCAGCGTATTTTTTATGCTTCTACAACCGCAGCGTAAATCTTCTTGACAGTTTGGCCTTTTATGCCAATAAGACAGTTACTTGGCTTTTACGCCAACCTGGTAGTTATTTGATCGATCTCTATAAATAGAGACCCCTGGTCACAGGGTAAGGACAATCAGGCACAAGCAAAATCAGGGAGATCAGAGAAAAAAGAGAGCATAGATAGAGAGTTTTGGTTGACAACTTTGGCAACAGGAATTTGATCCTACTTGCAACTCTTGAAGCTTCTTCTACAGCACTTCTTCATCATCGTGTGGTCCAAGGAACAAAGTGATCGACCGCAGATCAGACTTCTATAACAATACTTCCCCAGAATTATTTTATTGTACTTAACATCCTCATATAGGATTAATTGTACTTTTCTTTTTTTTCGTTTGTAAGCAAAAAAGGTTTCGTATAAACCTCTTTCATTTGTTTATTCAAACAAAGATGGTGACTCTGTTGGGGACGACTTTCTTTTCTGACGAGAAAGCAATTGCTCAATATGATGCTGTATCCATCGGATCGACGAAGAAGACTTTGGTCGTCCAGTTCATCCAATCTGCCTATGAAGACATGCTTCATGCAGGGGGTAGCTCTCATTCCTCCTCTGTCCAAAACAACAGGAAGCTGCGTAAAGTGTGGATGCCTAAGACGTCCTCTACCCTTCATGCAAGCTCTCACTCACTGATCAACAAGGTTGTGACAATACAGCCAACACGCCCTGTGCGTAAAAATTTGTCTCCCATCTGTGACGTGGTAGATAAGACTTCTGGCAATGCCTCAGTGCCAATCCAGAAGTCTCAAACATGCCATGTGCGTAAAAATTTGTGTTTCGTCTGTAATGTAGCAAATAAAACTTCTGGCAATGCCTCAGTGCCAATCCAGAAGTTTCAAACGCGTCCTGTGCGTAAAACTTTGTCTCCCATTTGTAATGTGGTGAACAAGACTTCTGGCAATTTCTCAGTGCCAATCCAGAAGTCTCAGACGTGCCCTGCGCGTAAACCTTCGTCTCCCGTCTGTGACGTGGTAGACAAAATTTCTGACAAGGCCTCGGTGCCAATTCAAAAATTTCAAACACGCCCCGCACGTAAAATTATATCTCCTGTCTATGATGAGACAGATGTACCCTTTGATCACATCAAGGGAAAATAAGTGGTGAATCTTCCAACCTCTAGGCTTTTACGCCCACAAGAGAAGAAAGTTCCCACTCTTCAGATTACGCGTGACGGTGGAGGCCGTTTGAGGACTTTCCCTGTTTTAGGCGAACCTATGCAGAAATTCAAATTATGCCAGGATAGGTCTGTCCGCGTAAAGAAGACTCGTTTCACGGGAAGATATGCTCCTCAGACCGATGATGGATCATATGCTACACATATGGGTGAATTGTTGTATTCCTATGGTAGGGAAAGGGTTATGGTTCCTAATCTACACGCTCCTACTGATGTAAAAAGGCAGAATAAGCCTTCTTCTTCTTCTTCTGGTAATCCCCCTGATTTACGTGATTTTTTGATCCAGAAATGCAAAGACAGGGGATCTCCTAATATGTCTATTACACCCCCTAGAGAACATTGTTGTAATAGTCATAAGGTTGTAATTAACTATTGCTGTTCTAAAGCAAAACGGTCAGTTTTTGACCGGTTGAACTACTCTTTGTCATTACCGGAAGAAGAACCAACATTTGCTTCAGTAAATATGGTTTCGCATATTCCTAGACGAAGGTCGAGTTCAAGAAATCATTCCTCTAGAACTCCAAGCCAAAGGAGATTTGACAGACTCATCGAGACTTTCGAAGAAGGTGTTTTTTGAAACAACTGCTCGAGGTCACGACAATCAGCTGTATATTCTTCTGATTCCGACACTGGGGGTCGCCAGTTTTCTGAATTTAATGCTGAAAGTATAGACTCAATCTCTACAGAGAGCTATACTAATCCCTCAGTGGCATATAGAGAAATGGGAGTTTATGCTGTTGGAGACGAACATGAAGAAGCTTCCCCATCAGGAAGTACTGAACAACGCATCACTGCATTGGAAACATCACTTAAAGAGATGCATACCATGATGGAGAGTATGCACCAAATAATGGTGACTCAACATACAGCTGTAATAGCTCAAATACCTGTTCCTCCGACTCAACTACGTGTGGGGGTAGACATACCACCAGCCAATGCAAGCCAAGATCCTGTTCAGAATCAAGAATCAGCTGCTCCTCAACCTCTTAACCTGGAGAATGTATTACCTCCTGTTGGAGTTACAATACATCCAATCTCTCACCTTTTTGCTGTCCCTTTCCCAACTGAAGATCCAATACAAGCAGTTCGGGAATTGAAAGCCCAATTTGATGCTTTGAAACATAAAGATCAGCTCAAAAAGTTGGGAATTAACTAGCCATATCCAGCTGTCTGGGATGAGATCCCTTTCTCACCAAAATATAAATCACAGGCTATGGTTTTGTTTAAGGGAAAGACGTCGCCAAGCCAGTATATGAACTACTTCAGCATGATGACGGTATTGTTGCAAGGAAATGATGCCTTTCTCACTCGAGTGTTTAAAGGCTGTCTGTCTAGAGTAGCTTACCAATGGTATCGTAGTCTATCTGACAACTGCATTACTTCTTTTGAAGATTTCAAGACTCTATTCTTCGCTCGATTCTACGAGGGAGGAATGGACATGTCTATGTCATCACTCATTGAAGTAAAGCAGAAGGAAAAAGAAAATATTCGTACTTTTATTGAACGCTCTCGTTAGGCTACTTTACAGATGCCTCTTGGAGTTCCAGATTCAGCCTTGGTGGACATTTGCAGAAAGAACCTCCTCCCACTGATCTCCGTATTTACGGGACCATATCAGTTCCATGATTGGCCCTTATTTATCATATCGACAGTAGCCGCTGAAGATAATAGTCGGAAGGCTCGTGACAACAGAATCATGATCTCTACCTCTGATAGAGGAAAGCGTTCATCCTCCAATAATGACCATACTCGTAGTTCAAAAGAAAAGGAAGCCCTGGCAATCAACACGTCCATGCAAAATACTCCGATAACTACGCAGAAGAATCCTGGAACTTCCAGACCTAAAGAAGAATATTCTTTTGACGACGACGATATTCCAAGCATATTTGATTGTCTAGTCAAAAGTGGCAAGCTTACTCTACCAGAGATAAAGCGTCCAAATGAAGTCGACAGTACTGTAACGCCCCGATCTCCCGCTGGCAAATCGGCCGTTCCCGCTAGGCGAGAATCACCTCGCCAGTGCTCCCGCGGAACGATCGCTTTGACCCATCCGGGCGTGATGTCGTACGAGCGTGAGCCACGCCCGTGCAAGGCCGTGGTTCATTGGCTGGCGGTAAGAGTTCTAAGTCATAGAGTCGTACATATTGTCCGAGTGCAGCAGAGTCATGAACGCATAGGCGATCGGTAACAAGTTCACTGAGTTGACAATAAAGCGGAAGCATTGAAACATAAGTTGAAGTAAGCAAACTCTCTATTGACATAAACAAGTGTTACAGGCGGCGTATAGCCGAGATTACAAGTCGCTCAAGCCTCTCTCTCTAAAACAATAAAAGCGTGCCAGGTGGCTACAATGGTGGAATGATTGCACAGACGATGATCAGGCAAGTTCACAACATTATGTCTTGTATATGTTTTTCAGTCCCCGGACGCACCGCTGCTTCGGAGTGATTTCCATGTCTTACCACGCACGAAGGAGCATCCGCACCGAACGAGGTTCTCCCGCACCTTGCATACAATCTGGTGGATTATCAGTACATTGAATGCACTGATGGGGAAGCTACTCGCCCGCTCGACAAATCCAAATACGTAATACAGGTTCCGTGCACAACTATTAAGTTGTCTTTCTAGTTTCCTTAGGATCAGTTTTATGCAAAGATTGAATAGCTTAACTCATGTGGCAGTGCATCGTGCGACATGAGAGAAAATACGGTAAAACTTACCAACTTACCATTTTACCTTCCCTGTCCAAGGCAAACATTGTTAATTCCAAGCACGGGCAAGTATAAACATTCAGGGGCATTCATAATGGAAATCCAGGCAATAACATATGCAAACACGAGAGTCATTGAACGGGACAATATTTGGAGTGCTCAGTTATTCTTCGATGCGATGCAATTATTCGCACGTGGATAGCCGCTAGGCGAGGATGACTTATCTATATGAACATGAGTCGCTGGCATAGCCATAAAGGACTAATCCCAGACGAGAATGGAACACAACGAGAGCACACGATGCGCTACGAACCATCTCGCTCGTACACGATGGATTGCACATGAAGTGGTCCCAGGTCAAGTGGAATGTAATGAAGGTACAAGAGGCGCTACAAACCACTCGCCTGTACACGATGGACCACACGTAAAGTTCCATCCAGATCGGATCGGCCCCAGTGCCCCGGTGACCATCCGTGGAACTGTACCTCATTTTTGAGTTGTCCGCGACATAATTATTTTGGGTCTTTCAATTATCACGAGATACACGAGAACACGAGTGCACAAGAACACGAGAACACGAGTGCACTGGAACACGAGTACACGAGTACACGAGATACTTGAATCTTGATTCTTTGTTCAGTGAATGACTTGTCTTGATGCATTCCCCTGGTTCGGGGCTGCCTTGGGTGACCTAACGGTCCCGGATACTTGTAGGTTCAATCATGCTCGGAACGACTACTTAGTAGTCTTCCGGGGTTTGGATGAAAATAAGGCAACATACAAGCAGACAAGCATGCATTTGTATAAACACAAACATTCACGTTAGCTCGGGCCCGGAGGTAAGCCGAGGAGTGAGATCGTTAGGGGACTTCCCGAGCAACACGTTCTAGGGTAGCATGCGAGGATCTGAACATATATAAAAGCAGTATTTCATTTCCATGTTCTAGCATAAGCAATACAAGTTGGGATTATTCCCTTAGCTAGGTGCGTTGGATTCTTATTAGCATGCATGGGTGATTCACCTAGCGACTAGCATGTATCATTCCAGATTTTATGTGTGCTGGCTAAGCAAAGACAAGTTCACCATAGCCACCCACCTTAGCGATGATTCGCCTCGGTAGAGCGATACGTCAAACGAGCCTCTGAAAGCCTAAGCCAAATTCCTGTAGGGACAAGTCTGGATATCCTTTGCTTCTCGTTTGAGGCAAAGCGGGTCGGGACAGTTGTACTTTTTCCTTTTGAGTCCGCAGTCCGCTTGAGCGGAACGGGGTGTTACAAGTACAGATAATCCTAAGTACTGCATTTTTCACAGGTACATATATCACCCCATAAAGGCATGCTATGTACTAAAAAGGAAAATCCAGGAGTTGGTCGACGCCAAAGCCATCACTTTGCGTAATAACGAGAAGACGGTCACTACAAACATGATCTCACTCCAATTTGGCAACTTTTTCCCTCAAGAAGTACCGGATGGTGTGGTACCTATTCCACGGGCAATGATGAATATTGTTAATCTTCCTCCTACCAGGGGTCAAAATCAAGATTTAGTACCCCTAACTACCAAGCGTGGGGAGATCATGTGGGTTCACCCTGATCTAGTATCAGAAATTGAAGAAGAGACTAAGGCTGCTAAAGCTAAGTCTAAGAAGAAGTCAAGATGTAAACCATGCCATATGGTTGGAATATCCCCGGTATCGGAAAAAGAGACTTTAGCAACCGGAATACGGTCAGGAAAAGCCTACCTCAAAGAATATGGAGGGAATCAGAAAGAAGCAATGGCAGACACTTCAGCTACCAAACCTCCAGAGCCTGAACCTATAGTACCAGAGGTAGGTCCTTCTAAATCAGCTTCTGTGGACAAAGGTAAACAAAAAGAAGTTCGTTTCGATAAACCTCTGAAGAACACTCAAAATAAAGGTTTAGAGAAACCATATAACTTCGATATTTTGGCTCAATTGGCTAATACTCCAGCCAGATTGTCCATTTTTGAGCTACTTCGGTTATCCAAAGGCACTCGTCAAGCCTTGAGTGAAGCATTAATGCAAGCAGATGTATGTTTGACTCAACTCAAGTCCCCTGATAAAGAGCCTGTGGCATGTCCTCAATGCCATAGTGTGATGGAAGTAGTCCCTAACATCACTTTCACTTAAGAGGATATGTTGTTGAAATATAACAAACATGACATGCCTCTTTATTATACAGGATACGTCGGCTCCATTGAGGTAGACCGAATTTATATAGATCCGGGATCGTCAATCTGTATTATCCTCCATAGTCTGCTAAGACCATTGAGAATTCATACAAGTGAACTAGCTTACACTACCACTACAATTGTGGACTTCAACGCCAGGAAAAGCAGACCATTGGGGAAGATTTGTCTGAGAATCCAGATTGGTGACCTTAGATCATTAGCTACATGCTATGTCATTGATTCGGAGGTATCTTACAATATTCTGTTGGGTAGACCATGGATCCATGATCACAATATTGTTCCTTCAACTCTACATCAATGCTTCAAATATGTAGATACTCAAGGAGCGGTGAAAACAGAATTCGCCGATCTCAATCCGTTCAAAGGAGTTGAATCATACTATTCTGAAGTCATGTTGTACACTCAAGACTATATGAAAGAGGTGTCAGGCAAAGTGGTGGAAGAATTCCACCAGGAGCCAGGAGAACCATCTGCTGAGCAACCTTTGTCAATCCAAGTGAAAGGGCGGACTACCGTCCAAAAGTCTTGGAACCTATGACTATTCACTTGGGCAAAACAAAATCAGGAGGAGGAAATGATCCTCTAGTAATCACTCTGAACAAGAAACCTCCACCTTTGGTCATTGACCTTAGGCGCAACAAGAAGTTAGCTGATGTAAATATAATCGGGGACGTGTCTACTGATGATAATAAAGATTCTCTTTTCCAGTATACTGACGCCCAATTTCCTAATCAGAAATTTTCTCCTCATGAAGATATAGAACCCATAGCATAAAATTTCTTGGAAGCTATATACTTCTATCATCCATACATATGGAAAGTAGCATCAACATCTACTGTCGTCATGACATATGGGCCACATGAAGATTCTGTCTTTATTGTTCCACTTACTCGCAACAATCAGCATCAAATAGTCTTCGGTCGAATGCGGAATAGATCGATTATACAAGAAGATTCTCACGAGTTTGATGTTGAGAAAATGTAAATCCATAGATATAGCCCACAGGCTTTAAAGATTATGCAAAATATGTGTTATGATCTGAAGTTGGAGCAAGGCCTCAATTATGAAAAAGGCAGACGAATACCGTTGTATGGTGATCCTTACTATCAATGAACTCGTTTCGGGTTAGGGTATACTATATATCTTGCAACTCCAAACAACTCTGAGTCAAGTGATGAGACCATTTCCTCTTCTCAAAATGATTTGTCATCCTTCGATCCAGATGATAAATTCGAACTGGCATTATCAATAAATATGGTGTTGACAGATTCCCTCAAAATAGAGGAGCAAGAATCTGAACCATTTAAAAATGAATCCTGGGCACAATAAATGGATACACAATGGGAGCTCCGATTCGAACAAAAAGAATCGTCCACTGAAGACAAGGTTATCTAAGTTAATGTTGGGAATGAATTTTTACCAAAGCCGATATTTATCAGTAATAATCTTTCTGAAGAAGAAAGAGAAGAAATAATCCAGCTGATAAAATAATATATCGATGTCTTTGCTTGGAATTATGAGGATATGCCAGGTCTTGATCCAAAAGTGGCTACCCATAAACTCAATATATTGTTTAATTCAAAGCCTGTAAAGCAACACCAACGCCGGTTCCGCCCAGATATGATGGATGCCATTGAAGCTAAAATTAAGAAATTAATAGCCTGTGGGTTCATTCGGGAAGAACAATATCCTGATTGGGTCGCTAATGTTGTCCCAGTTATGAAGAAAAATAGAAAAGTTCGTGTTTGCATTAACTTTCGAGATCTAAATGCGGCCTGTCCTAAAGATGAATTTCCTCTTCCCATTACAGATGTCATGATCGATAATACGTGCGATTTTGAATGCATGTCTTTCATGGACAGATTTTCAGGATATAATCAAATTAAAATGAATCCTGAAGATGAGAAGCATACTGCTTTTCGTACACCATTAGGAGTATATTGCTATACAATCATGCCTTTTGGATTGAAGAATGTTGGGGCCACATATCAACGAGCTATGAGTAACATATTCCATGAGCATTTACGCAAAATGGTGGAATGTTACATAGATGATATTGCTGTCAAAAGCCGCCTCAAGGATAATCACATCCAAGACTTGAAGACAATATTTGATGCGCCAACATCAACTCAAAATGAATACTATAAAGTCCTTTCTTGGTGTATCCAGTGGCAAATTTTTGGGATTTGTCATCACTGCTAAAGGCATTCAAGTTGACCCTGATAAAGTAAAAGCTATCCTAGAAATACGACCGCCCCATAATCTCAGAGAACTCAGGAGATTTCAAGGTCGTCTAGCTTATATCAGGAGATTCATATCCAACCTCTCTGAAAGATGTCAACCTTTTTCTCGTCTAATAAAGAAAGGTGTGTCATTCGTATGGGACGAAGCCTGTCAACAAGCGTTTAATGACATCAAACGCTATCTTACTCATCCTCCAGTTCTGGTGCCACCTGTCATAGGAAGACCAATTTTGTTGTATATTCGAGCAATGGATCATTCTTTAGGGGCTCTCCTCGCATAGAAGAACAATGAGGGTCATGAACAGGCTATATACTATCTAAGCAGGATGATGGTCGGAGCAGAACACAGGTATAACCCAGTGGAAAAAGAATGCTTGGCCCTAATGTTTGCCATTCAGAAGACGCGACATTACGTGACAGGCCAAACTATTCATATCATCTCCAGAGTTAATCCACTTCGGGTATTGATGAATAAGCTAAGTATTCTTAATTCACGACTCGCAACTTGGGCAATGTTATTGATACCGTATGATATGGTATACGTCCCTCAGAAATCCATGAAAGGTCAAGCCTTGGCTGATTTCTTAGCTGCCCATCCAATCCCAGAAACCTCCAAATTATATGAGGACATTCCCGACGAAGTTGCAGAATATAATTCGGCAATGAGAGGTGATACGTGGCAGCTATTCTTTGATGGTGCTTCCAGAATGGGTCCCAAGGGAAACGTAGTTTCAGGAGTAGGGATTGTGCTGGTGACTCCTGATAAACTCGTCATCTATTGAGCATATTCTCTTAGTGAACCATGCTCTAATAATGTGGCAGAGTATAATGCTCTATTAATTGGGCTTCAAGTTGCTAAAGAATTGGATGTTGAATACTTGGAAGCTTTTGGTGATTCTCAGCTGATCGTCAATCAGGTCAGAGAAATTTATGAAGTCCGTAATCCAGATCTCATTCCTTATCACCGAACAACAATCGAGATAGCAAAGTCTTTTAAAGGATTCTTCTTAGAACATGTTCCTCGATCTCAAAATTTGGAAGCTAATGCTCTGTCCAGTCTAGCTGCAGATCTAGATATTCCTATAAGAAGGCAGAATTCGGTGATCCTTCTTAACAAAGATTTGTTTTGTGTGAAAAATAATTTTTACATAGAACGCAGCTATGCTATAAGCACGGTTCCTCTTAAGAGAGATTGGAGAAGTCCCTTTATAGACTTCGTGTCATATGAAATCTTACCAGAAGATCCTAAAGAAGCAGTATCTATCAAAAGGCGATCGCTACATTTCTATTTTGGCGCTTCTTCACAAAATCTATATCACCGAACATATGATGGACTATTGTTACGATATCTCGCTGGTGATGATGCAAGGCGGGTTATCCGAGAAGCTCATGATGGAGTATGTGGAGCACATCAACCCGGTCCTAAGTTACAGGATCGTATCAGGAGGATGGGCTACTACTGGCCTACTATGATTGCAGATGCCGTAGAATATGCAAGAAAATGCAAAGCCTGTCAGGTTCATACAGATTTTATATATCAACCTTCTGAATATTTACATCCTACTATTCCATCATGGCCCTTTGAAGCATGGGATATGGATATCATTGGTCATATTCATCCTTCATCTTCTAGAGGACATCGGTTTATATTAGCTATCACTGATTACTTCTCCAAATGGGCGAAGGCAATTCCTCTTGCTGAGGTAAAGACATCCAATGTGATCAGCTTTATCAAGTATCATATAATTTATCGCTTTGGGATACCCCGAAGGATAATTTATGATAATGGGCCTCAATTTATCAGTCAAGCATTTCACCGATTTTGCAATAAGAAACGGATACAAAATATGGCCTCAACGACATATAATCCTGCTGCTAATGGCTTGGCAGAAGCCTTCGACAAAACCATCATCAAACTCTTGAAGAAGTTTGTCTCTTCGAATAAAAGAGATTAGAACGAGAAATGGGGGGAATGTCTGTGGGCATACCGTACAACGGTACGAACACCAACGGATTGTACTCCATTTTCATTAGTTTACGGGTGTGAAGAAGTTCTCCCTATCAAAATTCAAATTCCATCGCTCAGAATAGCAGTAGCTAATGAGCTGACTCAGGAAAATAATAATCGTTTAAGACTTCAAGAGCTAGAAGGATTAGACGAAAAACGCCTTCAAGCTCAACAGCGCATTGAGTTCTACCAAGCACGCATCTCCAAAGCTTTTAATCAAAAAGTAAAGGAAAGAGTGTTCAAAGTTGGTGAGCTACTTTTAGCTGTGAAGAGGCCAATGATTATTACACATAGAAGTAAGGGGAAATTCCAGCCCAAATGGGAGGGCCCTTATGCGATTGAAATAATATTTTCAAATGGCACTTACAGATTAGCCAAGCCTAATAGAAATTTGATAATGGCTCCTATCAACGGTAAATTCTTGAAGAAGTATTATGCTTGATCTCCTTTGCTTAATGGAGTATGATAAAGATTTTATTCTGATGATACTACATACAAAAATTTAGTTGGATCATATTCTATCATGTTCATATGACCTATGAATAGATATGTTTAACTAATTTGAAATTTCAAAACCTATCATGTCCATATTATCTCTGATAGTATTTTGTATACAAATTTAGTTGGATCATATTCTATCATGTTCATATTACCTCTGAATAGATATATTCAGCTAAACCTTAACGAAAGTATATCATATCCATATTACCTCTGATATCACTTTCATCTTAGCCTATCATTTATATTCTAAAGTGATGGGTCCGCAAAGTCAGAAAATGTATCATTATTATCTCTGGGAATAACAAATTACAAAAGGAGCAAAAAAGTATATCATCGGGGAGGAGCAGTTAAATCACGGATCTGTTGCGCTAAAGCAGCCATCTTTTCATTCCTGGAGTTTAAATTGTTTGTGCGAGCCAGTTCTAGTCTTGCTTTGTCATTGCTCAAGAGAGATAGTTCAGACAGAGAATCAACAAAACTCGCGTGGATGACACCCACATATGTCAAGTTCTGTTGAGCTGTATTCACTTGGCCCTCCAATACATCACGAACTAGCAATGCTTTGAGAAGCCTCTCCCTTGTTTGAGCAAGTTCAGCTTCCAGTTCTTGAACCCTCACTTTATATCCCTCATATTTGGTACGGCATTGAGCTAGCTGAGGAATACTCTCCACCAATATTGCTTGCTCTTTCTCCATCTTTTGTTGTTGTTCCTGGATGGATTTGTTCAAAGTTTCTGCCTTCTGAGCAAAATTCGAAGTTAGGGAGTCGTACTCAGCCTGAACTAAGTCATTGATGTTGCCTCTAGATAATTGCAAATATTCGTTAATGGGTTGTTCTAAACCATTAACCATTTGCTCTAGCGCATTAGCTCTGTCAACGTCATTAAAATTTCTAATCTGCGCTATAGTGAGCTTAGAGGATGTCTTCAAAGCATCAAAGTCTAGATTCTTCTCCAGCACCATGGATATTAATTCTTTCAAAGTGATGTAGAATATGCTAGTGTATTGTTCAACTAGCATAGCAAAGCTCGAATGGACGCTGGGAGTGCCCGCAATATCAGTGAATCTCCTTTCTGGAATGGTTGCAGAAGATGTTGCCACAGTCGTTGCTTCAACATATGGCGCAACAAAAGAAGAGACACTAACAACAGTTGAAGTTGTTGGCATGCTCGACGAAGGAGGCACAGTCGAGATGGTTGGTTTATCCGCCTCAGATTCTATTTGAACCGCGGCTGGCAGGATTATATCTGAGAATGTTGCGGATGAAGGATCAACGATCTCAAGGTATGCTTCTCCAACAGTGGTCACAGCCATTTCAGTAGCTGGATCCGCAACGAAATCAGAGGTTATTTCAGCTTCGCCCTCCTCAGAAATGTCTTCGCCTGAAAATAAGATAAGAGAAAGTTAATATCAATTTGATGTTAAATTTTCCTGAGAAAAGCGTAAAGACAACATTTACCCATAGCCGATGGTATGTATATTGCGTCTGCAGCCTGTATAGCTAAATTATTTCTTAATGATGCTAAACAAGCTATCATACCTGGCGAGGAGGGTACACCAACTGACACTTGAGGGTAGTCATCCTAGTCATCACCCAGATCTACTCGAGGTTCATCGGGTGGAATCTCGCTTGAAATACTTACAGATGAAGGAGGAACTAGTCCCATTATTTGTCTTGTAAAAGGTATATAGATTATTAGCGACCGCGGCCTAGAAGGCGATATAGAAGCATCACCAGTAACGGTGGTAGATGTAATCGCGGCAGCAGTCGCTGGCAAAGAATCTTCAGCACTTTCAGCTGGAACTGTGGAGGCTCCTTCTTTAAAAGGCGAAGGATCCCTAATCAAAGAATCATCCCTAACAGGGGAAACAATAGGTTCACTCCTAGAAGAGGCCCCCTTGGTGGAAGTCCTTTTAGGACCTTTTGTAGTCTGCTTCTTCTTACGAGGGGAAGGTTCTTTCTGAGTAGAAGCCTTTCGTTTCTTGGAAATTATGAGAGGCTCTGCCGGGGGAGCTATTACACCTCTCGGTAAAATCAATAAATAATCATCTGCACCAGTAGTTTCATCACCTTTATCAGAGGAGACATATGGTATCTCCTCTCTTCTAGTAGACTTATGGGAGGGCATTCTGAAACTTCCATATACATCAAAATCACGATGGAAGGTATTGATGGACACATAAAATTGTGCGTATGAATAAAGAATGCATAATTCCATGGAGAGAGAAGTCGCTGGTACAGCAAAGGTTGCTCCAGTATAACCCATGATGAAATAACGCCATCCTCTAGCTCCATCAATAAGCCCACCTTTGAATTTAAAGCTGGTGATGGAATTTCCCACGTGCAACTGATCATATCCAAATTGTCTGGTGAAACGGCTAGGCAGATATGGCTCCAGGTAGCAGTGGTCCTCACTTCTATACAGCAGGTGTGAAGGTCTAATACAGACCAACCAGTAAAAGGCTTCATGAGAAAGAATAGACTTCCCCTGACCTATATCATAAAGTTTAGTCCCCTGCTGATTGATTTGTACGGGGGGAACGATGTAGAAAAATTTCCAACTATGGGCAAAATTCAGTGCTAGTCGACAATCTATGACGCTAGTCACATTCCAAGAAGAATTCCTGTAATTCAACAGGAAGTTATTGCCCGAACCACTGGCAGATCCGGGAGACATCACTCTGATGTTGTGAAGGATTAACCATCCCATCAAATATAAGAATGGTAATTCCACTCTGGGATATCCTTCGCGCTGAGTAGTATCGGCCAGCAGCCCATCAGTAATAGCCCTCAGGCCAGCTTGTATCATGCATACCATGGCAGGGAGTAGGCCCAGACTTGCTCCAAAAACCAAATGCACTGCGGGCCATAGGGTATTGCGATAAATACGATCTGCCGACGCAATATCAGGCACCACCCATCGGCGTAGCCAAATAGAAAGGAAGCCAGGAAGTTGAGAGTCTTTTGACAGAGGCTTTCGGCAATGCCTTATATAACTGTAGGCTTTGGTCCCTGCAGGATAACTACCTATCTCTTCATTAAGAACACAATCTGGAGCCTCTGCATCTTCAATAAGGTCATCGACTGTGTTGGCATTAAGAATGCTCAGAGGGTTCAAAGGTTTGTCTTTGCTATCTACAACCTTGTCCTGCTTGGCATTTCTAGCCTGATGGAAGAAGAGGTAAGATACCCATTTGTTAATATGGGCTAAATCAGAAGGCTCTCTGTAGAAAGTGGTGCATGCAAGATAGTGGCTCATCAGTTCTTGGGATACAGCCACTGCCCGAGGGTTGTTATCCTTTAACTCTCTGTTGGTGGGGACATATTCTTCATAGGGAGTGTCTCCCATTGGCAACTTTGAGATATCTGCCATCTCATGAAGTGCTAGGCCCAACTCACCTATTGGAGAGGCGAAAGTCCCAGTGAACGAGTTATATCGTTCCATCAAAGCTAAGAACAAATTTGTGTTGATAGGAAGTCCAATACTAGTAGCACTGACAGCCTCAAATAAGTTAATACTTTCTAGCTCCATTTTGAAGTGCTTCAGGACCCATGCAGTTAATCCGGTCCATCGAAGATTGTGGGGGTTAAGCCATCCACTGGTGCGAGGGTTAACCTTGGGATATACTCCTCCCTGCTCCATGAATTCATTGTAGAAAGTTGCCATTTGAAATGGCTGGATCAAAGAAGAGTCTTCACTAGGGACGCTGCCTGGTAGTAAACCTCTGAAGGGCATAATAGGACCTGAGGGACTACTTACAAAGGATCCTCGGTTTAATCCTTTCTTATAGAAGATCTTTCCTGGCTAGCCATGAAGATCAGGAGTCAGAGTCCATGCCATCCTTCTGGGATGTGTGGCATGGAAGAATGCAGAGATGGGGTAGTCTCTGAACATCTTTGGCAGATACATAATAGTGCCCTAAAAAAAAAAAACCCAGTATTCCTTCTTGGGCTTCGTTTGGGATTGCTTATCAATAACATCCCCAAATAAGAAAGCTGGTTTCTTATACTCGGTTTCGTCTATGTATGTCAAGGGTTCCCTGCTGATCATACTCAGCAACATTCTTTCTCCTTGGGCCGAGATCATAATTCCCCTTTCTTGGGATACTTGTTTCCAAAGATGGGGAAAGTTACATGGGACAAGTCCTCCAAGTAGTTGGAATTTAACATTCCAGCAGCAGAACCCATTACTTCAGCCAGAGGAGGGATCTGTAGGTCCACTGCGAAAAAGCAAAAAAAAAAAGTCAGTTTTTACGCTGGAAATTACTTTAAGTGCGTAAAATGCAAGGTTTGCAGTATACGCCAAAATTTGACAGTCTGAGTTTTTATGCCAGATTACAAAATATGAAGTTTTACGCTGACACATTAAAATGTGGGCGTATTTGCGCATACACATATAATGTGTGCAAATAATTTTTATTTCTCTCAAAGTTTTACCTGTGATGCCCGGTGCATAGCTAGACGGTGGAGCACTTCGCTCAGAACGAGGCTCGCTTGGCCTAGTAGGAGCCGCTCGTGCTTGAGCAGAGGAGCGAGATGATGAAGCGACTTTCTTTCCTTTAGCGGCGGAGGTCTGTTTTGGTGCCATGGCGAATCTGAGGTTTTTCAGAAAGAGACGAAAGGTTTTTCAGAAAAAGACGAAGGGTTTTTCTCTCTCATGACCTAGGCCTATTTATAGAGTTTAAACGACTCTCCGAATCCTTAACCAAATCCAATTTTTTATCATAGTCGGTTAGGATTTGGGACTACATCTGCCGATCATTTGGAAAGGAAGACAGATAGTCATTCTGCGTAAAGGATCCATCAGATATTACAGATCTATGATTTTATGTGCAGAGCACGGATCTATTATTTTATGCTCAGATGCTACAGATCTATAATTTTACGCACAGAGCTACGGATCTATGATTTTACGCTCAAATACTACAGATCTATGATTTTACGCGCTGAGCGACGGATCTATGATTTTACGCTCAAATGCTACAGATCTATAATTTTACGCACAGAGCTACGGATCTATGATTTTACGCTCAGATGCTACAAATCTATAATTTTACGCTCAGAAGCTACAGATCTACAATTTTACGCTCATATGCTACAAATATATGATTTTACGCTCAGAAGCTACAGATCTATGATTTTATGCTCAGATGCTACAGATCTATGATTTTATGCTCAGATGCTACGGATCTATGTTATGCGAGACAGATCAGTTAGCAGAACACGCGTATATATTGGTAATCTAAATTTTTATGCTTGAAAAAGTCAGTTACAAGAGTTTACGCAGAAAATACTCTTTTTATCATCGTTTGCAAACAGACGACGATTATTCAGTAACTTCTCTTCTCCTTCAGTCGAGCGGACTTCATCAGACAAAGGGCCGAGGAGTTCCCTGAAAATGTCTGTCTTTATTGGAGATGACCTTTTTTTCCTTGGCCATTGATAGTTCATTTGAAGTTCAACCATAATCTTTTACATCTAGTTCAGGAATGGCCAGTTCGGCGGACATTTTTCTCGCCCTGTCTAGAGAATCTTTCAAGAAGCCATTTTCGAAGATGATATTCTGAACTGATGTTCTTCGTATTTATAAAAGAGAAATGATGGTTTAGAATTCTGTGTGACTCCTCATCAAAAATATCATGACAATTGGATTTTCAAGACAATTTAATGCCAAAGAGTTTTTACGCATCTTCCTTTATGCGTAAAAGTTGGAACATGATTGGATGCGTATTTATCAGAGTCTGCGTTAAAATTACTCAAGCGGGTTGAAGCTGAGTTTTACCATACTTCCTCACAGCAACATGGCAAATCAATAGTGCGTAAAAGAAGGCAATTTTATTAATCATGATTACATATGATGGAAATCCATTTTTTTACAAAGTATTTTTCATTAATATTCAAGATCACGATTACATATGAGGGGAATCTATTATGCTAGGTTCTCGTCTGATGGAGATCTTCATTTCTTCTTCTACAGCACTTCGTCAGCTCCTATACGCCGGGTGCCAAGAAAATGGTGAATGGAGGAAGGATACAAAACTGAGCATGTTTAAATTATTCGAGCCCACTCCCCATACGTCATCGACGACCATGCTTAAAATTGTGATTGTGATTTAGACCCAACATAATATTGGAAGACACGGCCAAGCTGCACCCCAGGATCCAACTTCACAATAGGGGAAAATACAGCTAGCAAGCTGTGTGGTCTAATGTGACCCTTCCTCTCTCTTTGACGAATTGCCATATAAAATTACTGATTATCTCGAGCAAAGGAAGCTATGATATCCTTCCATAATCGATTATTGCAGAGAATATTTGCTCGAAGATGTCTCTTTTTATGGCTCCTTACATGCTGGAAGAACATAATCTTCTTCTTTCTCGGTTCAGCCCAATGAATCTCAACAGTCATCTTTGTGGTGAAGGAAGTATAAAAAACCAAGTTCATTTACTTGCCCTTATATAGGCAAAAGAGAACATACAAAGTTCCAACGACTCCTTAAGTGTAGCCAAAAAATTAGTCTCGAAGAACGGGTCAAAGTTAACCATTTCATGCTTCATTCAAAGTATTTCAAATTACGAGGAATTTGAAAACTTTGAAGGGGGTCTTGTAGAAACATAAAATATGCTGGGGAATTGTACGCGTATTATACAGTCAAAACCCCCAACATACATGAAGTCCGCGTAAAACAAAGCTTCAAGGCTGTGTGGCATAAAATATGGCTTCAGAACTGTCCGCGTAAAACAGAGCTTCAGAGCTGTTTGGCATAAAGTAGAGCTTCAGAGCTGTCCGCATAAAATAGGGCTTCAGAGCTGTCCGCATAAAATAGGGCTTTAGAGATGTTTGGCGTAAAGTAGAGCTTCAGAGCTGTCTGCGTAAAGCAGTGCTTCAAGACTGTTCTGCGTAAAAGGTTGCTTTACCCTCCTGCGTAAAGTTTAAAATACGCTTGTTTTTAATGCAGCGTAAAGTTGTACAAGGAACTCTTCATATACCTCGAATGAATTTGTCAAACAAATTAGTGAACCTGGCACCTGACAAAAGTACTACACGATGATCGAGAGGACGGCTGTGATAATGATTTTGCACAGAGACCCAGGTTGTCGTTTAGTGACATATTCTTGATACAAGTTATTTTTACGTATTCAAAGAATACGCTGCCTATTCTACATGGGCATAAATAAGTTTTTACGCTCAAGATAAGACAAAATCAGACGCCACGTCAAAAGCTGTTTCTCGTACAGAACTCGAGCATATCTCTGTATTTAATGTACGAGATGGAGGCATATCTCTGTGTTTAATGCACAAGATTTTGTTCTATTTTTTTAATTTTTGTCATGACTGGGAAAGCTAAAACTGTGGCTAATACACTCACATCACCATTCTTGCATTTTAAGCCAACGAGTCTATTTTTAACTATAGGAGTATGTCGTATGCTATCTCCTCAAAATACGCCAACTCGGCTATATTTGCAAGGGTACGTGATAAGGCTACTTAGCCCAGAATACGCTCAAGACCTCGGTCGGGAAGGATAATTGGCTATTTTTACGCTGGTTATCTATTATTCATGAATCATCAAGTTTTACGCAGAGTTTGGCCTTTTACGCCAACAAGACAGTCACTTGGCTTTTACGTCAACCATCTTTACCCAGGGGCAGTTACCTACGTGGCTTGCATGCCATGATCTTCGAGAAATAGTTATACGCGTTACCTTATAAAGGGATACGTGTCATACGCAGATTCAGAAGATTATTTGAACGTGGGTAGCAGTTATCATAACCGCAGCATAAAGAAAGTTTTTTCTTCTTCACAGTTTGGCCTTTTACGCCAACAAGACAGTTATTTGGCTTTTACGCCAACTATTTTACGCAGAGAAAGCTACCTACGTGGCTTGCATGCCATGATCTTCGAGAAGCAGTTACACGCGTTACCTTATAAAGGGACACGTGTCATGTGCATATTCAGAAGACAATTAGAACGTGGGTAGCAGTTATCATAACCGCAACGTAAAAGATACAATCTTCTTGACAGTTTGGCCTTTTATGCCAACAAGACAGTTACTTGGCTTTTACGCCAACCTGACAGTTATTTGATCGATCTCTATAAATAGAGACCCCTGGTCACAGGGAAAGAACAATCAGGCACAAGCACAATCAGGGAGATCAGAGAAAAAAAGAGCACAGACAGAGAGTTTTGGTTGACAACTTTGGCAACAGGAATTCGATCCTACTTGCAACTCTTGAAGCTTCTTCTGTAGCCCTTCTTCATCATCGTGTGGTCCAAGGAACAAAGTGATCGACCGCAGATCAGACTTCTATAGCAATACTTCTCCAGAATCATTTTATTGTACTTAACATCCTCGTATAGGATTAATTATACTTTTCTCTTTTCTCGTTTGTAAGCAAAACAGGTTTTGTATAAACCACTTTCATTTGTTTATCCAAACAACAAGGACACAATGCTAGAGGGTTGACCAAGGTTGACTCAGAGCATGTTACATCAAATCAAACTAGTCATCTGTACCATATCATCAAACCATCCTCAAATACACAATTAATGATTATTAACCTTTCGTTTCATATCAGCGTTACCAAATCACAAAAGTACTACTCTTAAATTAACCCATCATTAATTTTCAGTCCCCAAATTAATGATTAATGGTCTGATACTACACACTAGTTCTGTCACGACCCGCACCCGGTTTAGGGGCACGAGTGCGTGGGTACGTCCAGCCTACGCCGCAGCATCGGCGGTAGAACGCTGTCAAGGTCTTGATACTATCTAACTAATGTCACGCAAGCATCCAATCTCCATAAGGAGGCACGGATGACACAAATAAGATGAACACATACTCAATCACAGAATTACAGCACGATAAGATATCGAACAATTAAAATTAAACACCACACAAGTCAACAAGTAATATTCTAACTCAACAATATCCAAGTCTCATCAAAATGCCGGAGACAAATCCGGTACCAAATAGTCTACTTAAAGAACTAACTAAAACAGAAATTTTTGGCTAGACCTCCTGGAATCACAACTAAATTACCAAATCTGCAGCTTCTCACCATAGGGTCCATAAAGTGTCGGACAGCGGTCCTCTAAGGCATAGTCTGGAAAAATATTTTCAGTCAGGAAGGAGCAAAGCAACACTCTCAAATAACAGTTCCATTAATTGATAATGTCTATAATACAATAAAATATGTCATGCTAGCTACTGAGAAGGTAGTAAAATAAATGCAATGGCAATTTTGGAGAGACAGGCAATGTAAAGAGACAGGCAATAGGCAATATGATACAGTCAGTGCATGTATGGAAATAAAAAGAACAAGGAACAATATCATATACGGGTGATGTAGTATATGATTTAAATAGGGAACTGTAATCTATTCTAAGTGTTTGAAATAGTAGTTTCAAAATGTGATCGGCTTGGGAACATGTACGATTTCTACATAGTCTGGCTAATCATACGTGGGGCTATGATTAGCACCAATAATATTTAATTATACAATGGGTATTTGATCACATCTCTCACTAGCAATTTCCCCGCCCCCAACTAGTACTGTGGATCCAATCATGACACGTCACGAATACACGAACATTGTCTAATATATTATGTACAATGTCTAATATCAATGTCTAATGTCAATGTCAATGTCAATGTCAATGTCGTGTATAATGTCGATACGATAATCAATATAGCATCTCATGACTGTAGATCCAAGCTATACTAGTTCGTGTAGCACAGTGTCAAGGATTCAGATGTAACATTTCATGATTGTTGAATTTATAGAAATGATCAAAGAACTGGAAATTATCAGAGAATGTACTTGCCTTGGGTCCTTAGCTGGTAATTATGGATGTCCTGTTCCAGAGTATCCCCTGGGTAAACCAACAGTCCTATAAACATAACACAATTATAACACTTGTATCAGATGCTACGCTAACACACAGTCTATAAACACTGGCCTCAGGGCCATGCCAGGCAGGGTGCTAGTCAGCTAGGGTCACCTAGTAGGGATAAAACACATTACCTATTTTTAATCATTAATACCTACCATATATATATATACCAATTAAACATACTGTTAATAATTAAACATAATACATATATATTATTATTCCAAAGTATACAAAATAGGTATAACTGTATGTACATAGTGGAAGTATATATTATTTGTTTATGAAAAATGTACATAAGTCCCATTATAAGAATATATATACATATACATTTATACCAAAATATGTATTTTATTACATGTATTCTATATGAAATATACCCAAATAAATATATGTAGGTTTATACAAAAATATACATACATATATATATATATCAAAAATAATTATACACAAAAATATATATACATTTATACCAGTTAAATTTAATACATACACTTACATACATTAATTAAATATATACATATACATATATATTAAATTATATATACATTAACATACACATTAATTATATACACATTAACATACACCTTGGTTATATATATATTCATTAACTATACATTGATTATTATATACAAATACCTATACTAGTATATACATATACATTACATATTAATTTATTTACACATACATACCTACATACATTATATATAAAGAAAGAGGGATGGGGGAAAGAAGAGGCTTACTGTTTACAGAGGTTGGGGTCGGCCGGCCGCCTGACCGGAGGGGGAGAGCCGTCGGGGTGGCTGTCAGCGGCCCGCCGGAGAGGAGGGATGGATGGATGGATGGATGGATGAATCCTGTGGTGGTGGTGGTGGATGACGGCTCTAATGGTGGAGGAGATTCCCATGGGGGTGGCCGGAGTAGGGAGCAGTGGTGGGGGAGGAAGGAGCTAAGAGGAGGAGGCTCGCGGTGGTGATAGGTGTAGAGGTGGTGGTGATTGACAGCAGGGAGGAATGGGGGAGCAGGCCGGCTGATGGTGGTGGTGGTGTTAAGTGATGGTGGCTGCCGGAGGGGTGCCACGAGAAGGAGGAAAGTGATACGGGGAGGATGAGGGAGGAGTTGCAGCCGCCGTGGGGATGAGAAGGCAGCGGCGAGGAGGATGCTCGGGGTCGGGCTCGGCCGCCGGGCTGGAGGAGCGGTGAGCGTGGAGCCGAGGAGGAGAGTCGCCGGAGTACAGGGGCCGCCAGAGGACCACCGCAGAGGGAGGAGCAGTCCGCCGGAATCAGTGAACAGCGGGAGAGCGGGCAGTCAGCGGGCCGCCGGAGGATCGGGCTGCGGGGAACTCGGCCGCCGGCTGAACAGTGAGTAGGGGTTGAGCACAGTATCCCCCCCTTTTCTCCTTTTGAATTCAAAAACTTAAATAAAGAAGAAGGAGAAGAAGGAAGGAAAGAGAAGGAGAAAGAAAAGAGAAGAAGAAAAGAAGAAAAGTGGAGAAGAGAATAGGAAGGAGTTTCCTACGTTGAGGATGGAGGAGGCTTGTGAGGTGGGGGAAAACCTAGGTTGTCTAGGGATTAGGGTTGATGTAGACATAACATTATATAGGGAAGAGGGTTTGTGAATCTAAAGGTGAGGATGCACCCAATTAAATGGGTGGTCCAGTTTGTTCATGAAGGAAATTTCATGTGGAAAAAATGCAATTTGGTCCACAAATAAATAACCTTTCCATTTGGTCTTGGACAATGGGTGATGACACCTACAATTGAATAATTGCAACTTAGCCCACTTAAATTCGGGAAATTGCACAAACGCATAAAATGACGAAAATTTGGCGGGCAATTCGGTGTTCGATATTTTGTAGGGTCAGGGGCACTGTATGGTCGGTATGGGCTCAAATAGCAGGGCACTGGAATTAA
Organism: Iris macrosiphon; assembly: GCA_036927795.1. NCBI lineage: Eukaryota > Viridiplantae > Streptophyta > Magnoliopsida > Asparagales > Iridaceae > Iris > Iris macrosiphon. The sequence goes on along the minus strand of JAYESA010000008.1, from coordinate 104,797,822 downwards.
ATTGGAATTTCAGAATTAGTTAAAATAGTATCCTCAATTTAATTAGAAATAAAATGTAAGATGTGTTCTAAAATTAATTAGGAGTACATGGGATCAAAATCAGGTCAGGTCATCAATGCCAATAATGAAGAAGACTCAGAACAGAATATTACCCTAATTTGGGCCGCACGAAAAATAGGTCAAGATTGTCTCCAATTTTCGATTGGAACGCACAACGATACAAAATAGGAATTTATTAAATAACGTCCGCGATGATTTTTGTGCGGCTAGAATTAATGTACAGAGAGCACAATTATGAGTTGCAAAAATAGCAGAATGGAAGACGGGCACGTCTAGGGCAAGATTGTGAAATTTGTTGGAAGACAAAAGTCAGGGTAGTGCTCCAAATATCGAAGCAAAGGCAACGCGCGATAATTAAATAAATACGGTAATTAATTACAATCTTCAATAAATAAATTCTAGATAAAATAATTAAATCCTGAATTCTATAATTCGGACAGGTGTTCGTCTACTGGGCTTCTAGGTCAATTCTGCTAGCTAAAAATAAATGAACACTGCATCTAATACTATATTTAATTACACATCACACATAATTATTTAAATCAATTAATTATCATGCAATTACATAATTGTAACTACCCTAATATTAAATATTATAAAAAGTCAAAAATACCCCTGTTTTCGGAATGTGGTAGTGACAAGTCTACCCACCTTAAAAGAATTTCGTCCTCAAAATTTAAAATCCTCATATTAGTGTTTAATCTTACACATTATTATTTCCTTCAAATTTAAATTCATCATCCATAAAATCAGGTTATAATCCACGATGTCTTTTCACAATCTTTCAAAAATTTCGAATTATTGCATTCCTGAAAAATCCTCGAAATAAAATCAAAGTCCGTTTCTATCAAAAATTCCCTGAAATTTTTAGTTAACAATTCAATACTCAGAATTTAATATCCACTCCTCAAATTTGATTTTAATCAACGCACATATAGAATGTAATCTCGTCCCACAAGATTTGAATTTAAACATAAATCTATAAATAATTTTATTCCTCGATTTCCTCTTTCCTCAAAATACTCAACAATGCCACATCCAAATATAACATTTTAAAATTCATAACTTGCAATCAATTAGATATATTAATAATCCCCCAAATTTCCAAATTTTTATAACCCATTTAATCATGTCATAATCTTTCTGGAATTAATAAGTCATAAATTCTGCCATGTTAAATTCTTAACCCTCTATTTAAATCAATGTTTATCCTCGAATTTTTTTTTTTTAAATCCTCAATTGTTTTTTTTTTACTACCATCGAAATTAAATTCATCAAATCATATAATCATGAACTACTCCATGTTGTTATTTCACAATATTTTTTTTTCCATAATATGCAACGATGTAATACTTATGAAACCTCCAATACAATATTCAAAATATAAGTTCACAACTTGTAGTCCAATAAATATATCGATGGCCTTCTTAAATTCCTCAAATTCAATGATAATTTCAATCATTTCATAATCTTCTTAAAAATCAATGATTTAACAAAACTTCAATTATGCCATATTAAATTCCCAACTCTTTATTTAATTTAATATTTTTCCTCAAAATTTAAGGCACCTTGTCTCTTTTTGTCAAGTCATAACCTCTTCGTTAATCTTTACTACAGTTAAATCCTCAATAATCAAAGTCTAAGAGAATTCTATCTACAACCATACAACATACAACCTAAGGGAAATATGTATGATCATGGTGTCTTTTGTCATGGTATTGCAGTCTCTGTATCAGGGGTACTACTAACTATATTATAACAAGAAATCATGCATACAAGCTACGGTACTAAGGTATCAGTCAATCAATCAATTAGATAGGAACAGAATAAAGGAAAGAACAGAACCTGATAACACATTACCTGCAGTATCGGTCTCCTCGACCGTCATCGCAAATGCCCGCCCTGCTGGGGTGGTTTCCTTTGCGGGTGCTGAGCAATATACGGTTCCACAGGTAGCCTAACTGGATCTCTATAATTTGGAGCTGCGCGCTGGTCGGAAAGATAAGGAACTCGAAGACAATCCCTTACTCGATGTCCCGCAGCGCCACAGTGCAAACAAAGTCCCAGCCTCGTTCTACAGCTCTCCCAAAGGTGACCTGGCTTCTTACAGAAGTGACAAGTTCGTTGATCCTGCTGTACAGGAACTGGTGCCGGGTACTGCTGTTGATACTGAAATGCCCAGGGTTGTTGCCGAATATGAACTGGTGCCTGGTACTGCTGTTGATACTGAAATGCCCTCGGCTGCCACTGGCCAGGATACTGCTGGGCAACTCTCTCAACTGCCTGTAGTGCCATCTGGTGAGCGTTCTCCATGCTCTCTCTCATCAACTCGGTTTGTGCCTGGTGCGCTTCTGCTTGCACCCTCTGAGCCTCAGCTTGAACTCGCTGAGCATCTGCCGCCACTCTCTGGACATCTACCATGCCCTGGATCAAGGTAAACATCTGTGCCCCGTCAATGGGCAAACCTCCGGGAATCGGAGTTGGTGGAGGAGGAAGGTTGTCCGTCACAGCTGCGGCAATCTTCTGAACAGGTGGGGAAGAAGGATCCCCGAAAAGTGTAGAAACTCCCATATGTATCAGAGATGTAGGAGGAACTACGGATATCTGTCCATCAGGTGGAGAGGTGGCAGACCCCTCTAAAGCTGGTGTTCCCGCTCTCATAGATCGTGTCTTCGGCGACATCCTGAAGACAGATCCAAGAATCAATTAAGGCAAAATGCGATATCCTCAAGAAAGGACAGTACAGTTCTAAGAGCAACATTCAAGATAAAAGATTAGGAATAATCCTAGTTGATTGCACAGGTCAAAGATGCATCCAAGGTTGATACCTCTATCCCCTAGGTACCACAGTTCTACTTGAAACATACTCACTGCTGGCTTCCTTACCTACTGCAATCGCTGATACTAGTTATCCTTATCACTCAAGTGCATACCAATTGCAATACTCTATACTAAGTACTGCTCTCTCTAATACAATCTTAGATGGACACCCAAGTCAGTGCGCAGTGAGATCTCAATTATACCCAAGCCAACAGATCCTTATACATGCATCTCATCTACTTATATACTAATATATCTCTCCCACTATAAGATCTTATCCTCAATAAAATTTCTCAAAATAACTCCTCGAATAAATTTTAAAGTAAAATGCATACACTTTCCTCAAGGTTAATTATCTAAATACTGAAATGAAAATTTTTATCAATTCCAAAAATCCTTATAGCTTGTCTAGGTTCATCAACTTGAATCTGAATTCCTCAAAATAAAATTTTTAATAACATACTATCTCAATCTTCTCAAAATTCAAAAATTTGAAATTCATTTTCAATCTTCAATTAAAAATTTTAAATCCACCTTCTTGTAGTCCAATAGCTCTAATGTTAATCCTTTTCACTGTCCTCATCGACATGCGTCATCAAATAATACCATAAATTAGTCTGCAAATTCATCTTGATACGAATTCAAACCCTACCATGAAATCAAAATCCTAATTTAATACCTAATTAACAACAATCAAATTCAACATCAATAAGTGAGAATGGACGGAACAAGGGAATGATTTAAATTGGAAGTTTTAACAAGATTCTCAGGGGTCATCCCAGGAATCTCTCAGGAAATTGTGATTGAGTATTCGCTCTCGTCCTAGTATCCTATGTCCTAGATCCTATCGCAGGCACGCAGTAGTACAACTAAATTGTCGCACTACCACGATATCGCTCTAAATGCGAAGTCTGACCTGCATGGGCCACCACTAAAAACGTGTCACGACCCGCACCCGGTTTAGGGGCACGAGTGCGTAGGTACGTCCAGCCTACGCCGCAGCATCGGCGGTAGAACGCTGTCAAGGTCTTGATACTATCTAACTAATGTCACGCAAGCATCCAATCTCCATAAGGAGGCACGGATGACACAAATAAGATGAACACATACTCAATCACATGATTACAGCACGATAAGATATCGAACAATTAAAATTAAACACCACACAAGTCAACAAGTAATATTCTAACTCAACAATATCCAAGTCTCATCAAAATGCCGAAGACAAATCCGGTACCAAATAGTCTACTTAAAGAACTAACTAAAACAGAAATTTTCGGCTAGACCTCCTGGAATCACAACTAAATTACCAAATCTGCAGCTACTCACTATAGGGTCCATAAAGTGTCGGACAGCGGTCCTCTAAGGCATAGTCTGGAAAAATATTTTCAGTCAGGAAGGAGCAAAGCAACACTCTCAAATAACAGTTCCATTAATTGATAATGTCTATAATACAATAAAATATGTCAAGCTAGCTACTGAGAAGGTAGTAAAATAAATGCAATGGCAATTTAAGAGAGACAGGCAATGTAAAGAGACAGGCAATTGGCAATATGATACAGTCAGTGCATGTATGGAAATAAAAAGAACAAGGAACAGTATCATATACGGGTGATGTAGTATATGATTTAAATAGGGAACTGTAATCTATTCTAAGTGTTTGAAATAGTAATTTTAAAATGTGATCGGCTTGGGAACATGTACGATTTCTACATAGTCTGGCTAATCATACGTGGGGGTATGATTAGCACCAATAATATTTAATTATACAATGGGTATTTGATCACATCTCTCACTAGCAATTTCCCCGCCCCCAACTAGTACTGTGGATCCAATCATGACACGTCACGAATATAAGAATATTGTCTAATATATTATGTACAATGTCTAATATCAATGTCTAATGTCAATGTCATTGTCAATGTCAATGTCGTGTATAATGTCGATACGATAATCAATGTAGCATCTCATGACTGTAGATCCAAGCTATACTAGTCCGTGTAGCACAGTGTCAAGGATTCAGATGTAACATTTCATGATTGTTGAATTTATAGAAATTATCAAAGAACTGGAAATTATCAGAGAATGTACTTGCCTTGGGTCCTTAGCTGGTAATTATGGATGTCCTGTTCCAGAATATCCCCTGGGTAAACCAACAGTCCTATAAACATAACACAATTATAACACTTGTATCAGATGCTACGCTAACACACAGTCTATAAACACTGGCCTCAGGGCCATGCCAGGCAGGGTACTAGTCAGCTAGGGTCACCTAGTAGGGATAAAACACATTACCTATTTTTAATCATTAATACCTACCACATATATATACCAATTAAACATACTGTTAATAATTAAACATAATACATATATATTGTTATTCCAAAGTATACAAAATAGGTATAACTGTATGTACATAGTGGAAGTATATATTATTTGTTTATGAAAAATGTACATAAGTCCCATTATAAGAATATATATACATATACATTTATACCAAAATATGTATTTTATTACATGTATTCTATATGAAATATACCAAAATAAATATATGTAGGTTTATACAAAAATATACATACATATATATATATCAAAAATAATTATACACAAAAATATATATACATTTATACCAGTTAAATTTAATACATACACTTATATATATTAATTAAATATATACATATACATATATATTAAATTATATATACATTAACATACACATTAATTATATACACATTAACATACACCTTGGTTATATATATATTCATTAACTATACATTGATTATTATATACAAATACCTATACTAGTATATACATATACATTACATATTAATTTATTTACACATACATACCTACATACATTATATATAAAGAAAGAGGGATGGGGGAAAGAAGAGGCTTACTGTTTACAGAGGTTGGGGTCGGCCGGCCGCCTAACCGGAGGGGGAGAGCCGTCGGGGTGGCTGTCAGCGGCCCGCCGGAGAGGAGGGAGGGATGGATGGATGGATGGATGGATGATTATTTAATTATTTGATAATTTCTTATGTAAACACAAACCTAAACCTACATTAATACATGCTAAAAAATACACTACACTACAATTACACAAAATAAACCCTAACATTATATATAAACATAGATAGGGGGAGGGAGTCGTATACCTCGACGAGGCTCGCTGGTCGGAGGGGGTGATGGCCGGAGAAGGGTGGTAGAGGGGAAGCTACTGGTCGGAGAACAAACTGGAGGTGGTAGTGGCAGTAGATCAACAGGAGGTTGGGGTGATCGGCCTGCCGGACAGGAGGTAGGGAGGAAGCCGAGGATGTAGCAGGCCGCCGGAGCAAATGCCGTGGAGACGAACGGCGGTGCGGGGGAGTGGCTCGTGGCGTTGAAGTCAGGGAAGAAGGAACTGGCCGTAGGGGTAAACCGGGACGCCGGATGGAATAGGGGTGGTGCTGCGGGGGTGCAAGGTCGAGGTAAGGCTGGACAGGAGAGGCCGGGGAAGGCTGGAGGTGGTGGCGGGATAGTGAACTCGACGGAATGGGTGTGGTTCAGCCGCCAGAGTGTGAACAGGGATGTCGGAGGGGTGGCAGCAGGCTCGGTTGGCCGGCTCTGCAGCTCGACCGGAGCAGTGGCTGGCGCTGCGAGAAATGTTGCAGTTCATGGAGAAGCCGCCGGAGCTCGGTCAGGGGAGAGCTGGAGACGGTGGTGAATGGGGTTGCACAGTAGGCTGCCTCGTGGCTAAAGAGGCTCGGCCGCCAGAGCTTGGGTGGGGTGGAGTTCTTCAAAGAAGAAGGAAGAAAGAAGAAGAAGAAGAAAATGGGAATGGGTTTCGATTTTCAATGTAGAGGAGGGAGGAGAGAGAGAGAGAGAGGGGGATGAGGTTTCTTAGGTTTTTGGGGATTAGGGTCGGCATGGGGAAGAGGGATATGATGGAGACATTTTATAGAAAGGGGTATGATGATTGGAGGGTGGAGATTGGCTCATTTCAAATGTGGGGTTAAGATCTCACATGAAGAGAATTAGTTTCTTCATGAAAAAGAAGGGGAGGAGGGATGTTGTCACGCCCCAGTCCCAAAAATACGTAGGACTATGACACGTAAGCATGCCAGCCGCATGGATATGGCAACTCCGATATATGGAAACCAAACCCATACGTACGCTGTAATATGAATATCAAATTGACAAGTGGTATAACATATGTCACAAGTCACAGGATATAATCTAAATCTCATCCACGAAAATTAATATAAATAAATAACCATTATCTATGAAACTAGATCTCAATATACGTATCTAAGGATGATAGTTGGATGGAAACAAATACACTACCAACTCGAAGGTAAAGGTACAACACAATAAACACAATATAAGAATACCAGCTAACGACCACGGGCTCGAAGAGAAGACATCCACGAAACGTATATAACCATCCAAATCTGCGCTCCTACAAATACTCAAGAACAAATACACCTGGAAGGGGACCAGGTCCTCAGAGGGACGTAACAAGATACAGAACAACAAGCCAATTTGAATACAGTAAACATGCATAATAGGTAGAAAATATGTAAGTACGCTGTACAAGACAATCTATATGAACGCAAATGAGGACAACTTTTCAACGTATGGGCAAGGGTAGGCTACTCGATCTAAGCCTCACAACTCACACACCCGCCAGTGGACATCAAAAATCGTCATACCTCGGGGGTAGCGACCAGCGCGACTCTACAGAAATCGACATACCACGGGGGTAGCGACCAGCGCGACACACACCCGAAGTGTGAGCTATATACTACGGTTTACCAGAGTGGTTAAAAGCCCATATGCCTAATGATTGTCCTCTCATGATACTAGGTGCCATGTGTGTGTCAACATATCTAATATATAGTAATGACTGAAAGAAACTACACATGCAATGAATATACAAAAATGTAATGAATATACACAAATATAATAAGCATACAAAGTACTGTAAACAATTTGGCAAGGTATCTTGCCTGGTCTGAAATGGATGAAGTCCCAACTCAAGGCGTCGTCCGATCTACCCGTCACATAAATTAAACAAGTTAGGTTACAAAAGTGGGTGAATAGTTTTTGCTATTTTAATCTATTTTAAATTAGAATAAAATAACCTAAATTAGTATTTTAATCTTATTATATTCTGATTTTATTACTAAACCCTAATTTTGGTCCAAAGAAAATCAACTTTACGGATTTGTGATCCGTGACACGCAAATCGAGGCAATCTGTTAACCAAAAAGTCAACCGACTCAAATCCTGAATTTATATAATAAATCCTATAGATTTTAGCACTACATGAATGCCAGAATCGACGGTTTTATAAAATCATAAGTCGGTAAAGAGTTATGGCCACAAGGGCGAATAGATGATAGTTTTCGGTGGTTTCCTATTTACGTCTATATTGTACAAATTTTATAGTAGATTAAACTTACATATTAAATTCTAGAAAAGTAATTTTATGTAAGTTCATCATGTAAACTTTCCGAAACTTCAAACGGTTCATAATTCCGAGTTCGAGATCTCCCGTAATCTCAAAAATACCAAAATACGTCTAATTTTGGACAGCTGACACTTTTAGAATTTTCTAGAAAATAGGTTCATAAATTATTAAAATAAATTATATAATCAGAAAACTAACCTTGATATAGTTCTAACAAAAAAAACTGGAGCGCGTTTGGAGTCCGGAGCTAGGAGATATCGTCTTTTTAATTCGTCATAACTAGTACAAAATGAGGCTGAATTTATGACGAATTTTGACTATTTTTGGACGAAAAAGAGAGGAATTTGGGAAAAAAAAATATGAAGGATGAGGTATTTATAATGGTGGACACTACTTAATTAAATACGAATATGATTGGTTAATTTGGATAGGATTATGATAAATTTAAATAAGGATAGGATATACATGAAGTTGCTTTCCTAGTAGGTTCAGGATTTGAATTAATTTAAAATAGAGTTTGAATTTATCTCAATAATTTATAATCTTAAATCTAATTAAAGATAATATAAATAATTTATAAAATCTTATTAATATCTATTAACACTAAATTTGCATCTATCTAATATTGAGACTATATATATCCAAATAAATCCTAAATAATTTTAAAAATCTAAATAAATTTCTTAAAATTCTAAATAAATTATAGAAAAATATAATTAAATATTTCAAACTAAAATAAATATTTGGTAGGAACAACATGCAAGTATGGTCGTATAGTAAATCATAGAAGTCCTAGAAATTTATGTTTCCTAAGTTTTAATTACCAAAAATTCTAGAAAAATCTCCAAAAATCTAAAATAACCTACAATAATTCTAGATAAATATTTATATTAGTAAATATATCAAGAAATTTATTTTCTAATTAACTAAGAGAATACTCTAAAAAAATTTAATATCTATAATAAATATAATAATACACAAAATATCTATTTTTGGTGAGGGGGTTTACAATCTACCCAACTTACAAAAATTTTGTCCTCGAAATTGACACTAACCCATATTCATAATAATCACTATAGCTATTACACTACATAGCTATCTAGCAGTGCTTCCTAAAAGTCATGGTCTGTCATTCTAACACTTCTCATTTATTGTCCATACACTATCCTATTATCCTCTAACTCGTCTACACTACCCAACTTACAAAAGTTCTACTAGTAGTCACAGTCTCTTGAGGCTATTGTCTAGGTTGTAAGACGAATATATTTATTGGGTCGAGAATCTTGGGGTACTTGTCTTGAATCTCACAACTATGATTTTTTTTGTAACCGTCAAGTATCGTAGTCTAATACTGTCATGCCACCTGACCAATATGTCTGCAAATACTTTGACTACTTTACTACAACAGTCTAGCTGTAGCTGTCGCTACTTTGCCAGCAATTTGTCATAGTTGTTAGTTCGTAACAAGTGCCTTTAATTCTTTCCTAGGCATAGTCTAAGTTTTTGGGCACAGTTAAAGTCTTGACTAACTTATAAAACTATTAAAAGTATAAACTAGTTCAAACAGTCTAACAAATTTCTATTAGCTTAAGGGATGCTATACATGGTTTTTAAAATAATAAGAGGATACAGGTATTGTTATAGGTCATATACATAAGGGTTATTATTAAGAACTCATCCTTTAGTTATTAATCATCTACTAAACCATTTACGTTTTAACTAACAAAACTAAGGATAGGGTCGAAGTAGACCAACAATTCATGTTGGCACGAAAAAGACGTAACTACGATAGGGAGAATTAAGCACGAGATAATGAATGGATAGAGAAGAGAAGATGAGCCACCCAAGGGGGCGAGATAGTGATAGAAAAAGAATACTACTACTGCTGCTCGCGTCATCTATTAGCATCGCGTGTATGCCATCTGGGTAAAATATTAGTACATCCTCATAACTGCTAAACCAACACCTATATAATTCTACGTCTACTATACACCTAAGATCTCGTATCATAAAGGGGGTCATGAGTATGCAATGACGCATATAACTAAGGTCGTACCTGTATCTACGGCTTCCTGTGGCCGCGCTCTCTTGTTTGTCATCATGAGTGCTTGGCCTATGGGGTATATCTAGTACTATTCATGTATCAAACTTATACTAAGCACGAACGTTCGTCTTTCCGAAATAGGGAAAGACGGAAAACAACAATAAAGAGTTCAAGGAGGAGGTGATATAATACAAGTATGGGATTCGAAGGGATTAAAGAATTTTGAAAGGGAGTTGCCAAGGCGGTTGTGGATTGAAATCTTATTTTGGTAAATTTCTATATGCATGTTCATATCAGAACAGTTATGTACCTGACATGATATGCTCTGACCAGTCTAGAGGGCAAGTATATTCGTCTAACAAGTTGAGTCAACTATATCTCAATCCACGTAAAGTAGTGATACGAAGAGCGAACAAGCACACTAAGGTTGATCAGACCATAATACACCGATTCTGATTTAGACAATGTATTAGTGTGGGCCCCCAATAATACATATGTCATGAACAAGCTCAAAAAAAGAATAAGCTTGCAAAACTAAGCTATAATAGCAGCATAAGTCGAGGTAGTAAAAATATGAGTACGTTTGATTATGATGGAGAAAGGTACAAAATAATATAAGTTCACCAAGAAGATCAGTATTGTGCCTCTATAATTGCCATACTAATTCTTTGTCTAAGTCTAAAGTCAACCAAATGGGTGTATGGGCCTCTAAGTTCTACAGTCCAGAATAACACTAAAGTTCTATAGTCTGGATAAACACTATCTTTTTATGCAAGTCTATAGCTGGTGTCCTTCAATTATACTTCATTAATGGGGCAATAGGACTATGTGTTACTAGGTTATGAAACATACTATCCAACTTACAATAATTTAACTAATAGTGTTATTGAATACTAGAGGGTATATACCTAGTATAAGTCATCTTTCTAACCTCTATCAAGCACGAGAGAAGATCGACGTTGAGAAGGGATCAAGAAAGATGCAATACAAGCAATCAAATGAGAATGCGAAACAAAATCAAGGGAGGTGATAAATAAGTGGATGAGATCCTATATTCTAATCCTATGCGCAAGCTTGCTCGGTACAGTAACGTAACCGAGACAATATGCTCTCGACCTGCATGGGCCACCACAAAAACATGTCATGCCCCAGTCCCAAAAATACGTAGGACTAGAACACGTAAGCATGCCAACAGCATGGATATGGCAACTCCAATATATGGAAACCAAACCCATATGTACGCTGTAATATGAATATCAAATCCACAAGTGGTATAACATATGTCACAAGTCACAGGATATAATCTAAATCTCATCCACGAAAATCAATATAAATAAATAACCATTATCTATGAAACTAGATCTTAATATAAGTATCTAAGGATGATAGTTGGATGAAAACAAATCCACTACCAACTCGAAGGTAAAGGTACAACACAATAAACACAATATAAGAATACCAGCTAACGACCACGGGCTCGAAGAGAAGACATCCACAAAACATATATAACCATCCAAATCTGTGCTCCTGCAAATACTCAAGAACAGATACACCTGGAAGGGGACCATGTCCTCAGAGGGACGTAACAAGATACAGAACAATAAGCCAATTTGAATACAGTAAACATGCATAATAGGTAGAAAATATGTAAGTACGCTGTATAAGACAATCTATATGAATGCAAATAAGGATAACTTTTCAACTTATGGGCAAGGGTAGGCTACTCGATCTAAGCCTCATAACTCACACACCCGCCAGTGGACATCAGAAATCGTCATACCTCGGGGGTAGCGACCAGCGCGACTCTACAGAAATTGACATACCTCGGGGGTAGCGACCAGCGCGACACACGCCCATAGTGCGAGCTATATACTACGGTTTATCAGAGTGGTTAAAAGCCCATACGCCTAATAATTGTCCTCTCATGATACTAGGTGCCATGTGTGTGTCAACATATCTAATATATAGTAATGACTGAAAGAAACTATACATGCAATGAATATACAAAAATGTAATGAATATACACAAATATAATAAGCATACAAAGTACTGTAAATAATTTGGCAAGGTATCTTGCCTGGTCTGAAAAGGATGAAGTCCCAACTCAAGGTGTCGTCCGATCTACCCGTCACATAAATTAAACAAGTTAGGTTACAAAAGTGGATGAATAGTTTTTACTATTTTAATCTATTTTAACTCTAAATAAAATAACCTAAATTAGTATTTTAATCTTATTATAATCTGATTTTATTACTAAACCATAATTTTGGTCCAAAGAAAATCAACTTTACGGATTTGTGATCCGTGATATGCAAATCGAGTCAATCCATTGACCAAAAAGTCAACCAACTCAAATCCTAGATTTGTGTAATAAATCCTATAGATTTTAGTGCTACATGAATGCCAGAATCGACGGTTTTATAAAATCATAAGTCGGTAAAGAGTTATGGCCACAAGGGCGAATAGATGATAGTTTTCGGTAGTTTTCTATTTACGTCTATGTTGTACAAATTTTACAGTAGATTAAACTTACATATTAAATTTCGGAAAAGTAATTTTATGTAAGTTCATAATGTTAAATTTCTGAAACTTCAAATGGTTCGTAATTCCGAGTTCGGGATCTCCCGTAATCTAAAAAATACCAAAATACGTCTGATTTTGGACAACTGACACTTTTAGAATTTTCTAGAAAAATAGGTTCATAAATTATTAAAATAAATTATCTAATCAGAAAACTAACCTTGATATAGTTCTAACAAAAAAAATTGGAGCGCGTTTGGAGTCCCGAGCTAGGAGATATCGTCTTTTTAATTCGTCATAACTAGTAAAAAATGAGGCTAAATTTATGACGAATTTTGACTATTATTGGATGAAAAAGAGAGGAATTTGGGGAAGAAAAATATGAAGGATGAGGTATTTATAATGGTGGACACTACTTAATTAAATACGACTAGGATTGGTTAATTTGGATAGGATTATGATGAATTTAAATAAGGATAGGATATGCATGAAGTTGCTTTCCTAGTAGGTTCAGGATTTGAATTAATTTAAAATAGAGTTTGAATTTATCTCAATAATTTATAATCTTAAATATAATTAAAGATAATACAAATAATTTATAAAATCTTATTAATATCAATTAACACTAAATTAGCATCTATCTAATATTGAGACTATATATATCCAAATAAATCCTAAATAATTTTAAAAATCTAAATAAATTTCTTAAATTTCTAAATAAATTACAGAAAAATATAATTAAATATTTTAAACTAAAATAAATATTTGGTAGGAACAACATGCAAGTATGGTCGTATAGTAAATCATAGAAGTCCTAGAAATTTATGTTTCCTAAGTTTTAATTACCAAAAATTCTAGAAAAATCTCCACAAATCTAAAATAACCTAAAATAATTCTAAATAAATATTTATATAAGTAAATATATCAAGAAATTTATTTTCTAATTAACTAAGAGAATACTCTAAAGAAATTTAATATCTATAATAAATATAATAATATAAAATACACACAAAATATCTATTTTTGGTGAGGGGGTTTACAATGTTGACCACGGTCAAAGAAGAGGGTGGCCTCTCCATTTGGCCTTTACCAATGAGGGTGTGCCACATGTCACAACATTTGCAATTTAGCCCCTTAAGTTTGGATAATTGCACAATCACATAAAATGATGGGAAAATTGTGTGGGAATTGGTGTTTGGTGTTTTGTAGGGTGAGGGAGTATTGTGTGTTTTACACGGGCTTAATTAAATGGGCATTGGAATTAAATGGAGATTAAAATAGGATTAGTCAAAGTTGGTATCCCCGATTAAATTAGAATAAACATGTCCTACGCTATTAAATTAAATGGGGGCACTTGGGGTCTCAATTTGGGAGTGACACACAGGTCAAAAATGGTGTGGGCTTGGAGTCAGCCTTGGACCCTTTAGTTGGTCTGGCTCAACGGGTTAAGTTGGTGTCTCAAAATTGATGGTAACGACACAGTTGTCCGACATGGGATTAAATTTGGGATTTTGGTTACGGAAAATTGTGCAATTAATTTAGAGCACAAGGAAAAATGATTTTGAGTGACGGAAAAGTCCAGCGCCTAAATTGGCGGGTCAAGTCATAAGTGCAACAATCAGATATAATTTATGGGCTGATGTTGGGCTCCGAATAATTCAACCATGGTAGGGCGTGCCAAGGGTTTAATTAAAATAAACAGACATAAGCAACCTTACTCTAAACCTCAATCAATTGCTGCTATACCAAAATTTTCCATTCCATACCAGACTATCTATATAAATATTTGAGGGGGTTTACATCCTTCCCAACTTAGAAAATTTTCATCCCCGAAATTAAAAGTAAAGTATGATAATAGCTAAGAGAATTTAAAAACAAACTAGTAATCAAATACGGTACGTAAATTTGTACCTTGCTCCTCAAATAAATACGAAAAATGCTATCGAATGGAATCCTCACACTCCCAGGTAGACTCACCTGGCGAATGATGCTTCCATGCAACTCTGACCAGTCGAATAGTCTGCCCTCTCAAAGTCTTCTCGCTGTGATCGAGGATCTCAACTGGCTGCTCTACGTAAGATAGACTGGGCCCGACTGTAATCTTCGAATGATCAAGCACGTGGCTAGGGTCTGCCACATATCTCCTCAACTGCGATACGTGAAATACGTCATGCACTCCTTCTAATAATAGAGGCAATGCAAGAAGGTAAGCCACTTTGCCAACTCGTTCCAAGATGTCAAAAGGTCCGATGTACCTCGGTCTCAGCTTGCCTCTGCCTCCGAATTTGATGGTACCACGAGTAGGCGATATCTTCAAAAATACATGGTCACCTTCTTTGAACTCCAAGGGTCTGTGATGCATATCTGCCCAATATTTCTGTCTGTCCTGTGCTGCACGCAGGTGGCTCTGAATCTGCTTGACTTTCTCCACTGTCTGTGTCACTAACTCTGGACCAAGTATCTGACGCTCTCCCATGTCACTCCAACATACTGGTGACCTACACTTCCTGCCGTACAGTGCCTCATAAGGTGCCATCTGTATGCTAGCCTGGTAGCTGTTATTGTAGGAGAATTCTACCAAGTGTAGATGGTCCTCCCAAGATTCTCCAAAATCAATCATGCATTTTTAAGACGAGTTCTTCTAATATCTGTATCGTGCGCTCTGACTGGCCATCAGTCTGTGGATGATATGCAGTGCTGAACTTGAGACGAGTTCCTAGACTCTCCTGCATACTCTGTAAAAAATATGACGTGAATCTAGAATCACGATCCGATACAATGCTGACAGGCACTCCATGTAGTCGTACTATCTGCCTCATATACATGTCAGCTAATATCTCTGTGGCCTACCCAACTCTGAAGGGCAAGAAATGTGCAGACTTGGTGAGTCTGTCTACGACAACCCAAGCTGCATCCTTCCCACTAGGGCTCTGCGGGAATCCTGTGACGAAGTTCATGGTAATGTGTTCCCACTTCCACTCAGGAATGGGAAGTGGCTGCAATAGTCCTGCAGTCCTCTGATGTTCAGCCTTGACTTACTAACAAACTAAACATCTCACCACGAATCTTGCAATCTCTCTCTTCATCCCATGCCACCAGAAATGTTGCCTCAAATCTTGGTACATATTCGTACCCTCGGGATGAATAGAATAAATTGAGCTATGAGCCTCGGTCATCAACTCCTGGCGTAGCTCACCACTCGGAACGTATAGGCGATCTCCATGCCTCAATGTTTCATCTTCATGAATCCTGAGTCCCGTCTGCATGCCGGCCTCTGTCCTCTCTCGTAGACGTCAAAATCTTGCATCTGTAGGCAGGGCTGTCTTGATCCTCTCAATCAAAGTAGACTGAACCTCGAGACTGGCCATCTGTCCATCCATGTCTGACAATACAATCTCTATCCCAAGCTCCTGGAGATCCTCTAGTAATTTCCGCCGAGTCATCAAAAAGTATGCCATGGGTTTCCTTCTTAAGGCATCTGCTACTACATTCGCCTTGCCAGGGTGGTAATGTAACTCAATATCATAATCTGTCATCAACTCTAGCCAGCGCCTCTGCCTCATGTTGAGCTCCTTCTGTATGTAGACATACTTCAAACTTTTGTGATCTCTGTAAATCTCAACACGCTCACCATAAAGGTAGTGTCTCCATAGCTTTAGTGCAAATATCACTGCAGCTAGCTCCAAATCGTGTGTCGGGTAGTTCTTCTCATAAACTCTCAGCTGTCTCGATGTGTAGGCTATCACCTTGTCGTGTTGCATCAGTACACTTCCTAATCCGCTCCCAGATGCATCACTGTATACTACAAATCCTCCTGATCCTGAAGGTAGTGTCAAAATAAGTGCTGATGTCAAACGCTTCTTCAGTTCATCGAAAGCCGCCTGACACTCGTCGGTCCAGATAAACTCCTCGCCTTTACGCGTCAGTCGCGTCATAGGCGCAGCTATCCTCGAGAAATTTTCCACGAACCTCAGATAATATCCGACAAGTCCGAGAAAACTCCTAATCTCTGTAACTGATGTAGGGGTAGGCCATGTCTCAACTACAACTATCTTCTCCGGGTCAACTAATAGTCCATCCCCGGTGATTAGGTGTCCCAGAAATGGTACTCTATCCAAGCAGAACTCACATTTGCTGAGCTTGGCATACAGCCTCTCCTGTCTCAGCGTTTCTAACACGATCATGAGATGTCACTCATGCTCCTCCTGGCTCTTGGAATATACCAAGATGTCGTCTATAAATACCACCACGAACTTATTTAAGTACTAGTGGAAGACATTGTTCATCAGACTCATAAATACTGCTAGTGCGTTGGTTAAACCAAACAGCATGACTAAAAACTCATAGTGACCATACTTCGTCCGAAAAGCCATCTTCGGGATGTCCTCTCTCCGTACCTTGATCTGATGATAACCGGATCTGAAATCGATCTTCGAGAATACGCATGCACCACTAAGCTGATCAAATAAATCATCGATGCACGACAGTGGATACTAGTTCTTTATCGTTATAGCATTTAACGCCCTATAATCGATACGCAAACATACCGTCCCTGTCCTTCTTCGGCACAATAAGATGGGTACTCCCCATGGAGGAATACTAGCCCGACTGAAACCCTTGTCTAAGAGATCCTCTACTATAGACCTTCAACTCAACCAACTCTATTGGAGTCAACTCTATAACAACTCTATCTCTCTGTCAGGTGGCAGGCCTGGAAGATTCTCTAAAACCACATCCTCAAACACTTATATAATACGGGGGTACACTGGTTCACCTTCTGCAATGTGTGCCTCTAAGGTAGGTCGGCACCATACTCCTGGGCTCCCTGAAGAACTCAACTCAGGGTAACCTGGTGGTCTAAAAATAATGTAACTACGTCGACAATCTAGTGTCGCGGGGTATTGGTTCATTCAACTCATGCTAGGACGATGTCATCGTCCAGACTTAACCTCCAAATAAATTCTCCTGTTCTGTCTACCACACCAACCCAACAAAAAAAAATTTCTTTCTTGCCTAAAGTATAATTTCTCTCCTCCTCAAAGTTTTCCCTAAAATTTTATTCCTCAAATCTCTTCTTTTCGTTATTTATCTCTCCAAGTCCCATAGTACATTAATGGTATCCCTCAAGCATATACTAGAATTCCCGGAATCAGTTCATTATCTTCCAAGTGAGAGCCTGATTTTTTTTCACCATTTTCTAATATCATTCCTGGTATTGCCATCATATACAACCACTAGTTTCCATCATCAGGCTATGCATTTCCATAAATTATTCTAGGTCATGACCAACAATCTTTCCAGCTCCCAGTACTTCTAAGATCACTGCTATCTCAAGCACGGGTAGGGTACTACTAGGTCCAATTCTCTTGCTAGCCTTCCACACTAGTTCTAGAATCCAAAAAAAACTATCCAACTATCCTAATCTTCTCAGACAATAGTATACGAAATCTGCCTTTTATCGTCTGAACTACGATCTTCTTTTGGAGGGAATCATCAGGCACAAGCGTTCGCCTTTTCGAACAATAGGGGATGAGAAACAATGATAACGATATTGACAGAAATTAAACGAATACAAATTGGAGGTCCAAGGGCGATAATCACATACAAAGTATGTTTTTAAAATCGATTATGGATTGAGATCCTATTCAACAATCATAATATCTATTCCTAATTTGCAGGCTCGCTTGGCACAGTCAGGTAACCAAGACGATTTAAATCGAACCTGTATGGGCCACCACAAAATATGTCACGCCCCAGTCCCAAAATACATAGGACCAGGAATACGTGACACGTCAGTTACGCATTCGACCAGACTCTGGTCTGACTCGAATACGTATAAGCTGTAAAATATAAAGGGCACTATCTAGATATCCCATAAATGTAAACATCTATGTCTTAATCCACAGTGAACAAAAATATACAAGAAAGAGCTACATGTGCTAAAGTCGGCCGCCCAATAACACACAAACTCGAATAGACTCGAGAAGAGATGAGTCTACAAAAACTAGGCTACAATAGCAGATGAATAATCAATATGAATAAAGTAACCATAATACCGGTAGAAATAATATGAGTACCTGGTACGGTGCCTGCAAGACATGCCACTCCATCAGCAACTCTAAATGCTCCGTAATTGTCTATGCTACAAAACTGGCAGAAAACCAGGTCCTCAGAGGGACGTAACAAGGTACAGAAATACAGCATGCCAAAGTACAACAGAAAGTACAAGTGCAACGATGATGTAGTCTAGCATAACCAACTAAGTGAGACACAGTTTGAAGATAATGTTCGACGCGTGGGATGTCCAAAATAAAATCGTAGCTCCGAACACAGAGACACACGGGGCATACCGTAGCTCCGAGCACAGAGTCACACGGGTGATACAACTACTCTAGAATACAAGATAACTACATATACATATATAAGCGCGTGCAGAGGAGCCCAAACGTCTAGTAACTATCTTCCCCTTCCCAAGCGGTTAACGATGGTGCACTGAACCTGAACCTCTATCTAACAGTCTAGACACACAAAAATAACTTAACAAACATGACCCTAAGGTCATCCCAGTCTCTGGTCATGATGTCAGTATCAGGATACAGGAATCTGGCATGATCACAGTGTATGAGTGTGTCCTGGGGTATCGATATACTCAGGTACGTACATCAAGGTGTTACGCACATCTATCATTCATTTTAGGATGTTACGACGAACGTCTGCACCCGGTTGTGATCCGGACGCGAAGTATCGATCGTAAACAAAATATGGGCACAATGTACATGCTAAAACAATAAGATATCTATAACTGAAATAGTGGCAAGGTACACTTGCCTGCGTCCGACTGCTGATGAGGGGGATTCGGTACCACGTCCAAGTCCTCAGGTCCCGTAGTACCTAGAGATAAGATACAAGCTCAATCAATAAACTATCATGCGGCAAACAGGGATGTGGCACACGTCTAAACATATGCTCAGACTCAGCTACAACTCACAGGGACACGACGCTAGAGGGTTGACCAAGGTTGACTCGGAGCACGTTACATCAAATCAAACTAGTCATCTGTACCATATCATTAAACCATCCTCAAATACACAATTAATGATTATTAACCTTTTGTTTCATATCAGCTTTACCAAATCACAAAAGTACTACTCTTAAATTAACCCATCATTAATTTCCAGTCCCTAAATTACCGATTAATGGTCTGATACTACACACTTGTTCACAATCAAACACGCTCCTCAGTGTTCATCAATGTTCAAATATCAGAATCTTATTTCTCAATAATTTAAATCTATTTCCACAATAATCAATTTGCATTTAATTAGGTCGACACCTTAAAATCTCATATGGCGATTTAAATCCCCACTTCATTATTTATGCCCCAAATCCATCCATCATGTATATATTTCATATCCTCAATTCAATCATATTTAAACCATAAATAATTATTTTAGCATTTTTCCAACCATGTATAATATTCAGAACATTTAGTTATAAATCAAATCCTAAACTCCCATGCAAATCATTTAATCATTTGATAATTTCTTATGTAAACACAAACCTAAACCTACATTAATACATGCTCAAAAATACACTACACTACACTTACACAAAATAAACCCTAATATTATATATAAACATAGAGAGGAGGAGGGAGTCGTATACCTCGACGAGGCTCGCTGGCCGGAGGGGGTGATGGCCGGAGAAGGGTGGTCGAGGGGAAGCTACTGGTCGGAGAACAAACTGGAGGTGGTGGTGGCAGTAGATCAACATGAGGTTGGGGTGATCGGCCTGCCGGACCAGAGGTGGGGAGGAAGCCGAGGATGCAGCAGGCCGCCGGAGCAAATACCGTGGAGACGAACGACAGTGCGGGGGAGTGGCTCATGGCGTTGAAGTCGGGAAAGAAGGAACTGGCCATGGGGGTGAACCGGGATACCGGATGGAATGGGGGTGGTGCTGCGGGAGTGCAAGGTAGAGGTGAAGCCAGACCGGAGAGGCCGGGGAAGACTGGAGGTGATGGCGGGACAGTGAAGTCGACAGAATGGGTGTAGTTCAGCCGCCGGAGTGTGAACAGGGATGCCGTAGGGGTGGCAGCAGGCTCGGTTGGCCGGCTCTGCAACTCGACCGGAGCAGTGGCCGGTGTCACGACCCGCACCCAAAAATCGGACATGAGTCATGGGTACGTCCAGCCTACGCCGCAGAATCGGCGGTAGAACGCTGTAAAGGTCCGTTCTAGGTCAACAATCTATCTATATAACTCACAAAAATCTGCCAATAACCTCCCCAAAAGGAGGGCAACCACATAATATATATATGAATAATTCTCTCCAAAAGGAGGGCAACCACGCAATATATATATGAACTCTCAATCATAATAACTAGGGAAAGAAATAAAAGCACGATATGATATCAACAAAGAAACAGAACCAAAGAGAGCAAGACAATATCCAAAATATAGTCCAAGGCCATAATAGCTACAACATCTCACAGCATCAAAAGAATAAGTACAATCATCCAAAATATAATCAGCTGGGAACAACCCAAGAAATCTTCCTAGCTAACTAGGGCGCTAACGGCGTCTCCTCGGCGCACTCCTCCTCGATCTCGGGGTCACAACCCTCGTCAACACCCGGCCCGTAGAACGTCGGGCAATAATCTTCAGGATCCTCTGGAAAAAATATGCCCACTCAGGACTATAGCGAAGTACATAACTCTGAAAGCAACTCCAAATACATGGTAATGTGTATATGACGAGCAATAGAAAAGTATACAAGATGCACATAAAATAAATACATGATGAAGCAGAATAAGTAGCTACAATGTAAACTGGAAAATAATACAAATAGTGGAAAAGTAACTGCATATGAGAAAACATGAATACTAGCTAAGTGCCTTAAGCACAAGTTCGTTATGTGATCGGCTTAGGTTGCACATGAAAAACACTACGATAACTCTGTTATGCGTGAGTTGCATAACTGACATACACATGAATACTGTTTAGATTTGATCACATAACCAACTACTACTCCCCTCTCCCACTAATACTCTTGGATCCAACCACAACACGCTACGTACATGATAATAGTTCGCGCACACGAAGGCGAGAGCACAAGAAGCACATAAGAATCAATACCCGAAGCACATGATGAAATACACGTGATAGAGTACCCGCTGAACACGGTAAGGGGGATAACATCTCATGACGGGATCCACTAGTACCAGCTCATGTAACAATGTGTCAGAATCAAGTATTATAGTTCTAGAACAGGTGATATAAACGCTATCATGAAATGGAAACTATCAAAGGTAGGTACTCGCCTGATATCTTGAGCAACTGACGAGGATCGAGATCCGGACCAGTGTCGCAAGAACCTATTATGAAAAGCAGAATTAAATAGGCTTCTAAGGATTTAAACTGATATAAAATAATTAAAAACAGGCTTCTAGGGATATTCTAGGTCGAACGGGTCAAACCGATGAAATTTGGGTCAAAGAGTCAACCCGGGGTCCAAAAAGTCAACTCTAGGTCAAAACTAGGTCAAACGTTGACTTTTACGGTCAACAGGGACAATTATGGTCAAAGCTAGGTCAAACTAGGGTGCCCCTGAAATTCTAGGTCAAAACTAGCTCATTAAGCTAGTAAACTCTTAAACTCGCCTCCTCGAGATACCGGGATACCCTCGGTATCCGATACCACGCCCTAGGCCACGCACCCCGCCTAAACACGCTAAAACCTATGCTAGCACGCGTAAATATATACACATATACATATAAAAATCACTCCAATACTATTCCTAGGCTATTGCTCAAATACCCCGCTCGAAACTCAATACCTTGGTGAGATACCTTGATATCTCAAGGTATTGGGATATCTCTCTCATACCCCTCTAACTAGCTATTTAGTTAGCTATTTAAGCACCTAGATATATTCCTAGTTAATAATCTAGGCTAATATGTCTATATCTATCATATATTATACATATCTAAGTATCTATATTCATATATATATAGATATCCACAACACACATACTTATATACCCATATCCCTACATATATACATATCTAGCACATATATACCTATCTAGTTATATGTATACATATCTATACATATAGGTAAATATAACTATATATCTATCGATATGTCTATCTATCAATCTACCTATCTATTATAGCTATCTATCTATCTATCTATCTAACTAATTAGCTATCTATCTAACTATCTATCTATTATATCTATCTAACAATCTAACTATCTATTCTAACTAACTATCTAGATATCTAACATCCATCTATCAATCCATCTATCTATCTATCTCTACATAAACCCTCACCCAGCTGCTAGAGCAATGCGGCGCGCGCCGAGCCACGAAACTGCTGATGCTGCTGGCATTGCTGCTGTGCTGCTGCTGTGCAGCTGCTATGGACAGCAGCCCCTGCACGCTGCTGTCTCCCCGCTGCGCTGCAATGCCCCACACACCCACGAGCACGCACACAAACACAAGACACACACACATATATACAAATATATATATAACTACTATATATACACACACACACACACTAACATATATATTTATACACACACACTAACATATATATTTATACACACACAAACACTTATGAATATACGCACATAGCTATATATATAAACACACCTATTTATATATATATGCACACACACACAAATATCTATATATATATATATATATACACACACACACTCAAATATATATATACACATACACATTGATATATATATATATATACATATACACACACGAACACTTATACACATATATATATATATATATATATATATATATACACAAACACGTAGACACACACATATATAAATACACACATATATATAGACATACAAACACATATACATATATATAGACACACACATAAATAAATATATATATATATATATAGACATAAACACAAACACAACACTACACACAACCATGCACACAACACTCCCCAACGCACGCCCAACGGCCCCGACACGCACAAACACCTATAAATATATAAAATATAACACGAGAACTCTAGCACACACTCCCCGAAGCTAACCCAACGTGCGCACAAGTCCGAAACTAGGAAACCAAGTCGAAATGGCTGTTCGGTCATTTCGACGAACACTCGGTGTGCGGTTCAGAAAATCTCCTGAAACGCACACCAAACCAACTCAGAATCGGCCTAAAATTTATCCACGGGTTTTAAATGATGCCTAGATCTTAGAAAAAATGCTACCCTGTCGATTCTAGGCCCGTGGCGAAAATGCACACGCACTTAGAATCGGCGATGATAAAAATCCCAAAAACGCTCGAAATGCCCGTTTCTCCGCGACACGACTTCACATGTCCGAACGGAGACACGCACTCACCCTCAAGACACCCGACAACGTCTACCTAGGTCCATCTAACCTAGGACATCACCCAAAATTGGGCCAATTTCGGATTCCACCCGAAATTGACACAAAACCTAGTGTCAAAGTCTCCAAACTCAACCAAACTAGTTCCAACTTCCTCCCACGGGTAGGCTTAGGGTCTAGAAAGGTTCTAAACCACTAATTACACTACATTAGAGTAATTAGCAAGGGCAAAGTTAGGGTTTACCTCTTGGGAGTTGGAATCCCAAGGCCAAAGTCTCCGATCCACTTGAAATCACCTCCCTCAAGCTCCAAGCCTCCAAATCTAGCCTCTACACTAAGTCTAGGCTCTAAACACCTAGGTTAGGAAAAATTATAAGGTTATGGTTCACATAAAGAAGAAGGAATGGAAGAAGGAAGGAAGAAAAATGGAGAGAACTTACTTGGAAGAAGGAAGGAAGAAGAAAGAAGGAGTGGGGAAGAAGAAGAAGTGAAGAAGAAGAAGGAAATGGGGAATGGCTGCTGTGTTGGTCGGGTGTGGGCTGGGAATAGGCCGGCCAAGTGGTAAAGTAGGTTTCCAAAGTCTCCAAATGTCCAAAATGCCCTCCTCTCACTTGGGTTTGGGTTTCGGGTTCCAAAAGCACTCAAACTAACTCCAAATCTCTCCAACTAACCCACTAAAAATATAATAAATATTCTAAACCCAAAAATAGGTCTCACAAGGGTGTGGGTTGGGTCGAACATGGGTCCACTAGGGTCTGACACGGGTCCAGGCTAGCCAAAACCCTAAAACAATTAATTAAAAAATAATATAATCACTATTTAAATATAATTAATTAAATACAATACACAATTTACCAAATAAAAATAAAAAATAACCATATTTTCTAGAATCGGGTAGTGACAGCCGGCGCTGCGGGAAATACATCAGTTCGTGGAGAAGCCGCCGGAGCTCGGTCAAGGGAGAGCTGGAGGGGGTGGTGAATGGGGTTGCACAGCAGGCCGCCTCGTGGCTGGAGAGGCTCGGCCGCCGGAGCAGAGAAGCTCGGCCGCCGGAGCTCAGGTGGGGTGGAGTTCTTCAAAGAAGAAGAAAGGAAGAAGAAGAAGAAAATGGGAATGGGTTTCGGTTTTCAATGTAGAGGAGGGAGGAGAGAGAGAGGGGGATGAGGTTTCCTAGGTTTTTGGGGATTAGGGCCGGCATGGGGAAGAGGGATGTGATGGAGACATTTTATAGGAAGGGGTGTGATGATTGGAGGGTGGAGATTATCTCATTTCAAATATGGGGTTGAGATCTCACATGAAGAGAATTAGTTTCTTTATAAAAAAGAAGGGGAGGAGGGATGTTGACCACGGCCAAAGAAGAGGGTGGCCTCTCCCGTTGGCCTTGACCAATGAGGGTGTGCCACATGTCACAATATTTGTAATTTAGCCCCTTAAGTTTGGGTAATTGCACAATCACATGAAATAATAGGAAAATTATGGGGGAATTGGTGTTTGGTGTTTTGTAGGGTGAGGGGGTGTTATGTGTTTTGCATGGGCTTAATTAAATGGGCATTATAATTAAATGGGGATTAAAATAGGATTAGTCAAAGTTGGTATCCCCGATTTAATTAGAATAAATATGTCTCGCGCTTTTAAATTCAATGGGGGCACTTGGGGTCTCAATTTGGGAGTGACACAAAGGTCAAAAATGGTTTGGGCTTGGAGTCAGTCTTGGACCCTTTAGTTGGTCCGGCTCAACGGGTTAAGTTGGTGTCTCAAAATTGATGGTAACGACACAGGTATCCGACACGGGATTAAATATGGGATTTTGGTTACGAAAAATTATGCAATTAATTTAGAGCACAAGGAAAAAGAATTTTGAGTGACGGAAAAGTCCAGCGCCTAAATTGGTGGGTCAAGTCAAAAGTGCAACAATCTGTTGGAATTTATGGGCTGATATTGGGCTCCGAATAATTCAACCATGGTAGGGCGCGCCAAGGGTTTAATTAAAATAAATAGACATAAGCAACCTTACTCTAAACCTCAATCAATTGCTGCTATACCAAAATTTTCCATTCCATACCAGACTATCTATAGAAATATTTGAGGGGGTTTACACCTACAAAGGAACATACTTCGAAAAAGCTTTATGTACCGAATGGATGTTTAAACTGCAGCTTGTAACTCCTTCTGTTTGTATCAATGCAGTCTCTACTTCTGGTTATTCTCTTGAGTTGTGGCATAATAGAATAGGATATGCGCATTGTAAACGCATTAACAAGATGTCTAGTCTAGGCCTTCTCTCCAAATTTGGGGGCAAGGAGGTGGAGAAATGTGAAGTCTGTGCGCAGACGAAGATCGTCAGGAAGCCGTTCAGAAGAGTGAACCGAAGCACAGATCTTCTGGAGTTGGTACACTCGGATATCTATGACTTCAAGCAATTCTTCACAAAAGCCAGAATAAAATATTTTATCACTTTCATTGACGATTTCTTAAAGTACGCGTTCATATATCTTCTTAAGTCGAAAGATGAAACGTTCGAGAAGTTCAAGGACTTCAAGGCTGAAGCAGAACGTCAAACCGGTTAACAACTCAAATGACGCAAAAGCGATCGAGGTGGAGAATATCGTTCCTTGGAATTCATATCGTTCTGCAAAGAGCATAGAATTGTTAACGAAACGACTGCTCCGTATTCTCCCTAATCAAATGGTGTAGCAGAAAGAAAGAACAGGACGCTGACAGAGATGATGAACTCCATGTTGCTGACAGCAGGACTTTCAAAGTGATTTTGGGGAGAAGCAGCGCTTACGGCTACGTTTATTCTGAATAGAGTACCGTTCGCGATTGTAGAAGCATGAAAAATATGCCGGATGACTATACACAACTTATTGGTACGGGGCAGTGTAAAGAGATAACCTCAGAGCCATCAAACAGGCAAAACAAGAGCTTCTCAGGACCATCCGCGTAAGTGCAGTATGTCCAGGCTGCCTCAGAGCGTAAAGCAGAGGGCTTCGTTGCCTATACGGCGTAAAACACATCCGCTTTCAAAATGCGGTATTAAAGCGTACGAGGAACACTTCGTGCTCCCCAAGATGAACCTGTCAGACCCTGCAATGAACCTGACGTCTGGACTTCTGACAAAAGGATACGGCTCGGCTACCCAGGCGACGGCCATAATGATAGCACGGTACTGCAACCCAGGCTGTCAGTTACCGCCATCTCCCTCGCGTAAACTACTTTTACATGAACGAGGGGATATGCTGCCTTGTTTTATATACAGGCAGACATGAGCTGTTTATACTCCGCAGTGGATAAACCGCCTGCCACGTCAAAAGTGGCACTTTGTACAGGGCTCGAGGCACGTCTCTGCGATTGGTGCGCAAGACGGTGACAATCTTCTCGAGGCACGTCTCTGCGACGAATGCACAGAAGAGCTGCAGACCTTCAAAAACATGCCTCCGCATTTAATGCGCAGAATGATGGCGGATCTCTGCATTTAATGCAGGGGATTTGATTAAGAATCATCGAACCATCGTGTGGTGACACCCCCCTTGCGTAAACTGCTTTTTTGCATACAAGGGGATACGCTGCCTTGTTCTACACAGGCAAACATGAAACCGTCTACACACCGCTAAAGACAAACAGACTGCCACGTCAAAAGCTACGCTTTGTACAAGGCACGAGGCACATCTCTTCGCCTGATGCTCAGAACGGGGGCAGGCCTTCAGAACACGCCTTCGCAATTAATGCACAGGATGGTGGCAGATCTCTGCATTAAATGCGAGAGATTTGATTATATCTTCAAAAGTCATGATTCTGGCTAGAGACGTCCACGTCAGCACTCAGCATTGCGCAGTGGCTTCTACGCCCCCTCAGCTGTTATGCTCTCAGGGCTTCTACGCCCCCCTCAGCTGTTATGCTCTCAGGGCTTCTACGCCCCCCTCAGCTTTTATGCTCTCTCGGCTTCTACGCCTCCTCAGCTTCTATGCTCACTCGGCTTCTATGCCATCAGGCTTCTATGCCTACCTGGCTTCTATGCCTATTTTTGGCTTTTATGCCATGGTGACAGACATTGGCTTTTACGCCCACCTCTTCTACACGGAGGATACCTACCTACGTGGCTTTTACGTCGTGATCTTTATAGCAACAATACGCGTTGTGTCCCTTAGTTGGACCCGCATTATACGCTCATTCAAAAGATCATCTATACGTAGGCATTGGTTATTTTAACTGTCGTGTAAAATGGTGCTGTGATTTCACTCCTCGGTTTTCACACCAACTGAGTGGTCACTGTCACTAAAACTCTATAAATAGAGACCTCTATCAATGAGGAAAAGGGTGGACAAAATTGGAAGATCGAACCAAGGGGACCAATTGGAAGATCGAACCAGAGAGAGAGAGAGAGAGAGAGAGAGAGGAACCCGGAGCTCAGGCAAGGGGTAGGGATCGACGACCTTGGCATCGTGCATCCACCCTCTTTTGCAACCTTCGAAGCTACCTCCTGTCTTCTATGGCACTTTTTCACCATCGTGTGGTCCAAGGGCTAAAGTGATCGACTGCAGATCAGACACCTATAGCAATTTATACCCAGATTAAATAAATTGTACTCCCACATCCTCATATAGGATTATATTGTACAAGTTTGTTTGTAAACAAAAGAACACGGATCTTGTGTAAACCCCGTCTTGAATACATCTTTCATTCTTTTCGTTTTCTACCACAAACAAGATGGCGACTCTGCTGGGGACATCTTTCTTTTCTGATGAGGAAGTAATTGCTCAACACGATGCGGTACCTATAGGGACCGTGAAGAAGACACTGGTCGTCCAATTCGACCAGTCTGCCTACGAGGACATGCTTCGAACCGGGGGTAGCTCTCACCCTCTCTTCGCCCAAAACAACAGGAAGCTGCGCAAAGTCTGGATGCCCAAGACATTCTCTACCATTCCTATGGACTCTCCGATCTCTCCGATCTCTCCGACCAATGAGGTTGTAGCATTGCTCCCTCCGTGCCCCGCACATAAAATTCAGTCTCCCGCTACGCACGGTACAAACAAAACTTCGGGCAAAGCCTTAGCGCTAACCCAGAAGTATCCACTGCGCTCTACGCGTAGAAACCAGTCTCCCGCTACGCGCGGTACAGACAAAACTTCGGGCAAAGCCTTAGCGCTAACCAGGAGTATCCACTGCGCTCTACGTGCAAAAACCAGTCTCCCACTACGCGCGAAACAGACAAAACTTTTGATGATGCCTTAGCACCAAATCGGAAAAACAAGTCACGCCCCGCACGTAAGACGACATCTGGCCTCTACGGGGAACCAGATGAGCACTGTGGTCTCCACGAAGGGAAGCAAGCAGCAGAGTATTCAACTCCTCGGCCTTTACGCTGACGAGGGGGCAATCTGCATAACCTTCAGATTACGCGAGAACCGACGGCCGGCTGAGGACCTCTTCAGCTTTACGCCCGTTTGAGCAAAACTCTAAATTATGCCAGGCGAAATCCCTCGGCGTAAAGCAAGCTCAAGATGCGGAGAGGCACCCTCCCCCAGGGTTATCCGCCACCATAGCCAACCTGTTATACACAGGTGGCACAGCAAGAGCCATAGTGCCAAAACTCCGCATGCCCACTGACGGGAACAGAAGAAATAAGCAATCGTCTTCTTCTGCAATTCCTCCTAACCTGCATACA
Source organism: Iris macrosiphon (assembly GCA_036927795.1). Taxonomy (NCBI): domain Eukaryota; kingdom Viridiplantae; phylum Streptophyta; class Magnoliopsida; order Asparagales; family Iridaceae; genus Iris; species Iris macrosiphon. The sequence goes on along the minus strand of JAYESA010000008.1, from coordinate 104,767,878 downwards.
CATCTGATCCAGAGACGCAAAGACAGGAGTCGCGAGCAGGATCCAGATCCCCTAGGCGTCAAATGGGGAGAGATCGTGTGGGAAGATGCGTCAACGTCTAAAGTCATCATAATATATAAACCATGTGAAAGTGGGACCTTCTTTGTCCCACCAACTCGTGACGACCAGCATCCGATAGTCTTCAGTCCCGGGCAGAGCGGTCCGATTGTACAAAAAGATTTTCGCGAGTCTGAGGGAGGGAAAATGCAAATCCACAGGTATAGCCCTCAATCTCTGAAGATTATACAGAACATGGGTTACGATTTAAAATTAAAGCAGGGCCTCAACTATGGGAGAGGCAGGAGAACACCGTTGCATAATAATCCTTACTATCGACAAACTCGTTTCGGGTTGGGATACACTGCATCCCCTGCACACTCCAAACTTCCAGAGGATGAGCCTATAATACCAGAGGCAGGTCCTTCCAAACCAACTTCTAGGAACAAATACAACGACAAGACGGGGGGGTAGAACCCTATCAAAATCTAGATACAATGCAACAAGGGCGGCCCTCCCGGAAGATCAAAGGACTCGGGCATCAGGATCCCGAAAATCGAAAAGGGCCTTTTCCTTCAAGGAAGACGACGTCGTTGAAATCTTCAACATGTTGATAAAAGAAAACAAAATCCAGGTTCCCAACGTCAGATACCCCGAGAGCGCCGGCGAAGTCAATGATCCAGATTATTGTCTCTTCCATCAGTACGTTCATCACCCTACGAGGACCTGCTGTTTGTTAAAAAGAAAAATTCAGGAGCTGATCAACACCAAGGTCATCACTTTACATCTATAAATAAGGGAACAATCAAGCTGAGCTGGGTCCACCTTTTGCTTCCTCAAGAAAGGTACCGGATGATGAACCCCTGAAAGTGTCCCCGGTAGATCCTACAGGTCTATCCCCACTCGGGAAAATTATTATATAGTAAAGATTTCTTCGAAAGAAGTTTGTCATTTGTTTGACTATCAATTATCATCAGTTGTCATCTACACTTAACATTCGTACTTAACCCTAAGTACACCATCAGTGTTAAGTCCACTAAAACTGCCGTACTACCCCTGTCAATCACGGTAAAGGGACGAACCACTCGTCCAAGAGCCGTGGAACCTATGGCTATCCACCTGAACAAATCCAGATCAGGAAAAGGGGGTGATCCTCTCGTGATCACTTTGAACCAGAAGCTTCCTCCCTTGGTCATCAACCTTCGACGCAACAAGCAGCCGACTGATGTAAATACAACCAGGAACGGAGTTCCAGATGATAATAAACATCCCCTTTTCCAGTATGTCAGCGCTCCGATTCTGAACCAGGAATCCTCTCCCCATGACGATATAGAACCTATAGCACAAAAATTCTTGGCAGCTATGGATTGCTATCATCCGTACATATGGGAGGTGACATCATCATCCAATGTCGTCACGACATACGGACCGCAAGAGGACTCTATCTTCCTTGTCCCGCCTACCTGCAGCAGTCAGCGTACAATAGTCTTCGGCCACGAACGCAATCAACCGACTGTCCAAGAAGATTCTTTCAATGACGATGCTGGGAGAATGCAGGTTCACCAATACAGTCCACAGGTATTGAGGATCATGCAAAACATGGGCTACGACTTGAAGCGGAAGCCAGGCCTCAACTATGGAAAGGGCAGGCGAACGCCACTGTTCGGCAATCCCTGCTATCAATAAACCTGTTTTGGGTAAGGGTATGCCACCTCCTCCAAATCAAGCAAGGATGTCATTTCCTCCTTTCAAGATGGCTCGTCGCCCTCCGACTCACCTGATGCTCTCGAACAAACATTATCAGTAAATATGGTAGTGACAGATCCCTTTGAAGCAGACGAACCAGAGCCTGAACCGTTTAAAAATGACTCTTGGGCTCAACAAATGGATACACAATGGGAGTTCCGCTTCGAACAGAAAGAACCTCCCACTGAAGATGAAGTTATCCAGATCGACATTGGGGATACACTCTCACCAAGACCGATATTTATCAGTAATAATCTTTCCCCAGCTGAAAGGGAAGAAGTTATTCGACTGATAAAAGAATACATCGACGTCTTTGCGTGAAATTACGAGGATATGCCAGGACTTGATCCAAAGATGGCTACCCACAAGCTTAATATATCGCCCGATTCAAAGCCTGTAAAGCAGCACCAGCGCCGGTTCTGCCCGGATATGATGGACGCCATTGAAGCCGAAGTCAAGAAGTTGATAGCCTGCGGGTTCATCCGGGAAGAACAACATCCCGACTGGGTCGCCAACGTTGTCCCAGTCATGAAGAAAAATAGGAAAATACGCATCTGCATCGATTACCGAGATCTGAATGCAGCCTGCCCCAAGGATGAGTTCCCTCTACCCATCACGGACATCATGATCGACAACACCTGCGGTTTTGAAAGCATGTCTTTCATGGACGGATCTTCAGGGTACAATCAGATCAAGATGCATCCTAGGGACGAGAAGCATACCGTCTTTCGAACACCACTGGGGGTATATTGCTATACAGTAATGCCCTTCGGGTTGAAGAACGCCGGGGCTACATACCAACGAGCTATGAATAACATATTCCATGAGCACTTACGCAAAACAGTGGAATGTTACGTGGACGACATAGCTGTCAAAAGCCGCCTCAAAGATGATCACGTTCGAGACTTAAGGACGGTGTTCGAGTTAATGCGCCAACATCAACTCAAGATGAATCCTATGAAGTCCTTTCTGGGTGTATCTAGCGGCAATTCCTGGGGTTTGTCATTACCGCCAAAGGCATACAAGTGGACCCTGATAAAGTCCAGGCCATCGTAGGAATGCGACCGCCCCGCAATCTGAGGGAACTTAAAAGATTTTAGGGACGCCTGGCTTACATCCGGAGATTCATATCCAACCTGTCTGGGAGATGTCAGCCTTTTTCTTGCCTCATGAAGAAGGGTGTATCCTTCGTATGGGACGAAGCCTGTCAACAAGCGTTTGACGATATCAAATGCTACCTCACTCATCCGCCAGTTCTGGTGCCTCCCGTCATAGGAAGACCATTCTTCCTATACGTTCGAGCAATGGACCATGCCTTGGGAGCTCTTCTTGCACAGAAGAACGATGTAGGACATGAACAGGCTATCTACTATCTAAGTAGAATGATGATCGGAGTAGAACATCGGTACAACCCAGTGGAGAAAGAATGCTTGGCTCTGATGTTCGCTATCCAGAAAATGCGGTACTATGTCACCGGCCAGACTATCCATATCATCTCCAGGATCAACCCTCTTCGAGTACTAATGAGCAAGCCAAGTGCTCTTAATTCCCGACTCGCAACTTGGGCGATGCTGTTAACACCATATCACATGGTGTACGTCCCCCAGAAGTCCATCAAAGGCCAAGCATTGGCGACTTTCTAGCTGCTCATCCGATCCCGGAGACCTCCAAGTTGTACGAGGACATCCCTGACGAAGTTGTAGAATGCAATTCCGCGATGGAAAGTGACGCATGGCAACTATTCTTCGATGGTGCCTCCAGGACTGGTCCCAAGGAAAAAGTGGTCTCAGGAGTAGGAATCGTCCTGGTTACTCCCGACAAACTCGTCATCTACCGAGCATACTCTCTCAACGAACCCTGCTCCAACAACGTGGCAGAGTATAACGCTCTGTTAATCGGGCTCCAAGTCGCTAAAGAGTTGGGGGTCGAATCCATGGAAGCTTTCGGTGATTCTCCGCTTATCGTCAATCAAGTCAGAGGAATATATGAAGTCCGGAATCCAGACCTCATCCCCTATCACCAAGCAACGGTCAAGATAGCCGTGACATTCAAAGGGTTCTTCCTGGAGCATGTACCTTGATCCCAGAATCTTGAAGCTGATGCCCTAGCCAGTCTAGCCGCAGATTTATCTACTCCTATAAGAAGGCAGGATTCGGTAATCTTTCTTAACAGAGATTTATTCTGTGTGAAAAACAACTCTCACATAGAACGCAGCTACGCTGCACACGCCGATCCTCCCAAAAGAGATTGGAAGAGTCCATTTATAGATTTTGTGGCATACGGAATCTTGCCAGAGGATCCCAAGGAAGCGGTATCCGTCAAAAGACGATCTTTACGCTTCTACTTCGATGCATCTTCACAATGCCTATATCGTCGGACCTATGACGGACTGCTATTGAGATGTCTCTCTGACGATGAAGCACAACAGATTACCCGTGAATCTCACGATGGCGTATGCGGGGCGCATCAACCCGGTCCTAAGCTACAGGATCGTATCAGGAGAATGGGCTATTACTGGCCCACTATGATCACAGACGCAATCAACTATGCAAGACAATGCAGAGCCTGTCAGGTCCATGCAGACTTCATACATCAACCGTCTGAATATCTATATCCTACGGTTGCATCCTGGCCTTTCGAAGCATGGGGTATGGATGTCGTCGGTCCTATTCACCCATCTTCTTCCAGGGGTCACCAGTTCATACTGGCCATCACGGATTACTTCTCCAAATTGGCAGAGGCGATCCCTCTTGCTGAGGTAAAGGCGTCTAATGTGATCAGCTTTATCAAACATCACGTCATCTATCGCTTCGGGGTACCTCGGAGGATAATTCACGACAATGGGCCTCAATTCATCAGTCAAGCGTTTCATCGATTTTGCGATAAAAATCGGATACATAATATTGCCTCTACGGCATATTATCCAGCTGTTAATGGTTTGGCGGAAGCTTTCAACAAAACCATTATCAAACTCTTGAAGAAGTTCGTCTCTTCGAACAAAAGAGATTGGAATGAGAGACTGGACGAATGCCTCTGGGCATACCGCACAATGGTACGAACACCGACAGGTTGTACTCCATTCTCACTGGTCTACGGGAGCGAAGCAGTTCTCCCCATTGAAATCCAGATCTCGTCACTCAGGATAGCCGTGGCTAACGAACTGACTCAAGAAAAGAATGACCTTTTAAGGCTTCAGGAGCTAAAAGGATTAGACGAGAAACGCCTCCAAGCTCAACAGCGCATCGTGCTCTACCAAGCACGTATTTCCAGAGCTTTCAATCATAAAGTAAAGGAAAGAGTGTTCAAAGTCGGCGAGCTAGTTCTAGCCGTAAGAAGGCCGATGATTCTTACTCACAGGAGTAGAGGCAAATTCCAGCCCAAATGGGAGGGTCCTTATGTGATCGAGACGACATTCTCAAATGGCGCTTACAGGTTAGCCCAGCCTAATGGAGACCTGTTAATGGCTTCTATCAATGGCAAATTCCTGAAAAGGTACTATGCTTAACCTCCTCTGCTCAATTGGAATATAGCGAAAACCTCAATTCTGACAAAACTACTTCCAAAATAAAACTAGTTGGGTCGTATTCTATCATGTCCATATAACCTCTGAATAGATACGTCCGACTAATTTGGAAATGCAATGCCTATCATGTCCATATCACCTCTGATAGTATCTTACCTATAAGCCTTAGTCAAAGCATATTCTATCATGTCCGTATGATCTCTGAATAAGTATGTCCTGCTAAAGTTTCTTAAGAGCCTATCATGTCCATATCACCTCTGATAGTATCTTACCTACAAGCCTTAGTCAAAGCATATTCTATCATGTCCGTATGACCTCTGAATAAGTATGTCCTGCTAAAGTTTCTTGAGAGCCTATCATGTCCATATCACCTCTGATATCGCCCTCGCCCAAAACCTGTCATTTACATTCCGAAATGATAGGTCTACAAAGTCAGAAAAGAGTTCGCTTTATTTATTCCCAAGAAAGAGCAAAATTATACCGGGAAGCAAACAAAAGAGTGAAGGGTACATCATTGTGGAGGAGCAGTCAGATCGTGAATCAGCTTCGTCAGTGCAGCTATCCTCTCATCCCGGAAAACCAAGGCATCGGCACGGGCCTGCTCCAGCCGTGCCTCGTTGTCTCCCCTGAGGGACAATTCGGCCCTCGCCTGAAGAACCCCCGCACGGGCAGCTTCTGCATGATCCAGATCCCGTCGCGCTGCGCTCAATCGAGCAGTCGCTACGTCTAGACCTGCCAACGACTGGGAAGCCCACTCCTCCGCCTGAGCGAGCTTTTCTTTCAACTTGCGAGCCCTCGCTACGTTCCTTTCATGCTCAGATTGGCACCTTAGTTGAAGAGCAAGGGCCTCCTCCACGACGGTCGTTCTTTCATCCATCTCCAGCTGACGTGTTTGAATGAGTTTATCCAAGCTTTCCATCTGTTTGGTAAAATACGCAGTCATAGAGTCGTATCTGGACTGGACCTCAGCTTCAATGCCGTCCCGAGTTAGCCGCAGATATTCGTTAATGGGTTGCTCCAAACCATTAACCATCGTCTCCAGGGCATCAGCTATCCCGGTGCCGTTAAAATCCCGGATTGCCTCTATCGGGATCCGAGAGGACTTCTTCAGGCGCTCGAGGTCCAGATTCCCCTTCAGTACCATCGGTATCAGCACTTTCAAAGTAGCATAGAAGACGCTGGTATATTGCTCAGTCAACGCAGCTAGATCCGATTGGGAGCCAGGAGTGGCCGCAGCATTGGCAAGTCCCCCTCCAGGAATGATTGCAGACGAAGTGGTCACAACCGTCGCTTCAACAGGTGGTGCGACCAAAGGATGTGCATCTACAACAACCGAAGTGGTCGCAACGGCAGGCTCTCCCTCTTCTTGGGATATCAAAGCCCCTTCAACAGGCGAACCGGCCCCCGAAGATATTTCCTCCTCAAAGTCAAACGCTTCCGTATCATCGCCAGGTGCCGGAGCAGAGCCAGAAGGCGCTTCAAAGCTGTATTCCCCGTGGACGCCATCCCCTGGGAAGAAGACAAGAGAGTTGATATCAATATAATGGTACTCTTTCTAAAAAGGAGACATAAAGATGACATTTACCCATGGCCAGCGGCATATACGGCGCATCTGCAGCCGATGTAGCTAAATCATGCCTTAATGACGTAATACGAACTGTCATACCTAGAGAAGGGGGTGGGCCAACCGACATCGCCAAGAGATCTACCAAGCCTCCACCGAGACGCAGTCGAGGTTCGTCAGCTGGAACCTCGCCAAGCATGCTCACAGGCACGGCAGGGGTTTCATCCGTTACTGGTCTAAGGAAAGATTCTTCAATCTGCCTCGGCCACGCAGGCAATCTCGTTCCACTACCTGGAGCGGTAGCAACGACAAGAGCAGCTAACGAAGATTCTCCAGCACCGCCAGCCGAAGCTGGGGGTCCCTCTCTAGAAGTCGGGGAACCTCCGATCAGGGAAGCATCCTCGACAGGCGAGACAGTAGGTCCCTCTCTAGGAGCCTCAATACCAGGAATCCAGAGAGAACGATTGACCGTCCTCTTTCTCTTGTGAGAAGAAGCCTCCTTGGGAGCTGCAACCCTTCGCTTCCCAGAGACTACCAAGGCCCCCGCGGGCAGAGGCACTTCACACCTCGGCACCGACACCAACGGCTCATCAGGAGTAGCAAACTCTGCACCCTCGTCAGGAGAAACCGAAGAAACTTCGACTCTTCCCCCAGGCGTGGAAGACGGCACCCTAAAACTCCCACATATGTCAAAATTATGGTGAAAGGTGTTAACCGCCACGTAGAACTGGGCATACGAATATAAGATGCGAAGCTCCGTGGAGGGTGTGACGACCGGCACGATAAAAATTGCTCCAGTGCATCCCATGATGAAATATCGCCATCCTCTGGCTCCATCAATGAGTTCGCCCCTGGACCTGAAGCTGGTGACGGCGTTGCCCACGTGCAACTGGTCGTACCCAAGTTGCCTGGCAAACCGACTAGGCAAGTAAGGCTCGAAGAAGCAATGGTCTTCACTTCGATACAACAAATGGGAGGGCCTGATGCAGATCAACCATTTGAAAGCCTCCGGGGAAAGATTGGTCTTCTCTCCGCCTGAATCCTCCAGCCTAATCCCCGATTGATTACGATGTACCGAGGGGACAATGCAAAGGAGCTTCCAGCCGTGACTGAGGCTCAGTGTCAACCGACAGTCTAAAACTGTGTTCACATTCCAGGAAGAGTCCTTGTAATTCAGCAGGAAGCTACCCCCCCGAGCTACTACCAGAGCCAGGAGACATCACCCGGGGGTTGTGCAGAATTAACCATCCCATCAAATACAGGTATGGTAATTCCACCCGTGGAAATCTTTCACGCCGAGTCTCATCGGCGAGCAGCCCGTCAGTCATGGCTCTCAGGCCGGCCTGTATATGGCACACCATAGCAGGGAGCAAGCCCAGTCTTGCCCCAAACACCAGACGTACCGCAGGCCACAGAATATTCTAGTGAATGCGGTCCGCAGATGCAGTATCGGGCACCACTACTCGACGCAGCCATATGGAGAGGAAACCGGCCAGCTGGGCTTCCTTAGACAGAGGCCTGCGGCAATGCCTCAAGTAGCTATAGGCCTTAGTGCCTTCGGGATACTTTCCTACCCCGTCGTCAAGAATCTGGTCTGGAGCCTTGGCATCATCCATAAGAGCCTCGACGACCTGGGCACTAAGTACTCCCAAACAGTTCACGGGCTCATCTTTGCCCCCCGAAACTTTCTCCTGCTTGGCGGCCCTGGCCCGGTGGAAGAAGAGGTAGGACGTCCACTTGGTGGTGTGAGCCAAATCAGAAGGCTCGTCATAAAAAGCGGTACACGCGAAGTAGTGGCACATCAACTCTTGATACACCTCCACCACCCGAGAGTCCGAATCCCCCGACTCCCGATTGGTGGGGACGTACTCTTCATATGGGGTATCCCCCATCGGCAGTCTCGAGATCACTGCCATCTCATGGAGGGCCAATCCCAACTTCCCCAGTGGAGTGGCGAAAGTCCCGGTGAGCAAAATGTATCGCTCCATCAGCACCAGGAACAGGTTAGGGTTAGGAGGCAACCCAACACTGGTCGCACTCACAGCGGCATACAGCCCAATGCCCTCCAGCTCTTTCTGACAGTGCTTTAAGGCCCAGTCAACTAGACAAGCCCATCGACGGTTTGTTGGGGTGATCCACCCGTTGCATCGAGGATTCTCCTTGGGATATACTTCCCCTCGCCCCATGAAGTCGTTGCAGAAAGTCGGCAACTGGACCGGCTGGATCACTAGACTATCTTCGCTCGGGACACTGCCCGGACACAGTCCCCTGAACAATGTCACAAGGCCGGAAGGACGGCTGACGAACGACCCCTGGTCAGCTCCTTTCAGATGAATGATCTTCCCCGGTTTGCCGTGAAGATCAGGCGTCAGCGTCCACGACATCCTCCTAGGATGTGTCGCATGGAAGAAAGCCGAGATGGGATAATCTCTCGGCATCGTTGGCAGGTACAAGACCAAGCTCCCGGCTGAGAAAACCCATGGCTCTCTCTTAGGCTTCGTTTGGGACCGTTTATCAATCATGTCCCCAAAAAGAAAAGCTGGCTTTATGTACTGCTTCCCGTCTATATACGTCAGGGGCTCCCCGTTAATCATATTCAGCAGCGCCCGCTCGCCCTGAGCTGATATCAAAAGCTCCCTTCCCTCAGGATACTGGGGTCCGGAGATAGGAAATGCCACATGGGACAGATCCTCCAGATAGTTCGAGTGCAGCATCCCGGCAGCGGAACCCATCACCTCGGCCAGTGGAGACTCACCCAATTAACTGTAAAAGTGCGAGAAAAATACGTCATTACAAAATCTTGCAACATGAGGACCCAGAAGCCACAGTCTGTGCTTTACGTCAAGACTGTACAAATTTGGCCATTTTACGCAGGAAGTCTCTTCCAGAGACGTAACTGGCAGCGTACGATCCGTGCTTTACGCTGGGCTACCAAAAATTTTAGTTATTACGCCGGAGATTCCGTCCCCAGGCGTAAAACTAAAATTTTATAGTATACACCAAGTTTTCGGCAGTCAGAGCTGTTACTCTCGAAACTGCGGAAACATGGAACTCTTACGCTGGCACATTAAAAATGTGAGCGTAAAAGATGAAAACGTCTTCGTGCATCATCTTCCTCAAAGAGGCTATCAGCACAGAAGACGACCTAGCACGGTCACGTTCAACGTGTGCGAAGGATTTTTCGTTATTTTTTGTCATCCAAAAGGGCTCTACCTCTAAGGCCGGGAGCGCTGCTCGTCGGCGGGATACTTTGCTTAGGATGAAGTTCGCCTTGCCCGACCGAAGACTCCCTTGCTGGGGCGGAAGGATGAGAAGAAGGACCTACACTCTTTTCCTTAGTGGAGGGGGTTTGCTTCGGCGCCATTTCTGAAGACTCTTGAGTACTCGGAGAAGGAATGGAGGAAAAACTCGAACAGACGGAGACTCTTTCGCAGAGAACGGATGAAAAGTATTTTCTCAAAAGCTCGGGATATATATAGGGTTCGAATCGACTCCTCGAATCCTCGGACGAACTCCTCGAAAACCTAACCAAATCTCGCAAATTAATATTTGGTTATGATTGGGTACTATGGCAGCCCACTACTCTCGAAAGACGGACAGTCAGCAAATTCGAAAAGTTTTTTTTCGTGCAAAGCAGATTCGTGGTTCTACGCTAAGGAGCTTTCTACGCTCGACAGCTACAGATCTACGGTTTTATGCTCGCAAGCTATATGTCTATGGTTTTATGCCCGGATGCCTTTTGTGCTCGGTAGCTTTTACGCTCGAGAGGCTACAAACCTATGACTTCACGCTTAACAGATACAAACCTATGGTCTCACGCTCGGTGGTGTTTAGTTCACGCTCGGAGGCAACAGATCCACAATTTTACGCTCGGAAGATTTCTTTTTCACAGGCTACGAATCTACAGTTCTACGCTAAAGGAGCTTTCTACGCTCGACAGCTACAGATCTACAGGTTTTACGCTCGCAAGCTATAAAGTCTATGGTTTTATGCCCGGATGCCTTTTGTGCTCGGTAGCTTTTTCGCTCGAGAGGCTACAAACCTACGACTTCACGCTCAGCAGATACCAAACCTATGATCTCACGCTCGGTGGCTTTCTACGCTCAATAGGCTACGAACTCAGGATTTTCAGCTCATCTACACTACGGATCTCTGACTTTTCGTATGTCCGAAACAGCAAGGCGGTCAATTACAGGAGTTCATACAGAAGATACTCCGTCTTGGCCTCAACATATCCCAAGTACCCGAAGCATACAGAGTTCAAATATTGAGAAATTACTCTTCTCGGGTTAAATAGAGGTTCATCCAGACTCCAGTCTGAATATCTCGTCTATCAAGATGGCAATTTCAGTTTGACAGCTATTCCTCGACCCTGTTCCAAGAGATTTTTCGAGAAGTCACTCTTGAAGACGAAGTCTGAACAAAATTTTTTTTCATCAGAAGACAGTTCAGAAACTCTACGCGGTTCCTACATTCCTAAAGCAGCTGTGCATCACTAGTTATGCGTCAAAGACAGGACGGGACCTAATACTCTTTCTATCAGAGTCGGCATAAAGAATCAGACGTGTCGAAGCTGCACATATTTGGACTTCACAGCAATGTATGGCAAAGACGATCATATGCAGAGAAGAAAGACGACTTTATTAAAAGTTAAAATCACAAATTACATATGAGGGAAATCCTGTCTATAAGGGATTTTTTCTTCATTTTCGTGATTACATATGAGGGAATCCCTTTTACTTCCTTCGAGGACTTCAAAGCTTTATTCTTCACGCAATTTTATGAGGGAGGAATGGACATGTCTATGTCCTCTCTCATCGAAGTCAAACAGAGGGAAAAGGAGGACGTTCGCACCTTCGTCGAACGTTTTCGTCAGGCCACCTTGCAGATGCCTCAAGGGGTTCCAGACTCTGCGTTAGTAGACATTTACAGGAAGAACCTCCTTCCTGTAGTCTCGGTGTTTACAGGACCATATCAGTTCCATGATTGGCCCTCGTTCATCATCTCGGCAGTGGTCGCCGAAGACAACAGTCGCAAGACGCGCGACAATGGCATTATGATCTCTGCCTCTGACAGAGGCAAAAGGTCATCTCCCAGCAGTGACCATCCTCGCAGCTCCAAGGGAAAAGAAGCTCTGGCGATCAATACGTCCAGACAAAAGACTGCGGCGACCACGCAGACGAGACCCGGGACTTCCAGGCCCGTCGAAGTCTACTCTTTTGACGACGACGATATCCCAAGTATATTTGAGTGTCTCGTCAAGAGCGGCAAGATCACCCTTCCGGAGCTAAGGCGGCCCCAAGAAGTCAGCAGCACTGACGACCCCAAATACTGCATCTTCCACAGATACGTACACCACCCAATAAAGGCGTGTTGCATACTGAAAAGGAAGATCCAGGGGTTAATCGAAGCTAAGGCCATCACTCTGCACAACACCGAGAAGACGGTTACGGCCAACATGATCTCTCTACGGTTTGGCAATCTGCCTTCCCAAAAAGTCTTGGACGGTGTCACACCCATTTCCCGGTCCACGATGAACATCATCAATCTACCTCCAGCAAGGAGTCAAAATCATGACCTGGTACCCCTGACCACCCGGCAGGGCGAGATTATGTGGGTTCATCCGGATTTGGTGTCAGAGCTCGAGGAGGAGACTAAAGCTACTAAGGCTACGTCTAGAAAGAACTCTAAGTACAAACCATGCCATATGGTCGCAACTTCTTTGCCATCAGACAAAGACGAGGTATTTGCTGCAACCTATTCAGGGAAAGCCTACCTCAACGACTACGGAGTAAGTCAGGAAGATGCACCGGCGGACGCTTCAACTGCCAAACCTTCAGGACCAGGCCCCGTCGTACCAGATGCCAGCCCTTCAAAACCGACTCCGGCGGACAAGGGGAAGCAAAGAAAAGTGCGCTTTGATAAACCTGTAAAAAACATTCCAAACAAAGGTTTTGAGAAGCCCTACAACTTCGACATCCTGGCCCAACTGGCTAATACACCAGCCAGGCTCTCTATCTTTGAGCTAATCAGGCTCTCCCAAGACACTCGTCTAGCCCTGAGTGAAGCGCTGATGCAGGCGGAGGCATGCTTGACCCAGCTCAAGTCCCCCGATGAAGAACCAGTGGCGTGTCCTCAATGCCACAGTGTGATGGAGGTGGTCCCAAATATCACTTTCACCCAAGACGACATGCTATTAAAACATAACAAGCATGACAGGACCCTCTATTACACCGGGTACGTCAGTTCCATGGAGGTCGATCGGATTCACATAGACCCGGGATCATCGATCAGCATCATCCCTCACAGTCTGCTCAGACCGTTGAGAATTCCTACCAGCGAATTGGCTTACACCTCCACTACAATCGTGGGTTTTAATGCCGGAAGAAGTAAGCCGTTGGGGAAAATTTGCCTGAGGATCCAGATTGGCAACCTCAGATCGGTGGCCACGTATTACGTCATTGATTCAGAGGTGTCCTACAACATTTTGCTGGGAAGACCGTGGATCCACGACCACAACATCGTTCCTTCAACTCTATATCAATGTCTCAAATATGTAGACCCCCAAGGAACGGTACAAACGGAGGTTGCTGATCTAAACCCGTTTAAAGGAGTAGAATCCTACTACTCCGATGCCGTGTTGTACTCTCAAGACCCCACGGAAGAAGTGTCAAGCGAGGCAGGAAAAGAATCCCACCGGAAGCCAGAAGAACTCTCTACCACACTACCACTGTCAATCAGAGTGAAAGGACGAACCACTCGTCAAAAGCCATGGAACCTATGGCTATTCACCTGAACAAAACCAGGTCAGGAAAAGGGAGTGAGCCTCTAATGGTCACTTTGAACCAGAAGCCTCCACCTTTGGTCATCAACCTTTGGCGCAACGGGCGGCCGGCCGATGTAAATACGACCAGGAACGGAGTTCCAGATGATAATAAATATCCTCTTTTCCAGTACGTTAACGCTCAAATTCCAAATCAGGAATCTACTCCCCGTGACAAGGTAGAACCCATAGCACAAAAATTCTTTGAAGTTATGAACTCCTACCATCCGTATATCTGGGAAATAGCGTCATCATCCAACGTCGTCATGACATATGGACCACATGAGGATTCTATCTTCATTGTCCCGCCTGCCTGCAACTGCCAGCGTTCAATAGTCTTCGGCCGCATGCGCAATCAACCGGCTACCCAGGAAGATTCTTTCAATGACGATACTAGAAAAATACAAGTTCACCGATACAGCCCGCAAGCGTTGAGGATCATGCAAAACATGGGCTACGACTTGGAGCGAAAGCCAGGCCTAAACTACGGAAGAGGCAGACGAACGCCGCTGCGCGACGACCCCTACTATCAACGAACTCATTTTGGGTTGGGATATGCCACCTCCTCTAAATCGGAAGAGGATATCTTTTCCTCTTCTCAGAATGGCTCGTCGCCCTCCGACTCACCTGACGCTCTCGAACAAGCATTATCAGCAAATATGGTAGTGGCTGATCCCTTTGAAGCAGACGAACAGGATTCTGAGCCATTTGAGAATGACTCTTGGGCTCAACAAATGGATACGCAGTGGGAATTCTGCTTTGAGCAGAGGGAACCTCCCACCAAAGACGAAGTTATCCAGGTTGATGTTGGGCGTGAACTTTCGCCAAAGCTGATATTCATTAGTAACAATCTTTCCCCAACTGAAAGAGAAGAAGTTATCCAGCTGATAAAAGAATATATCGACGTCTTTGCATGGAATTATGAGGATATGCCGGGCCTTGACCCGAAGGTGGCTACTCATAAACTCAATATATTGACCGACTCAAAGCCTATGAAGCAGTACCAACGCCGGTTCTGCCCGGATATGATGGACGCCATCGAAGCTGATGTCAAGAAGTTGATAGCCTACGGTTTCATCCGGGAAGAACAACATCCCGACTGGGTCACCAACGTTGTCCCAGTCATGAAAAAAAATAGGAAAATATGTATCTGCATCGATTACCGAGACCTGAATGCAGCCTGCCCCAAGGATGAGTTCCCTCTTCCCATCACGGACATCATGATCGACAACACCTGTGGTTTTGAATACATGTCTTTCATGGATGGATTCTCGGGATACAATCAGATCAAGATGCATCCTGAAGACGAGAAGCACACTGCCTTCCGAACCCCGTTAGGAGTATATTGCTATAAGGTCATGTCCTTCGGATTAAAGAACGCCGGGGCTACATACCAACAGGCTATGAGTAACATATTCCATGAGCATTTACGCAAAACAGTAGAATGTTACGTGGACGACATAGCCGTCAAGAGCTGCCTCAAAGATGATCACATTCAAGACTTGAGGACGGTATTCGAGTTAATGCGCTGACATCAACTCAAGATGAACCCTACGAAGTCCTTTCTGGGTGTATCTAGTGGCAAATTCCTGGGATTTATCATCACCGCCAAAAGCATCCAAGTGGACCCTGACAAAGTCCAGGCCATCGTAGAAATGCGACCGCCCCATAATCTGAGGGAACTACAGGGATTTCAAGGCCGTCTGGCTTATATCCGGAGATTCATATCCAACCTCTCAGGGAGATGTCAGCCCTTTTCGCATCTCATGAAGAAAGGTGTATCTTTCGTATGGGACGAAACCTGTCAGCAAGCGTTCGGAGATATCAAGCGCTATCTCACCAGTCCGCCAGTTCTGGTGCCTCCCGTCATGGGAAGACCATTCTTGCTGTACGTTCGAGCAATGGATCATTCGCTAGGAGCGCTTCTCGCACAGAAGAACGATATAGGTCATGAACAGGCTATCTACTACCTCAGCAGGATGATGGTCGGAGCCGAACACCGGTACAACCCCGTGGAGAAAGAATGCTTGGCTCTGATGTTCGCTATCCAGAAGACGCGACACTATGTCACCGGCCAGAATATTCATATCATCTCCAGGATCAACCCTCTTCGAGAACTGATGAGCAAGCCAAGTGCTCTTAATTCCTGACTCGCGACTTGGGCGATGCTGTTAACACCATATGACATGGTATACGTCCCGCAGAAGTCCATCAAAGGCCAAGCGCTGGCTGACTTCCTAGTTTCTCATCCGATCCCGGAGACCTCCAAATTATACGAGGACATTCCCGACCAAGTTGCAGAATGTAATTCCGCAATGGAAAGTGACGTATGGCAACTGTTCTTCGACGGCGCCTCCAGGACTGGTCCCCAGGGAAACGTAGTTTCAGGGGTAGGAATTGTCCTGGTTACTCCTGATAAACTCGTCATCTACCGAGCGTATTCTCTTAGCGAGCCATGCTCCAACAATGTGGCAGAGTACAACGCTCTGCTAATCGGGCTCCAAGTCGCTGAAGAGCTGGGGGGCATCTCTCTGGAAGCTTTCGGTGATTCTCTGCTTATCGTCAATCAAGTCAGAGGAATATATGAAGTCCGGAATCCAGACCTCATCCCCTATCACCAAGCAACGGTCGAGATAGCCATGACATTTAAAGGGTTCTTCCTAGAGCATGTACCTCGATCTCAGAATCTGGAAGCTGATGCCCTAGCCAGTCTAGCTGCGGATTTAGCCACTCCTATAAGAAGGCAGGATTCGGTAATCCTTCTTAACAGAGATTTATTCTGTGTGAAGAACAACTTTTATATAGAACGCAGCTACGTTATGAACACAGATCCCCCTAGAAGAGACTGGAGAAGTCCCTTCATAGATTTCGTCGCATATGGAATCTTGCCGGAGGACCCCAAAGAAGCAGTATCCGTCAAAAGACGATCATTACGCTTCTACTTCGATGCATCTTCACAATGCCTATATCGCCGGACCTACGACGGACTGCTATTAAGATGTCTCTCTGACGATGAAGCACAGCAGATTATCCGGAAAGCTCACGATGGCGTATGCGGAGCACATCAGCCCGGTCCTAAGCTACAGGATCGTATCAGGAGAATGTAGAGCCTATCAGGTTCATGCAGACTTTATACATCAACCGTCTGAATATCTACACCCTACGGTTGCATCCTGGCCTTTCGAAGCATGGGGTATGGATATCATTGGTCCTATTCACTCGTCTTTTTTCAGAGGTCACCGGTTCATACTGGCCATCACGAATTACTTCTCCAAATGGGCAGATGCGATCCCTCTTGCTGAGGTAAAGGCGTCTAATGTAATCAGCTTCATCAAGCATCACGTCATTTATCGCTTTGGGATTCCCCGAAGGATAATCCATGACAATGGGCCTCAGTTTATCAGCCAAGCGTTTCATCGATTTTGCGATAAAAATCGGATACATAATATTGCCTTTATGGCATATTATCCAGCTGCTAATGGTTTGGCGGAAGCTTTCAACAAAACCATTATCAAACTCTTGAAGAAGTTCGTCTCTTCAAACAAAAGAGATTGGGATGAGAAGCTAGACGAATGTCTCTGGGCGTACCGCACAACGGTACAAACACCAACAGGTTGTACCCCATTTTCACTGGTCTACGGGAGCGAAGCAGTTCTCCCTATTGAAATCCAGATCCCGTCACTCAGGATAGCCGTGACTAATGAGCTGACTCAAGAAAAGAATGACCTGTTAAGGCTTCAAGAGCTAGAAGGATTAGACGAGAAACACCTCCAAGCTCAACAGCGCATCGCGCTCTACCAAGCACGCATTTTCAAAGCTTTCAATTATAAAGTAAAGGAAAGAGTGTTCAAAGTTGGAGAGCTAGTTTTAGCCGTAAGAAGGCCGATGATTCTTACTCACAGGAGTAAAAGGAAATTTTAGCCCAAGTGGGAAGGCCCTTATGTGATCGAGACAACCTTCTCGAACGGCGCTTACAGGTTAGCCCAGCCTAATGGAGACCTGTTCATGGCTCCTATCAACGATAAATTTCTGAAGAGGTACTATGCTTAAACCTCCTCTACTCAAGTAGAATATAGCGAGAATCTCAATTTTGACAAAACTACTTCTAAAACAAAACTAGTCAGGTCACATTCTATCATGTCCGTATGACCTCTGAATAGGTATGTCCTGCTAGAAGTTTATCGAGAATCTATCACGTCCATACTACCTCTGATATCACTCTCGCCCAAATCTGTCATTTATATTCCGAAATGACGGGTCCACAAAGTCAGAAAAGATTCACTTTATTTATTCTCGAAAAGAGCAGAATTATATTGGGGAAGCAAAAAGAAGAAAGGGTACATTATTGCGGGGGAGCAGTCAGATCACAAATCAGCTTTGCTAGTGCAACTACCCCTCGTCCCTGGAAACCAAGGCATCAGCGCGAGCCTGTTCCAGCCGTGCCTCGGGATTGTTCATAAAGGACAGTTCGGCCCTTGTCCGAAGAGAGCCAGCGCGGGCAGCTTCTGTACGCTCCAGGTCCCGTCGCGCTGTGCTCAGTCGACCAGTCGCTACGTCTAGACCTACCAACGACTGAGAAGCCCACTCCTCTGCCAGAGCGAGTTTCTCCTTCAACTTGTGAGCCCTCGCTACGTTCCCTTCATGCTCGGATTGGCACTTCGTCTGAAGAGCAAGAGCCTTCTCCACGACAGCTTTTCTTTTATCCATCTCCAGCTTATGTGCTTTGATGGAGTTATCTAGGCTCTCCAGCTGTTTGGTAAGCCGCGCAGTCATGAAGTCGTATCTAGCCTGGACCTCAGCTTCAAAACTGCCCTGAGTCAGCTGCAAGTATTCGTTAATAGGTTGCTCCAACCCATTAACCATCGCCTCCAGGGCGTCAGCTACCCCAGAATCGCCGAACTCCCTGACCGCCCCAATCGAAAACTGGAAAGCCTTCTTCAGACGCTCAAAATCCAGATTTTTTGCCAACACCATTGATGTTAGCATTTAAAAACTGGTGTAAAAGAGGCTGGTATACAGCTCGGTCAGCGCAACCAGATCTGGTTGAACGCCAGAAGTGGCCGCGATATTGGCGAGTTCCCCTCCAGGAATGATTGCAGACGAGGTAGCCATAGCCGCCGCCTCGACGGGTATTGCGACCGAAGAAGGTGCGACAACGACGGCCGAAGTCATCGGCATACTCGCAAGAGGCGAGGTCACGATAACGGGTTCGTCCTCCTCTTGAGGTGACGAAACTACTCCGGGTGAGCTGACCCGCGAAGGTATTTCCTCCTCGAAGTCGAACGCCTCCATATCATCGTCAGGAGCCCGAGCAGAGCCAGAAGGCGCTTCAACGCTATACTCCCCGTGGACGCCATCCCCTGAGAAGAGGACAAGAAAGTTGATATCAATATGATAGTAATCTTTCTAAGAGGAGACATAAAAATGACCTTTACCCATAGCCAACGGTATATATGCCGCATCTGCAGCCGATGTAGCTATATCACGCCTTAATGACACAATACGAACTGTCATACCTGGAGAAGGAGGCGGGCCAACCGACATCGTCAGGAGCTCTACCAGGCCTTCACCAAGACGCAGTCGAGGTTCGTCAGCTGGAATCTCGCTAGTCGTGCTCACGGACGCGGCAGGAGTTTCATTCGTTGCTGGTCCAGGGAAAGATTCTCCCATTTGCCTCGGACACGCAGGCGATTTCATCCCAATACCGGAGGCAGTGGCAGCAACGACAGCCTCAAACAGGAGTTCTCTAGCATCGCCAGCCGAAACTGAGGGTCCCTCTCCAAGAGGCGGGGAACCTCCAATCAAAGAGACATCCCCAACAGGAGAGACAGCAGGTTCCTCTTTAGGAGCCTCAATGCCAGGAATCCGAAGAGGGCGATTAACCGTCTTCTTCTTCCTCTTGCGAGCGGAAGTCTGCTTCGAAGCAGGAGCCCTTCGCTTCCCAGAGACCGCCAAAGCCCCCGCAGGCGGAGGCACTTCACACCTCGGCACCGACACCAGAGGCTCATCCGGAGTGAAGGACTCCTCACCCTCGTCAGATGAAACCGAGGGGACTTCGACTCTTCCCCCAGGCTTGGGAGAAGGCACCCTAAAGCTTCCACGCATGTCAAAATTGTGATGGAAGGTGTTGATCGCCACGTAGAACTGGGCATACTAATGGAGAATGCGCAGCTCCGTGGAGAGGGTGACGACCGGCACGATAAAGATTGCTCTCGTACAGCCCATGATAAAATACCGTCATCCTCTGGCTCCATCGATGAGTCCACCCCTGGACCTGAAGCTGGTGACGGCATTGCCCACGTGCAGCTGATCGTACCCAAACTGCCTGGCAAACCGACTGGGCAAGTAAGGCTCGAAGAAGCAATGATCTTCGCTTCTGTACAGCAAATGAGAGGGTCTGATGCAGACCAACCAATTAAAAGCTTCCGGAGAAAGATTAGTCTTCTCTCCGCCTAAATCCTCAAGCCTAATCCCCGACTGATTGTGATGCACAGAGGGGACAATGCAGAGGAGCTTCCAGCAATGACCGAGGCTCAGCACCAGCCGACAGTCTAAGATTGAGTTCACATTCCAGGGGGAGCCCTTGTAGTTCAGCAAGAAACTACCCCCCGTGCTACTACCAGGACCGGGAGACATCACCCGGGGGTTATGGAGAATTAACCATCCCATCAAGTACAGGTACGGTAACTCTACTCGGGGAAAGATATCACGCCGAGCTTCATCGACGAGCAGTCCGTCGGCCATGGCTCTCAGGCCAGCCTGTATACGGCACACCATGGCAGGGAGCAAGCCCAGTCTTACCCTGAACACCAGACGAACGACGGGCCACAGGATGTTCCGGTGAATGCTGTCCGCGGACGCGATACCGGGCACCACTACTCGATGCAGCCATATGGAGAGGAAACCAGCCAGCAGGGCTTCCTTAGACAAAGGCCTGCGGCAGCGCCTCAAATAACTATAGGCCTTAGTGCCTTCAGGTTACTTTCCTACTCCGTCAGTGAGAAACTGATCTGGAGCTTTAGCACCCTCCATAAGATCCTCGACGACCTGGGCACTAAGCACGCCCAAACAGTTCACGGGCTCATTCTTGCCCCCCGAAACTTTCTCCGACTTGGCGGCCCTGGCCCGATGGAAGAAGAGATAGGATATCCACTTAGTGGTGTGAGCCAAATCAGAAGGCTCATCATAAAAAGTGGTGCACGCGAAGTAGTGGCACATCAGCTCCTGATACACCTCCACAACCCGAGGGTCCGAGTCCTCCAACTCCCGGTTGGTGGGAACATACTCTTCATACGGGGTATCCTCCATCGGCAGTCTCGAGATCACTGCTATTTCGTGGAGGGCCAACCCCAACACCCCCAGTGGAGTGGCGAAGGTCCCGGTGAGCAAAATGTATCGCTCTATCAGTGCCAGAAACAGGTTAGGGTTGGGAGGCAACCCAACACTCGTCGCACTCACAGCAGCATACAGTCCAATGACCTCTAGCTTTCTTCGAAAATGCTTCAAAGCCCAGTCAACTAGGCAAGCCCATCGGAGGTTTGTTGGGGTGATCTACCCATTGCATCGAGGATTCTCCTTGGGGTATACCCCCCCTCGCACCATGAAGTCGTTGCAGAAAGTCGGCAATTGGACCGGCTGGATTACTGAACTGTCTTCACTCGAAACGCTGCCCGGGCACAGTCCCCTGAACAACGTCACGACGCCAGAAGGACGGCTGACAAACGACCCCTGGTCAGCTCCTTTCAGATGAAAGATCTTCCCCGGCTTGCCGTGAAGATCGGGAGTCAGCGTCCACGACATCCTCCTGGAATGTGTGGCATGGAAGAAAGCCGAAATGGGATAATCTCTCGGCATCATGGGCAAATACAAGACCACACTCTCGGCGGGGAAAACCCAGGGTTCTCTCTTGGGCTTCGTCTAGGACTATTTGTCAATCATGTCCCCAAAGAGAAAAGCCGGCTTGATGTACTGGTCCCCGTCTATGTACGTCAGGGGCTCTCCGTTAATCATGTTCAGCAATGTCCGCTCGCCCTGAGCTGATATCAAGATCTCCCTTCCTTCAGGATACTGGGGTCCGGAGATAGGAAATGTCACGTGCGACAGATCCTCCAGATAGTTCGAGTGCAGCATCCCGACAGCGGAATCCATCACCTCGGCCAGTGGAGACTCATGCAAGTTAACTGCAAAAGTGTAAGGAAAATACGTCATTACAAATCTTGCAACATAAAGACCAAGAAATAACAGTCTGTACTTTACGCCAAGACTGTATAAAATTTGGTCATTTTACGCCGGAGGTCCCATCCAAAGCGTAAAACTAAAATTTTATAGTATACACCAAGTTTTTGGCGGTCAGAGCTTTTGCGCTCATAACTGCGAAAATATGGAGTTTTTACGCTGGCACATTAGAAATGTTGGCGTAAAAGATGAAAATGTCTCTGTGCGTCATCTTCCTTGAAGAGGCTATCAACACAGGAGACGACCTAGCGCGGTCACGTTCAACGTGTGCGAAGGATTTTTTGTCGCTCTTTGTCATCCCAAAGGCTATACCTCTAAGGCCGGGTGCGCTACTCGTCGATAGGATGCTTCGCTCAGAAGGAAGTTCACCTTGCCCGACCGAAGACTCTCTCGCTAGGGCAGAAGAATAAGAAGAAGAGCCTGTACCCTTTCCCTTGGTGGAGGGGGTTTGTTTCGGCGCCATTTCTGAAAACTCGGAGTGCTCGGAGAAAGAACGAGGGGAAAAAACTCAAACAATCGAAGGCTCTCTTTCGCAGAAGACGGATAAAAAGTTTTTCTCTCAAAAGCTTGGGATATATATAGAGTTCGGGTCGACTCCTCGAATCCTCGGACGGGCTCCTCGAAACCCCAACCAAATCTCACAATTAAATATTTGGTTATGATTGGGTACTACGTCAGCCCACTACTCTCGAAAGACGGACAGTCAGCAAATTCGAAGAGTTTTTTGTGCGAAAGCAGGTCAGCGGTTCCTATGCTAAAGAGCTTTCTACGCTCGACAGCAACAGATCTACGGTTTTACGCTCGCAAGCTATCAGTCTATGGTTTTATGCCCGGATGCCTTTGTGCTCGGTAGCTTTTACGCTCGAGAGGCTACAAACCTATGACTTTACGCTCAGCAGGTACCAAATCGATGATCTCACGCTCGGTGGCGTTTAGTTTACGCTCGAGGGCAACAGATCCGTAACCTTACGCTCGAAAGATTTCTTTTTCACAGGCTATAAATCTGCAGTTCCACGCTAAGAAGCTTTCTATGCTCGACAGCAACAGATCTACGGTTTTACGCTCGCAAGCTATCAGTCTATGGTTTTATGCCCGGATGCCTTTGTGCTCGGTAGCTTTTACGCTCGAGAGGCTACAAACCTACGACTTCACGCTCAGCAGCTACGAATCTACGATTTCACGCTCGGTGGCTTTCTACGCTCAATAGGCTACGAACTCAGGATTTTCAGCTCATCTACACTACGGATCTCTGACTTTCCACATATCCGAACAGCTCTCAAGGCGGTCAATTACAGGAGTTTGCACAGAAGATACTCCTTCTTGAACTCAACTTATCCCAAGTACCCGAAGCATACAGAGTTCAAACATTGAGAAATTACTCTTCTCGGGTCAATTGGAGGTTCATCCAGACTTCAGTCTGAATATCTCGTCTGGCAAGATGGCAAACTCAGTTTGACAGCCATTCCTCGACCTTGTTCCAAGGGATTTTCGAGAAGTCATTCTTGAAGACGAAGTCTGAACAAAAAATTCTGTTCATCAGAAGTAAAAGCTCTACGCGGTTCCTCAGTCCTAGTAGCAGGGCAGTTCTAAATGTTCAAAATGCTCAACAGCGTTCTATGGACTATTCGCTATGCATAAAGTACATGACCTAGCACTCTTTCTAAGCAGAGTCAGCGTAAAGAATCAGACGTGTCAAAGCTACACATATTCAGACTTCACAGCAACGTATGGCAAAACGATCATATGCAGAGAAGAAAGACGATTTTATTAAAGATTAAAGTTATGATTACATATGAGGGAAATTCTGTCTACAAGGGATTTTTCTTTATTTTTTATGACTACATATGAGGGAAATCCCGTCTACAAAGGGCTTCCTCATCATTGTCGTCGGAAGATCGCACCCAGAATCTGTTCTACGAGGTTCTCGCATCGGTGCAGGTCTTCCTCTTCTTCCATGGCAGTTCATCGACCACCACAGTCATGAACAAGAAGATCGATGGCGGAAGGATACAGAACTGGGCTTGCATAAATAATGTAGATCCCATGCTCCGTACGCCATGACCGATCCAGTTGAGGCTTCTTTAAGACCCAAACTCGATCAAGGACAGCAGTTACACTTTGTCTGCTCTTGTCCGCAGAGGTCTCTGGGAAAATATACAGCTTGCAAGCCGTGTGGTCAAATACGACCCTTCCCCTCTCCCGAAGAACAGCCATATAAAGTTGTTGATTATCCGGAGCAAGGGAGGCTAAGATATCCTTCCATGATCCATCGTTGCAGTGGACACTTGCTCGAAGACGCCGTCTTTTTCGGTTCCTTACACACTGGAAGAACATGATCTCCTTCTTCCTCAGATCGACCCGACGAACTCCAGCGATCATCTCTGTGTGGTGATGGAAATGTGGGAAGAACAGGTTAACTCCCCCCAGCCTTTTTATAGGCGAAAGAGGTCACACCGGTCCCCAATAAATCCGCCATAAAGTCAGTATAGACCATTTTAATGCCCCATTCAGAAACATTTCGAGTTACGAGGAGCGGTTCATGCTTCATTCAAAGCGTTCCAAATTCCGAGGAATTTGAAAGCTTTGAAGGGGGTCTTGTAGAAGCATGAAAAATATGCCGGATGGCTATACGCAGCATATTGGTACAGAGCAGCGTAAGCAGAGGCCTTCAAAGCCATCAAGCGTGCAACAAAACTTTTTTCCGCTGAACATAGCATGAAATATAAGCTCAAAGGACCATCCGCATAAGGCAGTACGTCCAAGCCGCTTCAGCGTAAAACAGGGTGCCTCATCGCCTCCAGGGTGTAAAACTCATCCTCTTTCAGACGCAGCATTGAGGTGTACAAGAGACGCTTCGTATTCTCCGAAGTGAACCTGTCAGACCCTGCAATGAAGATCCTGCAATGAACCTGACGTCTGGACTTCTGACAAAGGGATACGGCTCGACTACCCAGACGACGGCTATAATGATGGCACAGCACTGCGACCCAGGCTATCAAATACCGCCATCCCCTTTGCGTAAACTGCTTTTACAAGCACGAAGGGATATGCTGCCTTGTTTTACATAGGCAGACATGAGCTGTTTACGCTCTGCAGTAGACAAACTGCCTGCCACATCAAAAGCTGCACTCCGTACGAGGCTCAAGGCACGTCTCTGCGTCCAATGCATAGAGCGATGACAGTTGCTCGAGGCACGTCTCTACGTCTAATGCATAGAGCGATGACAGTTTTTCAAGGCACGTCTCTGCGACTGATGCGCAGAAGGGGTTGCAGACCTTCAAAAACACGCCTCCATATTTAATGCACAGGATGGTGGCAAATCTTGACATTTAATGCAAAAGATTTGATTATATCTTCAAAAGCCGTAATTCCGACTAAGACGTCCACATCAGCACTCTGGCACGGTACGCAGCGGCTTCTACGCCCATCCAGATCCTGTGCTCACTCGGCCTCTATGACCGCTCGGCTTCAACACCCATTCGGCTTCTACGCTTGCTCGGCCTCTATGACCACTCGGCTTCTACGCCTGCTCGGCCTCTATGACCACTCGACTTCTACGCCTATTCGGCTTCTGCGCCTGCTCAGCCTCTATGACCACTCGACTTCTACGTCTATTCGGCTTCTGCGCCTGCTCGGCCTCTATGACCACTCGACTTCTACGCCTGCTCGGCCTCTATGACCACTCGGCTTCTACGCCTATTCGGCTTCTATGCCGGTTTGATAACTATTTGGCTTCTATGCCATGGTGACAAACATTTGGCTTCTATGCAAACCTCTTCTACACAATGGATACCTACCTACGTGGCTTCTACGCCGTGATCTTCGTAGCGATTATACGCATTTTGTCCCTTAGTTGGACCCGCGTCACACGCTCATTCAAAGGATCATCTATATGCAGGCATTGGTTACTTTAACCGTTGTGTAAAAGGGTGCTGTACTTTCCACTCCTCGGTTTCTACACCGACGGAGTGGTCACTGTCACTAAAATTCTATAAATAGAGACCTCTATCAATAAGAAAATGGTCGAAAAATTGGTCAAGAAACCAATATCAGATCCAGGGTCGAAAAATTGGTCAAGAATACCAATATCAGATCCAAGGTCGAACTTCCAAGAAAGATCGAACCAGAGGTCAAGAGAGAGAGAGAGAGAGAGAGAGAGAGAAGAATCCGGAGCTTAGGCAAAGAGTAGGGATCGACGACTTTGGCATCGAGCATCCACCCTCTTCTGCAACCTTCGAAGCTGCTTCCTGTCTTCTACGGCACTTCTTCAACATCGTGTGGTCCAAGGGCTAAAGTGATCGACTGCAGATCAGACACCTATAGCAATATTTATCTAGATTAAATAAATTGTACTCCCATATCCTCGTATAGGATCAAATTATACAAGTTTGTTTGTAAACCAAAGAAGGTGGGTTTCGTATAAACCCCATCCTGAATACATTTTTTATTCTTTCGTTTAATACCACAAACAATATATATATATATATATATATATATATATATATATATATATATATATATATATATATATATATATATATATATATATATATCAAGACGAGATTGAAGAATGAAGGAAAGAATGATTAAAAACTTACTAGTAGAAGAATGATGGAGATGCTAGGGTTCTTGGATGGAGGAGGTGGTTGTGGTGTCCATGTGAAGGGGGGTTGTCGGCCTTGGTAATGGAGGTGGCGGCTAGGGTGATGGAGGAAGGAGAGAAAGTAGGGTTTTGTAGAGGAGATTTTAGGTTAGGATTTTTAGAAGGAGAGATGAGAAGGAGATTATATATATATATATATATATATATATATATATATATATATATATATATATATATATATATATATATATATATATATATATATATATATATATATATAGAGAGAGAGAGAGAGAGAGAGAGAGAGAGAGAGAGAGAAAGAGAAAGAGAAAGAGAGAAGGGGTCGGAGTAGGGGGTGTGCGCACGAATATGGGGAGGAGGCCGCGGGTTTGGAAGAGGGGATAGGATTAGGATTAGGTAGTTAGTTTGTTAGGATATTTCCTAATTAGGTTTTTAGTTATTAAAAGTCAACAACTAACGAAATAATTAATTTATGACAAAAATATAAATTTTATTCCATAAGATTAAAATATTAATAAATAAATAAATAAATAAATCCTACAAAAAAGATAAAGTAGCCTAATTTGGCATGGAGGAATTATGGGTTACTTATTCTATGAAGTTTCGATAGAAAATAACCATAAATAAATTATATATACAAAAATATCTAAATATTAAATGAAATAAACTACGGTTGTTACACTAGTGTCATACTAATGTTGAATGGTCGAATTTTGTGTCACATAAAAATTCTACAAGTAGTGTCTCCCGTGTAGGCTACTTCCTACGAAGGACAATGTAGATTTTGGGATCGTCCTATATCATTAATGTCCAAACTACGATAAAATATCCTAATAAAATAATTAAATTTTAATTAATTTTAAAATAATCTAAAATAAATACAATAAATATAAAATATACACAAAATACATATTTTGGGTCAAAGGTTTTACAGTAAGTCTAAAAAGATACTCTGTTTCGTCCAATTATGCCTGCGTTTGAACCCTTCAAAGTGATCGGCCGATATCGGATCTTCCATCACATTCGGCAATCCATCTACCTCTTTCCAAACTGTCTCCTGCCAGTCTCAACAGGGGAGAAGATAGTTCATGTTTACCAGCTCTAAAGGCATCTCTGTTCCTTCTCCACGGATGCGATGCAGAAAGGAACTGACGGTGAAAATAAAAAATATATACTTTTTGTCCATTCTGGAGACGGAATGTCTTACTCTTTTCCATACATATCGGACATGACAAAGTACCATGAGTACTCTACCCTGTTAACATCCCATATGCTGGAAAATCATTGATATTCCACATGAGAGACACTCTCATCTGAAATTTCTGCTAATTCGATATATCATATGTTCGAACGCCGAATTGCCATAATTGTTTCAAATCATCCACCAACGGATGCAAGTAGATATCGATGTTATTCTTTGGATTTTTTGGACCGGGTATGATAAGTGTCAAGAATATTTAAGGAGTTTTCATACACATCCACGGTAGTAGATTGTAAGGAGTCAAAATTATCAGCCAACAAGAGTATTGAGATCCCGACTGTCCAAAAGGAGTGAATCCATCAGAACATAAACCCAACCGGATATTCCTGGGCTCCGCAGCAAATTCAGGATGACACAGATCAAAATGTTTCCATGCCTCTCCATCATAAGGATAAGATAATTCTTCTTCATCCATCTTTCGTTCCTTGCTATGCCATGCCATATGTTATGCTATATTTGCGGACATATACATCCTCTGCAGCCTCTTTGTGATCGACAAAAATCGCATGTAGTTGACTTTCCTTTGCCCCAAATTGTCTTGTACCAGTCCGCATGATAGAAAATATATTTATCTTTAGTATTGTTCTCCTTGTAGTACAACATATAAACGTTTCAACAATAATCTATCTTTTCGTAGCCTAATCTGAGTTTTCGTATCATCATCTTCGACTTGTAGAAGTTTTTAGACAACTTCTTCGATCCTTTTGGCAATAACTCTATAACAAACTTAATTATCCGATTGTAGCATTCCTGCGACAAGTTAAAATCAGACTTTAGGTTCAACAGCAGCATCACCACCGACATAAAAAAATGAGAATCATAACCCGGGTATAATGGAGTATCAGCATACTTGAACATATCATAAAATTCCTTCGTATCGGGATTAGGATCCTCCGGATCAAAACTTGGATCAGCCGCATCAAATACTAACTAACACGCCAGGTTTCGCGGCCGATATTCAAAGTTATCTCCGAGAGTGGACTCTTATACCTCCGTATTGATGGAGAAATGATGATATAGCGAAAACAAATGTTATCCTTGAGCCATCCACTCCTTGTAGTTCGGTACAAAACCCTTCTTGTAGAGATGTTCCCTCACGAGATCCAATCCACCTATTTGAATGGTATATTACGATATTTGACACAAGGACACTTGATGAGCCTCCCATCCATGAAATGAGGTTGACTACGGGCGTATTTGAGAAATTCCTCAACGCCCGTCATGAAATCATCTGTCAAACCAATCATACTCTCATATCGTCTATTGTACATCCATGATCGGTCAACTAAGTATCGATTCATTGATTATGCATTTACCATATATGTTAATTCAAACAATATGGATAAATAAGATTCAAGATGAGTTAAAATATTTGCTAAAGGATTAGTTTGTTAGGATACTTGATAAGAATTCTCATAAAGAACTAAATATTATAAAAGCTAGAGTTAGGATACTTGGTTTACACGTATCCAAAATCATACTTCCTCGACACTCATCCGAATATGGCCGATACATGTCTTAGCATAGTAAGGTTGTAATAGCAAGTAAAAAATTAAACTTATCTATCACATGTAAACTAATCGGCAAGGGTGACTAATATTTTATTCAATTTCAAAACTACTAAGAAACAACACGAGAAATACTTAAAATTATGCCTATATGTATGAAATATATTTTATAAAATATTATTAATTTATTAATAATTAATTATTTTTTGACACAAAAAATCTAACAATCCGATCTGTAATCGACAATATGGCCAATACTCCGATTCGCGATTCTATATCTACTTTTAAGTACTTAATACCTAATTATAGTAACTACTAATTACTATTCATATTAGTACTCTAAAGTATAACTATAAACGACTATAATACAATTCGATATTTTGATCGATTTATTTGCTCTTTTTTTTGCTAATATAGATAATAACTAAATATACCAATTTTTTTTAAATCAAACCGTATAATGCTCACCCCTAACTGTGACTGAAATTGAACCAAATAATGCTCACTTGGAGGTAGAGTGTGTGTGTGGGTATCCGGATTTGTGTCCAACGTATCGTGTCTATACGTGTCTAACATCCAAGTCCCAAATGCAAAAACTATGTATAACCCCTAAATCCCATATCCAATAATTAAACAAATAAAAACTAGGATTAGGGTTTACCTTCGAGGAGGGGTGGTGGAGAGGGGGTCAAGAATGGGAGCCAGAGTGGGGGGTCAGGGGTGTCAAGGAGAGGGGGCGGAGGGTCAGGGGTCGTGAGGAGGAGGAGGAGGAGAAGGGGAGGGGGTTGGAGGAGAGGGGGGTCGAAGAGGGGTAGTGGAGAGAGGGGTCGAGAAGAGGGGGGCCGGAGTGGGGGGGTCAGGGGTGTCGAATAGAGGGGGAGAAGGGTCGGGGGTCGTAAGGAGGAGAGGGGGTCGGAGTAGAGGGGGTCAGGGGTAAGAGAGGAGAAGCTACCGCCGGAGGAGGATGAGGAGAGTAGGTCGGAGGATCGGGGGTCATGGGTGAGAAAGGGGGGAGAGAGAGAGAGAGAGAGAGAGAGAGAGAGAGAGAGAGAGTTTGGGGGAAAATGAAAATAAAACTAGAACATTAAATTTTAACGTTTGGCAGCAACAAATTTTTCGTCGCTATTCTGTCGTGGCAAAAAAATTGACACCACAACGATGGAATAACGACAAAAATTAATATATATTTCTTATATAAATAAATTATTCGCTATACTGTTGATTTTCCATCGCTAACACAGCGACAAAATTTAATCCGTCGCTGAGATCCGTCGCTATTTTACAGTATTTTTGTAGTGACGTACTGCTCGTGAACTGACTCAGCATCCCTACAGCGAGAGCTATATCAGGCCTGGTGGTACTCACATCTTGAATCATGCACCTGATAATGTTAGAGTACACCAACTGTCTGATACTTTTCCTTGGATTAGGCTTCTTCATCTTCATGTTATACCCGAGGAGTATCGACCCTAATACCCAAAGCGTGTGACCAATCTTCTTATGCAGAGAGCTTGTGA
The DNA here is from genome assembly GCA_036927795.1 of Iris macrosiphon. NCBI lineage: Eukaryota > Viridiplantae > Streptophyta > Magnoliopsida > Asparagales > Iridaceae > Iris > Iris macrosiphon. Next base: position 104,737,041 of record JAYESA010000008.1, on the reverse strand, counting down.
CTGAACAAGCCCACCTGGCATCCGGATTATTGTCACGCACCAGTCTCAAAATCCAAAGGACTAGCCATATGGCAATGGCCAGCAGCACAACTCCAATGGACAAACCCAATTTAATAGACCCGTTAGACTGCACTTAAGTTGTAATACATATAAAATGGTCTACAAATACCTGTCACGGTTTATATATCTAATCTCATCCACAATAAGTAAGGAAATCACAAAAAGACAAGTCCAGTCATAATAATATAAAATGATCTGTCCAACCAAAGTAATATAAATAATGTCACGAGGAACAACTCGTCATCAAAATAAAAAGAAAAATAACTCCAAGTACAATATCAAGAAGTCACTACAAGATTAAATATCTAAGAACACTAAGCATAATAAATGAATGGTGAGAATACCGTGTGCTCAAGAGAAGTCCTCCGGAACAACCTCGTCCTCTGCAACATGTATGTATCCAATAGTAGCACATGCCCCGTAAACCTCGGGATAGCTCTCCTCGTCTATACCTGGGGACATAATCCGGATCCAGGTTCTCATAGGACATAGCAAGGTACAATAAACACTCAAGACAAATAAAATGCAGTAAGTAAATATAAACAGATCCTCAGGACAAGCTATATAACCAGCTAAGTGAAATGCAAATGACAACATCATTAGTACTCAGGATGAGACCACTACAGGCTCTGTGTTGGGGAGCCCATAGCAGCAAGTAGTATCTCGTAGGGCCAGTAAATGTGCCAAGCTCTGGTATAGAGACTAAGTGTAGAAGCATGAAAAATACGCTAGGAAATCTCTTCGTGTAAAACCCTCAAACATGCAGGCAGCCGCATAAAATAGAGCTCCAGCACTGACTTCAGAGCCATGGGCGTACAACAGAGCTTCAACCCTATTCAGCGTACAATATAGCTCCAGAATAGCCTGCGTAATGCATCATTTTCAGACCGCTTCGGCGTACAAAGATTACTACTCGTTTGCTTTTAATGCAGCATGGAGTTGTACGAGGAACTCTTCGTATTCCTTGAATAAACCTGTCAGATCATGCAGTGAACCTGACTCCTGACAAAGAGTACTGCACGACGATCGAGAGGACGGCTGTAATGATGATTCGGCACAGAGTCCCAGACTGTCGTTTAGTGACATTTCCTGGATACAAATTACTTTTACGCATTCAAGGAAATACGCTGCCTACTTTACACAGGCAAGTATGAGCTTTTACGCTCAAGAAGAGACGAAACGAACCGCCACGTCAAAAGCTGCTCTTCGTACAGAACTCGAGGCACGTCTCTGCATTTAATGTACGAGATTTTGTTCTATTTCCAATGACTGGGTGAGCTATAATTAGGGCTAATACGTCCACATCACCATCCCTGCACATTACGCCATCAGGTTATTTTCAGCCATAGGAGCATGCTGTATGCTATCTCCTTGAAATACGTCGACTTGGCTATTTTCAACTATAGGAGTACGCCATATGCTATCTCTTCGAAATACGTGACTCAGGCTATATTTGTAAAGGTATGTGATAAGACTATCTGGTCCAGAATACGCTCAAGACCCCAGTCAATATCAAGTTTTACGTGCTACTTGGCTTCTACGCCAACTTAACAACTATTTGGCTTCTACGCCAACTTGACAACTATTCGACTTCTACGCCTACTTGACAACTATTCGGCTTCTACGCCTACTTGGCTTCTACGCCAACAAGATAACTATTTGGCTTCTACGCCATGGTGACAGTCATTGGATTCTACGCCAACCTTTTTTACGCGAGGGGCAGTTACCTACGTGGCTGCATGCCGTGATCTTCGCAATAGTTATACGCATTACCTCATAATGGGACACGTGTCACACGCGGATTCAGAAGATCATTTATACGTGGGTGGCAGTTATTATAACCGTCGCGTAAAAAGTGCCATACTCTCCACTGTTCGGCTTCTACGCCGACTGGACGGTTACTATCACTAAACCCTATAAATTGAGACCTTCGGCCACGGAGGTCAAAGGTCGAAAGGTCAAAGTTTTTTGAAAGATAAAAAAAAATCGAATTTTTAAGAGAGAAGAGTCCAGAGCACAGACAGAGAGTAGTGATTGGCGACTTTGGCATCGAGCATCCAATCCTTCTTACGATCTTTGAAGCTTCTCCTTCTTCTACAGCACTTCTTCGTCATCGTGTGGTCTAAGGGACAAAGTGATCAACCGCAGATCAGACTCCTATAGCAATATTTCCCCAGAATCAAACTTTTGTACTTAACATCCTCGTATAAGATTAATTATACTTCTTTTTCTTGTTTGTAAACCAAAGAAAGGGTTTCGTATAAACCTAGTTTCATTTCTTTTGTTTATTATCAAACACAAGATGGCGACTCTACTGGAGACTACTTTCTCATCCGACGAGAAAGCCATTGCTCAACACGATGCTGTATCCGTAGGATCAACGAAGAAGACCTTGGTCGTCCAACCAATCAGCCTACGAAGACATGCTTCGAGCAGGGGGTAGCTCTCATTCCCCCTCTGTCCAGGACAATAGGAAATAGCGTAAAGTATGGATGCCCCAGACATCCTTTACCAGTCCTGTGGACCCTCTCTCTCCGATCGACAAGATTATGACTTTGCGACCTGTGCGCTCCGCGCGTAAACTTTGTCTACCGTCTGTGATGTGGTAGATAAAGCTTCTGGCAATGCCTTAGTGCCAACCCAGAAGTCTACACTGTGCTCCGCGCATAAAACTCTGTCTCCCGTCTGTGACGTGGCAGACAAAGCTTCTGGCAATGCCTTAGTGCCAACCCAGAAGTCTACACTGCGCTTCGCACGTAAAACTCGGTCTCCCGTCTGTGACGTGGCAGACAAAGCTTCTGGCAATGCCTCAGTGCTAATCCAGAAGTCCACTCCGTGTACTGCGCGTAAAACTCTGTCTTCCGTCTGTGACATGGCAGACAAAGCTTCTGACAATGCCTTAGCACCAATTCAGATGTCTACTCCGCGCTCCGTGCGTAAAAAGATATCTCCCGCCTACAAGGAGGCAGATAGTCCCTGCAATCTCCGCAAAGGAAAATAAGTGGCATACTTCCCAACCTCTCGGCCTTTACGCCATCAAGAGAAGAATCTGCCCGCTCTCCGGATTACGCGAGATGTTGATGGCCGATTGAGGACTTCCTCAGTTTTACGCTAGCCTGAGCAAAGTTCCAAATTACGCCAGGACAAACCCCTCAGTGTAAAGAAGGCCCGATTCATAGATAGATACGCTCCTCATGGATCATGTTGTACTTATATGGCTGAACTGCTGTATACGCATGGCCGGGAGAGACTTATGATTCCCAATATCCATATTCCAACTGATGTAAAAAGGCAAAATAAGCCTTCTTCTTCTTCTTCTCCTGTTAATCCCCCTGATTTATGCGATTTCTTAATCCAAAAACGCAAAGACAAGGGATCTTCTGATATGTCTATTACACCACCTAGGGAGCACTGTTGTAATAGTCATAAGGTTGTAGTTAATTACTACTGTCCTAAGGCAAAACGGTCAGTTTTCGACAGGTTGAACTACTCTTTGTCCTTACAGGAAGAAGAACCGACATTCACATTGGTAAACATGGCATCGCACATTCCTAGAGGAAGGTCAAGTTCAAGACGTAATCCCTCTAGAACTCCGAGCCAAAGTAGATTCGACAGACTCCTTGAAAACATTAAAGCAGGTGTTTTTCAAAACACTTGCTCAAGGTCGCGGCAATCGGCTTCATATTCTTTCGATTCTGACACTGGGGGTCGCCATTTTCCCGAATCGGATGCTGACAGTATAGATTCGATCTCTACAGAGATCTATACCAATCCCTCAGTAGCATCCAGAGAAATGGGAGTCTATGCCATCGGAGATAAACATGAAGAAGCTTCCCCATCAGGAAGTACGGAACAACGCGTTGCTATTTTGGAAGCATCACTCAAAGAGATGTATACCATGATGCAGAGTATGCACCAAATATTGGTGACTCAAAACACGGCTGCGCCTGTTCCTCCGACTCAACTTCGGGTGGGGGTAGAGATACCATCAAGTCAGGAGCCTATTCAAAATCAAGAATCAGCTGCTCCTTAACCTCTTAACCCGGAAAACGTATTACCTCCTGTTGGGGTCACAATACAGCCGGTCTCCCACCTCTCTGTAGTCCCTCTTCCAACTGAAGATCTGATGCAAGCAGTGCAGGAATTAAAAGCCTAATTTGATGCCCTGAAGCATAAGGATCAGCTCAAGACGTTGGACATCAACCAGCCTTACCCGGCCATGTGGGACGAGATCCCTTTCCCTCCAAAATACAAACCACAGGCTATGGCTTTATTTGAGGGAAAGACGTCACCAAGTCAATACATGAACTACTTCAGCATGATGACGGTGTTGTTGCAAGGGAATGACGTCCTTCTCACGTGAGTATTTAAGGGCTGTCTGTCTGGCGTAGCCTATCAATGGTACCGTAGTCTGGCGGACAATTGCATTACTTCCTTCGAAGATTTCAAGACTCTGTTCTTCGCTCGATTCTAGAGGAAGGAATGGACATGTCTATGTCATCGCTCATCGAAGTGAAGCAGAAGGAGAAAGAAAAAGTTCGTACTTTTATTGAACATTTTCGTCAAGCCACTTTGCAGATGCCTCCCAGAGTTTCAGATTCTGCCTTGGTGGACATTTGCAGGAAAAACCTTCTCCCACTGATCTCTGTATTTATGGGACCATATCAGTTCCTTGATTGGCCCTCATTTATCATATCAGCGGTAGCCGCTGAAGACAATAGTCGGAAGGCACGTGACAATAGAATCATGATCTCCACCTCTGACAAAGGGAAACGGTCATCTTCCAATAGAGACTATCCTCGTAGTTCCAAAGAAAAGGAAGCTCTGGAAATTAACACGTCCAGACAATCTACCCCGATAACTACGCAGACAAACCCTGGGACTTCTAGGCCCATAGAAGAATATTCTTTTGATGATGATGATATTTCGAGCATATTCGACTGTCTAGTCAAAAGTGGCAAGCTCACTCTCCCCGAAGTAAAATGGCCTAATGAAGTCGGCAGTACCAACAACCCTAAGTACTGTATTTTCTATAGGTATATACATCACCCTACCAAGGCATGTTATATACTAAAAAGGAAGATCCAAGAGCTGATCGACGCCAAGGCCATCACTCTGTGCAACAGTGAGAAGACGGTCACCGCCAACATGATCTCTCTCCAATTTGACGATCTGCCCCCTCAAGAAGTTTCGGATGGTGTAGTACCTATTTCTCGAACAATGATGAACATCGTTAACCTTCCTCCGGCCAGGGGTCAAAATCATGACCTGGTACCCCTAACTACCCAGCATGGTGATATGTGGGTTCATCCAGATCTGATGTCGAGGATATCGTAACCATATGACATGGTTTACGCCTTGAGTTCTTTTTAGCCTTTGCAGCTTGAGTCTCTTCCTCGATCTCTGACACCAGATCTGGATGAACTCCTACGGGTATTGTCAGCAAACGCGGTATTGACAGATCCTCTCGAAACAGAGGAGCAAGAATCTGAACTGTTTGAAAATGACTCTTGGGCACAATAAATGGATACACAATGGGAACTCCGTTTCGAGCAAAGAGAACCGCCTACTGAAGATAAAGTTATCCAAATCGATGTTGGGGATAAAATTTCACCAAAATCGATATTTATCAGTAACAATCTTTCCCCACCAGAAAGGGAAGAGATGATCCAGCTGATAAAAGAATATATTGACGTCTTTGCATGGAATTATGAGGATATGCCAGGTCTTGATCCAAAAGTGGCTACCCATAAACTCAACATATTGCCCAATTCAAAACCCGTAAAGCAGTACCAACGCCGGTTCCGCCCGGATATGATGGATGCCATTGAAGCTGAAATCAAAAAGTTGATAGCCTGCGGGTTCATCCGTGAAGATCAACATCCTGATTGGGTCGCCAATGCAGTCCCAGTCATGAAGAAAAGCAGGAAAGTTCGTATTTGTATCGACTTCCGAGATCTCAATACGGCCTGACCCAAGGATGAGTTTCCTCTTCCCATCACAGATGTCATGATCAACAATACTTACGGTTTTGAACGCATGTCTTTCATGGACGGATTCTCAGGATACAACCAGATCAAAATGCATCCTAAAGACGAGAAGCATACTGCCTTCCGCACACCACTGGGGGTATATTGCTACACAGTCATGCCCTTTGGATTAAAGAATGCCGGGGCTACATATCAGCGAGCCATGAGTAACATATTCCATAAACATCTACACAAAATAGTGGAGTGTTACGTAGACAACATCGCTGTCAAAAGCCGTCTCAAGGGTACTCATATCCAAGACTTGAAGACGGTGTTCGAATTGATGCGCCAACATCAACTCAAAATGAACCCCACAAAGTCCTTTCTCGGTGTATCCAGCGACAAATTCTTGGGATTTGTCATTACCGCCAAAGGCATTCAAGTCGATCCTGATAAAGTAAAGGCTATCCTAGAGATGCGACCTCCCCGTAATCTGAGAGAACTCAGGGGATTTTAAGGTCGTCTAGCCTATATCAGGAGATTCATATCCAACCTCTCTGGAAGATGTCAGCCTTTTTCTCGCCTAATGAAGAAAGGTGTGTCTTTCGTATGGGACGAAGCCTGTCAGCAAGCGTTTGACGATATCAAACGCTACCTTACTAATCCTCCAGTTCTGGTGCCTCCCGTCATAGGAAGACCATTTTTGCTGTATGTTCGAGCAATGGATCATTCTTTGGGAGCTCTCCTCGTACAGAAGAACGATGAAGGTCATGAACAGGCTATCTACTATTTAAGCAGGATGATGATCGAAGCTGAACACCGGTACAATCCAGTGAAAAAAGAATGCTTGGCCCTAATGTTTGCTATTCAGAAGACGCGACATTATGTCACAGGCCAAACTATTCACATCATCTCCAGAATCAATCCTGTTCAGGTATTGATGATTAAGCCGAGTATTCTTAATTCCCGACTCGCGACTTAGGCGATGTTATTAACACCGTATGATATGGTGTATGTCCCTCAGAAGTCCATGAAAGGTCAAGCCTTGGCTGATTTTTTAGCTGCCCATCCAATTCCGAAAACCTCCAAACTGTACGAGGACATTCTCGACGAAGTTGCAGAATGTAACTCTGCAATGGAAGATGATATATGGCAGTTATTCTTTGACGGGGCCTCTCGGACTGGTCCCAAGGGAAACGTGGTTTCAGGAGTAGGAATTATTCTGGTGACTCCTGACAAACTCGTCATCTATCGAGCATATTCTCTTAGCCAATCCTGCTATAATAATGTAGCATAGAATAATGCTCTACTAATCGGGCTTCAAGTCGCTAAAGAATTGGAGGTTGAATATCTGGAAGCTTTTGGTGATTCTCAGCTGATCGTCAATCAGGTCAGAGGAATATATGAAGTCCGTAATCCAGACCTCATTCCTTATCACAAGCAACGATCGAGATAGCCATATCTTTTAAAGGATTCTTCTTAGAGCATGTGCCTCGATCTCAAAATCAGGAAGCTGATGCTCTCGCTAGTCTAGCTGCAGATCTAGCTATTCCTATAAGGAGGCAGAATTCGGTGATCCTTCTTAACAGAGATTTGTTTTGTGTGAAAAATAATTTTTACATGAAACACAGCTACACCCTAAATACGGTTCCTCCTAGGAGAGATTGGAGAAGTCCCTTTATAGACTTCGTAGCATACAGAATCTTACCTGAGGATCCTAAAGAAGCAGTATCGGTAAAAAGACGATCACTATGCTTCTATTTTAATACTTCTTCACAAAGTCTATATCGGCAAACATACGATGGACTACTGCTGCGATGTCTCTCCGATGATGATGCAAAGCGGGTCATCCGTGAAGCTCATGATAGGGTATATGGAGCACATCAACCCGCTCCCAAGTTACAGGATCGTATCAGAAGAATGGGCTATTACTGGCCTACTATGATTGCTGATGCCGTAAAATATGCAAGACAATGCAAAGCTTGTCAAGTTCATACAGATTTTATACATCAGCTTTCTGAGTATCTAATCCTACCATTGTATCATGGCCCTTTGAAGCATAGGATATGGATATCATTGGTCTGATTCACCCGTCGTCTTCTAGGGGACATCGGTTCATATTGGCTATCACCGATTATTTCTCCAAATGGGCAGAGGCGATCCCTCTTGCTGAGGTAAAGACATCCAACATGATCAGCTTTATCAAGCATTATGTCATTTATCGATTTGGGATACCCCGAAGGATAATCTATGACAACGGGCCTCAATTTATCAGCCAAGCGTTTCACCGGTTTTGCGATAAGAATCGGATACAAAATATGGCTACTACGGCATATAATCCTGCTGTTAATGGTTTGGCGGAAGCCTTCAACAAAACCATCACCAAACTCTTGAAGAAGTTCGTTTCTTCGAACAAAAGAGATTGGAATGAGAAACTAGGAGAATGCCTCTGGGCATACCGCACAATGGTACGAACACCGACAGGTTGTACCCTATTCTCTTTGGTTTATGGGAGTGAAACAGTTCTCCCCATTGAAGTTCAAATTCCCTCACTGAGAATAGCAGTGGCTAATGGGTTAACTCAGGAAAAGAATAATCTATTAAGGCTTCAAGTGCTAGATGGATTAGACGAGAAATGCCTTCAAGCTCAACAACGCATTGCATTCTATCAGGCACGCATTTCCAAAGCTTTTAATCAAAAGGTGAATAAAAGAGTGTTCAAAGTTGGCGAGCTAGTTTTAGCTGTGAAGAGGCCAATGATCATTACTCACAAGAGTAAGGGTAAATTCCAGCCCAAATGGGAGGGCCTTTATGTGATCGAGACGACATTCTCAAACGGTGCTTACAGATTAGCCAAGCCTAATGGAGACTTGTTAATGGCTCCTATCAACGGCAAATTCCTAAAGAAGTACTATGCTTAGTCTTTCTTGTTTAAGCGGAGTATGGTGAAGATCTCATTCTGACGATACTACGTACAAAATTTAGTTGGATCATATTCTATCATGTTCCTATGACCTCTGAATAGATATGTTTAACTAATTTGGAACTTCAAAACCTATCACGTCCATATTACCTCTGATAGTGTTTTGTATATAAATTTAGTTGGGTCATATTCTATCATGTCCATATAACCCCTGAATAGATATGTCCAGCTGAAGCTTACCAAAAGTATATCACGTCCATATTACCTCTGATATCACTTTCACCCCAGCCTATCATTTACATTCAAAAAATGATGGGTCCACCAAAGTCAGATAAAAGTCTCTTTATTATCTCCAGAAAGAGCAAGTTACAAAAAGAATCAAAAAGTACATCATTGAGGGGGAGCAGTCAAATCATGAATCTGTTGTGCCAAAGCAGCCAACTTCTTATTTCTGGAGTCTAAAATGTTAGCACAAGCCCTCTCCATTCGTGCCTCATCATCGCTCAGGAGGGATAGTTCAGACCGAGCATATACAAAATCTGCATGGATGACACCCGTATGTGCCAGGTTTTGCTGAGCCGCTTCCATTCGGTCCTTCAATACATCTCGAGTTGCCGATAAAGCGAGAGCCCTCTCCTTTGCCTGAGCGAGTTCATCTTCTAATTTGCGGACCCTCACTTTATTTCCCTCATATTCAATCTTGTCACTACCACTTTTCCAAATAAGGGTATTTCTGTAATTTAGCTATTTTAAATAATTATGAATTTAATTATTCTGCTGAGTTTTATAAGTAATTATATATTGTTAATAATATTTAGTTTTAGGTCTAACCCTAGAAATCCATTAGGACAACCCTAATGGGTAAACCCTAGTTAGAAAACCCTATTCTAGCAAAACCCTAGAATTTAAAAATTAGGGTGAACCCTCAAAACCCTAGACTGACTTAACCTGAGTCTATTAGGTTCTACATGAGAGGGCCAGGGGGTTTAACCTAAAAACTAGGCATAGAAACCCTAAAACCTAGGTTTAATATAAAAAGAAGCTTCCCACAAAGCCATCCTTCATGTAAACAGGAGAAACCCTAGCCTCCACAAGAGAAACCTTCTCCCCACCCCAAAAATTCGAAACCCTAACCCTAGGTTCCATTTCCTCTTCCTCCAAAGCAAGGAACGTGGGTCCGGAAGCCTTGGAGAAGAAGAATCTCATCGAAGAAACCTTCCCTGCAGGTAAAACCCTAGTTTTATTCATTTAATTCCTGTATTTCAGATGTTCATGGCCATTAGGAACCCACCTTAAGGTTGGAATTCGAATTTTAGGGATTTTTTCATGTAAACCTAGGAGATCTAGGGTTTGGGGAATTTTTGTTTGGTTTTTCCCTAAATTTCTGGAACACTAATCTTAGGGATTTCGTGTAGGCATGTTTACATCTTCTACAATTAGGTTTGATCTTGATTTGTAGGGTTTTAAGTTAGGTTCATGAGTAAACTAGATGAAACCCTATTTCCGCATGGTAAGTGTTTGTTGAAATGCCAAAAAGGGTTGAACATCTATTTTTCCTACTCTAAAAATAATCTAATTGGATGAAGGATGTATGGTGTCTATATATATATTTATACATATAGATTGATGTGTGTTTGTATATACATCTAGGTTTGTAGATGTGGGCGTGTTTTGTAGAGGTGGAATTTTCTGTAAAATCGGGTTTGAGAGATGCTGTGAGCACTGTGTGGGTTCCTTGTGTACTCGGGTTTGAGGGGATACTGTACTGTGTGTGTGCTGTGAGTTTGGGGTTGCTGTTCAGTCGGGTTGGAGAATTCTGGGTTAGATTTCAGGGTATCAGTATACATGGGCATGTTGTTGTGTGTGTCTCAACATAAGGTTAGATGTATCCTGTGTGTACAGTGCCTGTGAGTGCAGAGTGTATCAGTAATCTAGGTGTATTACTGTGCAGATACTACATGCCAGCATTACCTATGTAAACTGTGTATGTGTTTCACTGTGATGGATTTTGAATGTGTGTATCAGTCAATATAAGTTGTGTGTATTGTGTTAGGAAGCCTGGGTCAATGTGTAATGTTACCTATGTGTTAATATATGTAGTATGTGTGTAAGAGTGTATTCTCAAGTATGTGACTGTCCATGTGTGAGTGTGTGTAGGAAATAGCTATTTCAGATTTCTGTGTCTGTGTGTGTGGGTACCCAGAAATTGTGTAGCCCTATGTGAATTCCTATATGTGTTGGTGAGAAATTCAGTGAGCCTGAGATGTGTAGATACCTCTGTGTGTGTGGGGTATTATGAGAGTAAGTTACTGAGTGTGTGTTTAGGAAATTGTATCAGTAGCTAGTTTCTGAGTGTGCATTTTTCCAGTGCATTTGAACTGTGTGTCAGTTAGGATATGGTGTCTGTGTATCAGCAGTAAGGAAGGGGAGGGGACACTGGTATCAGTGAACCATGTTATGTAGCAGGGTGGAGTTTTGGTAGCAGGGACTAGAGGTTATTGGCTGTGTGTGAGATGACTGAAACCTAGTGTCTAGTGTTTAGGTATCAGTCAGTGTGTGGGTAGATGTTCTTGTGAGTGCAGTGAGGTATTGTGAGAGTGAGTGAATGTGTGTCTATGTATAAATTATCTGTGTAACTGTGTTGTATCTTCAGAAACAGTGCCAGTGTGTGTGCCTGTGAGGCATGTGTGAGTGTGTTGCTGCCAATAGGTACATTGAGGTAATATGTGTGTGTAGGAGTTTAGCATAAGATGTGGGTTATGCTAATGGGTAAGGTAAGGGTATACTAAGGTAGTTAAAGTAGTAACTAGTATTAACTAGTATATACTAAAATCACTAAAACATTTCGTATAACCAATAAATAGTTAGTCTAACTAATAATAACTACTTTAGTTAGATATTGCCTAAGGTAGACTATTATGGTATAGATAAGACCTAGTTAACCTAGTTGGACCTAGCTAAGACCTAGAATAGCTAGTAGTAGCAAAATTAGACAAATTGACTCAGTTGGACCTAGTATTGACCAGTAAACCTTAGACATGACCTAGAAACATCGTTTTTAAATTTGTTAAGCATGTTATTCTTTTAATTCATTAATTAACATTGAATTTCCATAAATAGGTCATTGTGATTCCATTTTGGACCTCGATCCTCATATTTTGCTCAGGACCACAGGCGAGTACATTCTCTGACAGTTTTCATTGTTGATTACTTCTATAAATTGTAGTGTATTTCATACTTGATTCCGACACTATGGATACACGGGTTAGCACCCTAGATCCCCATCATGAGGAGTCGTGATTGGAATCCATCGTGCTAGCTGGGGGATGGGGGACTATTAGTAGATTATGTGATCATATCCACACTTACCATGCATCATAGCTCACCCCACATCTCACGTCGGGTGCGGCCTGACCATCATCATGCCTCATAGCTGTTATATATGATTAGCCTGACCATTATCATGCATCATAGCTAACCATATGGTTAGCCTGACCTTCAAGAATCATAGCTAATCATATATAACCAGCCTGATCTAGTCCCAAGCCGATCACATAATAAACTAATATTTCAAACACTTAACTAGATGTTTTATCTTTATTCAGGTTTACCTGTTCTAGCATTCACTATTTATTGCTCATTGCTAGATGCTTTATTGTCTATTTCATTTCTCCAGTACTTCACATGTTCAGCTTTTATTTCCATCTTGTATCTCTTACACTGTTTATAGATTTTGTCAATTTAATGAAACTGCTGTTAGTGCTTGTGCTTCGCTCCAATCCTGACTGGATAACAACATTTTCAGAGAACCTGGAGGACTTTTGCCCTACTCATTACGGTCCAGGAATAGAGGAGGATTTCACCCCAGAAATCCCAGAGGAGGTGCCTATCCTAGAGGAGAACTTGCCTGCCCATGCTTAGATTATTTTCTGCATTACTATTCTAGACTGAGACTGAGACTGTGATGTATTTATTTTATTTGCGACTTTGTGAGGTCATTTTAGACCGGGATTTGAGTTGAACTTCTTGTGGTTGGTTTTAATAGAACTCTTTTCAATTCTCATCGTGCCATTATGTTTATAGTTGTGATTGAGTATATTATAGAACTGTGATTATTTATCATTGTCCTCCGTACAGAGTTGAGACTATTGACAGGATATACTATGTTAGTGACCTAGACAGCGTTCTACCGCCGATGCTGCGGCGTAGGCTGGACGTACCCACGACTCATGCCCAAATTCCGGGTGCGGGTCGTGACACGTTTTTAGTGGTGGCCCATGCAGGTCTAGTCTCCAGTCAGTAGTCTTAGATTCACCTTAGAGCGATATTGTAGTAATAGGAATTAGGCCAAGGATTATGCTCAATCACAATTAGGGAATTCTGATTCTTATGATACTATTCTGAATGATTAATTCCTTTAGAAATTTTTACTGTCCTTCCTTGATGATATCGTATCTATTGCCTTAATTGAATCTTTCGATCTGTCTTCAGGATACCACCAAGGAGATCACAGAGACTAGGAGCAGCAGATACGGAGAGGTCTGCCACCTCTCGCGCTGCCGGACAGACATCAGCAGCACCTCCTACATCTCCAGGACAAGTGGGAGTGTCTGCAGCATTCGGGGGTCCTCCACCACCTGTTCAGAGGGTCCCCGCAGCTACGACGGAGCTACCACCACCACCACCACCAGCTCAGTATCCAGGAGGTGTGCCCGTCGATGGGGCACAGATGTTCGCTTTGATTCAGGGCATGGTCGACGCCCAGAGGACGTCGACAGAGGCCCAGAGAGTGCAGGCTGAGGCACATCAGGCCCAGACAGAGATGATGAGGGTGAACATGGAGAATGCTCACCAAGTGGCTCTCCAGGCTGTGGAGAGAGTCGCTCAGCAGCAGCAACAACCTGGTCAGCAACAACCGAGGCCGGGCACCATTGTGGACTTCAAGAGGATGATGCCTCGGGAGTTCAAGGGGACAGAAGGGATACTCTACGCCGATGATTGGCTAGAGGACATCGAGAGGAACTTGCGTTTGGCGCAGCTTCCAGAGGCGCTCAAGATTGAGGCCGCTGGCAGCCAGATGTTTGACATTGCCCTGACGTGGTTTCGCACGGAGCCGAGACTCATGCGTAGGGGACTCACTTGGGAGGATTTCAGGGAGCTCTTCAAGGAGAAATTTTTTCCTGACGTTGCCCTTGGAGCCTTGGAGAGTCAGTTCCATGACTTAGTCCAGGGGAGCTCGTCCGTCGATGAGTATGCCGCGGAGTTTAGCCGTCTGAGCCGCTTCGCGCCGTCGATGATTAGAGATCCGGGGGACAGGGCCCGGAAGTTCAGAAAGGGGCTGACAAGGGAGATCAAGTCTCGCACGTCGGGACGTCGCACTGCTACTTTCGAGAACATATTGATGGATGCCCAGGTAGCCGAGGACGACTTGGACCTCAGGCCCAAGAGGGGACGCGATGTTTCTGGAGGAGCAAACAGCAGTGCGGGACCAGGCAAGCGTCCACACCTTCAGCAGCAGCACCAGCAGCACCAGACACCAGCCCGAGGACAGGTTCAACAACAGCAGCAGAGGCAGACTCAGCCCGCCATCCAGTGTGCGTACTGCGGGAAGACAGGACATACCAGAGAGAACTGCAGGAAGAGGTTGGGCTCATGTTTCTACTGCGGATCGACGACACACCAGCTGAAGGATTGCCCTACCATTCGTCCAGGTCAGGGTGGAGCAGCCGCCCAGAGGGGACCAGGCAGGGTACCTACCGTACCAGGAGGCCAACAACAGAGGGGACCACTTCCACCACAGAATCAGAGGTTTGCCCAGCATCAGCAGCAGAGAGGTGCACCCCAGGGGCGAGCGTACGCCATGGCAGTCGAGGAGATCGAGCCAGCAGGAGACTTGATCACAGGTTCGGTTCTTCTCGATTGTATTCCCGCATTTACCTTATTTGATTCTGGCGCTTCCCATAGTTTTGTGTCTGTATCTTATGCACTTCGACATCATTTAGACACAGAACCATTAGCTAGGACTTGCAAGATCATGACTGGTGGAGGCATTATCCTAGTCCGTGATCACTGCAAGGACCGGAGAGTGTCCGTAGGAGGCCGAGACTTGAGCGTGAGCTTACTCGTCATGCCACTTCCGGGGTACGATATTGTACTCGGAATGGACTGGTTGAGTAGGCATCATGCTACTATAGATTGTTATAGAGGCAGAGTATTGTTTAGACCACCAGGAGAGCCGGAGTTCGAGGTCGTCAGAGGAACAGCGGAACAGAGAGGGAGCACCTTTTGCGGAGCCAGGACAGAAGAAGAGGAGTTGCCACATCCTCTGATAGCGGAGTTCCTGGATGTATTTCCAGAAGAGTTGCCAGGCTTGCCGCCAGACAGAGATGTTGAATTCTCAATAGACTTGGTTCCAGGAGCGGAGCCCATTTCACAACATGTCTATAGAGTCAACAACAGCGAGCTGGCAGAACTGAAGAAGCAAGTTGAGGAGCTGCAGGACAAAGGCTTCATCAAATCCAGTTCATCACCATGGGGAGCTCCGGTATTGTTCGTACCGAAGAAGGACGGCACGGTGCGCATGTGTATTAATTATAGAGCCTTGAATAATATCACTATCAAGAACAAGTACCCGCTGCCGAGGATAGATGATCTTTTCGATCAGTTGAGCGGGGCGAGGGTATTTTCGAAGATTGATTTGAGGTCAGGTTATCACCAGGTGAAGGTGAAGAAAGAAGACACGCCGAAGACAGCTTTTCGGACCAGATACGGCCAGTTTGAGTTCATGGTGATGCCATTTGGTTTAACCAATGCACCGGCAGTATTCATGAACTTGATGAACAAGGTGTTCCACCAGTACCTTGATAAGTTCGTAGTGGTGTTCATCGACGATATTCTTGTGTACTCTAAGACACCGGAGGAGCACGAAGAGCACCTGAGATTGGTCTTAGAGACTCTCAGGAGGGAGAAGCTATACGGGAAACTCTCTAAGTGTGAATTCTTCCTTGACAAGGTCGAATTTCTTGGGCATGTGGTATCGGGTGACGGAATCTCGGTTAACCCACAGAAGATCGAGGCAGTGGAGTCGTGGGCTACCCCCAGTTCGGTAGCTGAGATCAGGAGTTTTCTCGGGCTAGCAGGATACTACAGGAGGTTTGTACAAGACTTCTCCAAGATTGCAGCACCGATGACCAGACTGACTAGGAAGGATGTGGAATTTGTGTGGACAGAGGAGTGCCAGGCTGCATTTGATGAGCTGAAGAAGAGGTTGACGACAGCTCCAATTTTGACGCTGCCATCAGGTACAGGTGGTTTTACCATCTACAGTGATGCTTCAGGGAAGGGTCTGGGATGTGTTCTTCAGCAGCACGGGAAAGTAATTGCCTATGCTTCCAGGCAGTTGCGCCCCCATGAAAAGAATTATCCCACCCACGACTTAGAGTTGGCAGCAGTTATCTTCGCTCTAAAGCTGTGGAAACATTACCTGTACGGAGAGCGTGTGGAGATCTTCACAGACCACAAGAGCTTGAAGTACGTATTCACACAGAAGGAGCTGAATATGAGGCAGAGGAGGTGGTTGGAGTTGATGAAGGACTTCGATATCTCATTGCAGTACCATCCAGGGAAGGCTAACGTAGTCGTCGATGCCTTGAGCAGGTATCCGATGGCTATGTACTTGACGACAGATAGACATTTGTTGGCTGATTTAGAGAGCTTGGAGATTGAAGTGTTAGTTCCCGGTGCTGAGGTTCAGATGTGGGGATTGCAGATACAGTCCGAACTGATGGACAGGATCAGAGCTGCGCAGTACGATGATGAGACTCTGAGGAGTATCAGAGCACAGGTTCAGATGGGATTGTCGGATGACTTCACTATCGCAGATGATGGTTCCTTACGGCACGGCACGAGGATATGTGTGCCTAGCGGGGAGCTGCGCGAGGAGGTTTTGCAGGAGGCACACCGCTCTCAGTACTCGATGCATCCCGGTGCCAACAAGATGTATCGAGACTTGAGGGAGCACGTATGGTGGTATGGAATGAAGCGCGAGGTAGCACGCTTCGTATCCCGGTGTCTAGTGTGCCAGCAGGTAAAGGCAGACCGGCAGAGGCCAGGAGGTTTGCTTCAACCTTTACCGATTCCAGAATGGAAGTGGGAGCACGTGACCATGGATTTCGTTTCAGGGCTTCCACGTTCTCCAGGAGGGAAAGACGCGATTTGGGTCATCGTGGACAGGTTGACCAAATCAGCCCACTTCTTACCTTTCAAGGTGGGCACGTCGACAGAGAAGCTAGCAGAGATGTACGTGCGACAGATTGTTAGGCTTCATGGAGTTCCTGTGAGCATCGTCTCAGATCGGGATAGTCGTTTCACTTCCCACTTCTGGAGGAGTCTGCAGGCTAGCTTGGGCACTCAGCTCAAGTTCAGTACCGCATATCACCCCCAGACAGACGGGCAGTCTGAAAGGACTATTCAGACTCTCGAGGATATGCTACGCACTTGTGTTCTAGATCTCGGAGGTTCTTGGGAGGATCATCTGCACCTGGTAGAGTTCGCTTACAACAACAGCTACCAGGCCAGCATCGAGATGTCACCATTTGAGGCTCTTTATGGTCGGAGGTGTCGTACACCGCTATCGTGGGACGACGTTGGAGAGAGAGCCTTGCTAGGACCAGAAATGGTCGTGGATGCAGCAGAAAAGGTGAAACTCATCAGAGACAGACTGCGAGTGGCGCAGGACAGACAGCGGCATTGGGCCGACAGCCACCGTAGACCCCTTGAGTTTCAGGTATAGATTGTTGTTTTCTGGTTGTGTTTGTTTGTTTGTTTAAACTATATGCTGAGACTGTTTGTTTTAGGTTGGCGATCTAGTTTTCCTACGGATTTCTTCGACGCGTGGAACGATTCGTTTTGGTAGAAGCGGGAAGCTTAGCCCACGCTACATCGGACCCTTCGGTATTCTGACGAGGGTAGGTGCAGTGGCATATAGACTGGACTTGCCGCCTGCATTGGAGGGAGTGCATAATGTGTTCCATGTGTCGCAGCTGAGACGGTACGTGGCCGACCCTAGTCACGTACTTGATCACTCGGAGATTGAGGTTGGTCCGACGCTCAGCTACCCTGAGCAGCCCGTAGAGATCTTGGACCGCAGAGAGAAGGTGTTGCGGAACCAAACCATTCCTTTGGTTCGCGTAGCATGGAGACATCACTCTCCAGGGGAATCGACCTGGGAGAGAGAGGACGAAATGCGCGAGAAATACCCGTATCTCTTCCAGACTTGAGGTAAATATTCCTTTTCTGATTTCACTCTTGTTGTAGTTCAGTCCAATTTCGAGGACGAAATTTCTTCTAGGAGGGTAGACTTGTCACTACCACTTTTCCAAATAAGGGTATTTCTGTAATTTAGCTATTTTAAATAATTATGAATTTAATTATTCTGCTGAGTTTTATAAGTAATTATATATTGTTAATAATATTTAGTTTTAGGTCTAACCCTAGAAATCCATTAGGACAACCCTAATGGGTAAACCCTAGTTAGAAAACCCTATTCTAGCAAAACCCTAGAATTTAAAAATTAGGGTGAACCCTCAAAACCCTAGACTGACTTAACCTGAGTCTATTAGGTTCTACATGAGAGGGCCAGGGGGTTTAACCTAAAAACTAGGCATAGAAACCCTAAAACCTAGGTTTAATATAAAAAGAAGCTTCCCACAAAGCCATCCTTCATGTAAACAGGAGAAACCCTAGCCTCCACAAGAGAAACCTTCTCCCCACCCCAAAAATTCGAAACCCTAACCCTAGGTTCCATTTCCTCTTCCTCCAAAGCAAGGAACGTGGGTCCGGAAGCCTTGGAGAAGAAGAATCTCATCGAAGAAACCTTTCCTGCAGGTAAAACCCTAGTTTTATTCATTTAATTCCTGTATTTCAGATGTTCATGGCCATTAGGAACCCACCTTAAGGTTGGAATTCGAATTTTAGGGATTTTTTCATGTAAACCTAGGAGATCTAGGGTTTGGGGAATTTTCGTTTGGTTTTTCCCTAAATTTCTGGAACACTAATCTTAGGGATTTCGTGTAGGCATGTTTACATCTTCTACAATTAGGTTTGATCTTGATTTGTAGGGTTTTAAGTTAGGTTCATGAGTAAACTAGATGAAACCCTATTTCCGCATGGTAAGTGTTTGTTGAAATGCCAAAAAGGGTTGAACATCTATTTTTCCTACTCTAAAAATAATCTAATTGGATGAAGGATGTATGGTGTCTATATATATATTTATACATATAGATTGATGTGTGTTTGTATATACATCTAGGTTTGTAGATGTGGGCGTGTTTTGTAGAGGGGGAATTTTCTGTAAAATCGGGTTTGAGAGATGCTGTGAGCACTGTGTGGGTTCCTTGTGTACTCGGGTTTGAGGGGATACTGTACTGTGTGTGTGCTGTGAGTTTGGGGTTGCTGTTCAGTCGGGTTGGAGAATTCTGGGTTAGATTTCAGGGTATCAGTATACATGGGCATGTTGTTGTGTGTGTCTCAACATAAGGTTAGATGTATCCTGTGTGTACAGTGCCTGTGAGTGCAGAGTGTATCAGTAATCTAGGTGTATTACTATGCAGATACTACATGCCAGCATTACCTATGTAAACTGTGTATGTGTTTCACTGTGATGGGTTTTGAATGTGTGTATCAGTCAATATAAGTTGTGTGTATTGTGTTAGGAAGCCTGGGTCAATGTGTAATGTTACCTATGTGTTAATATATGTAGTATGTGTGTAAGAGTGTATTCTCAAGTATGTGACTGTCCATGTGTGAGTGTGTGTAGGAAATAGCTATTTCAGATTTCTGTGTCTGTGTGTGTGGGTACCCAGAAATTGTGTAGCCCTATGTGAATTCCTATATGTGTTGGTGAGAAATTCAGTGAGCCTGAGATGTGTAGATACCTCTGTGTGTGTGGGGTATTATGAGAGTAAGTTACTGAGTGTGTGTTTAGGAAATTGTATCAGTAGCTAGTTTCTGAGTGTGCATTTTTCCAGTGCATTTGAACTGTGTGTCAGTTAGGATATGGTGTCTGTGTATCAGCAGTAAGGAAGGGGAGGGGACACTGGTATCAGTGAACCATGTTATGTAGCAGGGTGGAGTTTTGGTAGCAGGGACTAGAGGTTATTGGCTGTGTGTGAGATGACTGAAACCTAGTGTCTAGTGTTTAGGTATCAGTCAGTGTGTGGGTAGATGTTCTTGTGAGTGCAGTGAGGTATTGTGAGAGTGAGTGAATGTGTGTCTATGTATAAATTATCTGTGTAACTGTGTTGTATCTTCAGAAACAGTGCCAGTGTGTGTGCCTGTGAGGCATGTGTGAGTGTGTTGCTGCCAATAGGTACATTGAGGTAATATGTGTGTGTAGGAGTTTAGCATAAGATGTGGGTTATGCTAATGGGTAAGGTAAGGGTATACTAAGGTAGTTAAAGTAGTAACTAGTATTAACTAGTATATACTAAAATCACTAAAACATTTCGTATAACCAATAAATAGTTAGTCTAACTAATAATAACTACTTTAGTTAGATATTGCCTAAGGTAGACTATTATGGTATAGATAAGACCTAGTTAACCTAGTTGGACCTAGCTAAGACCTAGAATAGCTAGTAGTAGCAAAATTAGACAAATTGACTCAGTTGGACCTAGTATTGACCAGTAAACCTTAGACATGACCTAGAAACATCGTTTTTAAATTTGTTAAGCATGTTATTCTTTTAATTCATTAATTAACATTGAATTTCCATAAATAGGTCATTGTGATTCCATTTTGGACCTCGATCCTCACATTTTGCTCAGGACCACAAGCGAGTACATTCTCTGACAGTTTTCATTGTTGATTACTTCTATAAATTGTAGTGTATTTCATACTTGATTCCGACACTATGGATACACGGGTTAGCACCCTAGATCCCCATCATGAGGAGTCGTGATTGGAATCCATCGTGCTAGCTGGGGGATGGGGGACTATTAGTAGATTATGTGATCATATCCACACTTACCATGCATCATAGCTCACCCCACATCTCACGTCGGGTGCGGCCTGACCATCATCATGCCTCATAGCTGTTATATATGATTAGCCTGACCATTATCATGCATCATAGCTAACCATATGGTTAGCTTGACCTTCAAGAATCATAGCTAATCATATATAACCAACCTGATCTAGTCCCAAGCCGATCACATAATAAACTAATATTTCAAACACTTAACTAGATGTTTTATCTTTATTCAGGTTTACCTGTTCTAGCATTCACTATTTATTGCTCATTGCTAGATGCTTTATTGTCTATTTCATTTCTCCAGTACTTCACATGTTCAGCTTTTATTTCCATCTTGTATCTCTTACACTGTTTATAGATTTTGTCAATTTAATGAAACTGCTGTTAGTGCTTGTGCTTCGCTCCAATCCTGACTGGATAACAACATTTTCAGAGAACCTGGAGGACTTTTGCCCTACTCATTACGGTCCAGGAATAGAGGAGGATTTCACCCCAGAAATCCCAGAGGAGGTGCCTATCCTAGAGGAGAACTTGCCTGCCCATGCTTAGATTATTTTCTGCATTACTATTCTAGACTGAGACTGAGACTGTGATGTATTTATTTTATTTGCGACTTTGTGAGGTCATTTTAGACCGGGATTTGAGTTGAACTTCTTGTGGTTGGTTTTAATAGAACTCTTTTCAATTCTCATCGTGCCATTATGTTTATAGTTGTGATTGAGTATATTATAGAACTGTGATTATTTATCATTGTCCTCCGTACAGAGTTAAGACTATTGACAGGATATACTATGTTAGTGACCTAGACAGCGTTCTACCGCCGATGCTGCGGCGTAGGCTGGACGTACCCACGACTCATGCCCAAATTCCGGGTGCGGGTCATGACAAACCTCGTACTTTGCTAGATGGGGAATGACATACCCCAATATGGCATGCTCTTCATTCATCTCTTGCTGCCGTGCTTCGATGGATTTGCTCAGAGTTTCCATCTCCCCAGCAAGCCTTGCACTCAAGAAGTCGTACTCAGCTTGAATCATATCGTCGACTATTTGAGCATTAAGCATGCTCAGAAGGTTCAAAGGCTTATCCCTGCTATCCACAACTTTGTCTGGCTTAGCATCTCTAGCCTGATGAAAGAAGAGATAGGACACCCATTTGTTGGTATGAGCCAAATCAGAGGGCTCATTGTAGAAGGTGGTGTAGGTAAGATAATGGCACATTAGCTCCTGGTACACTGCCACTACCCGAGGGTTTGTATCCCTCAGCACCCTGTTTGTGGGAACATACTCTTCGTAAGGAGTGTTCCCCATTGGCAGTCATGAAATCTCTACCATCTCGTGAAGGGCCAATCCCAACTCCCATAGCAGAGTGGCAAAAGTCCCAGTAAGCGAGATAACCGCTCCATCAAAGCCAAAAATAGGTTGGGGTTGAGAGGTAACCCAACACTGGTAGCACTCACAGCCGCGAACAGACCAATGCTCTCAAGCTCCGTCTGAAAGTGCTTCAGGGCCCAGGCAGTTAAACGGGCCCATCGAAGATTCCCAGGGCTAAGCCACCCACGGGTCCGAGGATTAACCTTGGGATATACTCCTCCATGCCCCATGAAGTTATTGCAAAAAGTCGATACTTTAACTGGCTGGAGCAGTGAAGTGTCTTCACTCGGGACGCTGCCCGACAGTAATCCCCTGAAAGGCATGACAGGGCCTGAAGGGCGCTCACAAATAATCCTCGGTCTGATCATTTCTGATAAAATATCTTCCCCGGCTGGTCGTGAAGATCAGGAGTCAGGGTCCATGACATCTTTATGGGATACGTGGCATGGAAGAATGCCGAGATAGGATAATCTCTAGGCATCCTGTGCAGGTACATGACCATGCCCTCAGCAGTAAAAACCCAGTTTTTCTTTTTGGGCTTCGTCTGGGATTGTTTATCAATCATATCCCCGAATAGGAAAGCTGTTTTATATATTTGGTCCCATCTATATACGTCAGGGGTCCCCGCTGATCATACTCAACAGCATTCGTTCTCCTTGAGACGATATCAGAATTCGCCTTCCTTCAGGATACTGAGTTCCAGAAATAAGAAATGTCACATGCGACAAATCCTCCAGATAATTCGAGTTCAGCATCCCAGCAGCAGAACCCATCACTTCAGCCAAATGAGGGATCTGCAAGTTCACTACAAAATGCAAGAAGAACAAGTCAGTTTCTACACTAGACATTATATTCTTGCAGCATACGCCAAAGATCAACAGTCTGTGCTTTTATGCCAAGACTGCAAAAACTTGAGCTCTTACGCTAGAATCTATTTCTGAGGCGTAAGATTCAAGGTTGGCAGTATACACCAAAACTTAACAGTCTGAGTTTTTATGCCAGACTGCCAAAATTTGAGTTGTTACGCCGGAATTTTCATCCAAAGTGTAACACTCAAAGTTTGTAGTATACGCCAAATTTCGACAGTCAAAGTTTTTACGCCAGACTACGAAAATATGGAGTTTTTACGCTGACACATTAGGAATGTGGGCATAAATAATAAAACATCTCTGTGCATCATCTTCCTCGAAGAGGCCCTCAGCACAGAAGATGACCTAGTGCGTTCACGTACAACGTGTGCGAAGGGTTTTCTTCATTTTCTCGTCCCAAAAGCTTTACCTATGATGCATGGTGCACAGCTTGAAGGTGGGGCACTTCATTCAGAGCGGGGTTCGCTCAGCCCAACGGGAGTTTCTCGTGCTTGAGCAGAGGAGTGAGAAGAAGAGGCAACTTTCTTTTCCTTAGAGATGGAAGTTGGTTTCGGTGCCATGGCTAAAACTCAGAAGTGCTCAGAGAAGAAACGAAGAAGAGTGCTCAAAGAGACGAAGGTTTGTTGCAAAAGACAGATGAAGGGTTTCTTCTCTCAAGGCCGTGGGGTATTTATAGAGTTCAGATAACTCTTCAAATTCCTAACCAAATCCGATATTTAATATTCGATTATGATTGGGGACCACGCCAGCATATCATTAGAAGACGAACAGTCATACTGCACAAACAGATCCATGTTGTACGCTCAGTAGCTACAAGTCTACGATTTTACGCTCAAGAGGTTATAAATCTATAGTTTTACGCCCGGATGCTTTTATGCTGAACAACTTTTACGCTCGAGAGGCTACAAACCTACGATTTTATGCTCAGAGGCTACAAATCTATGACTTCACGCTCGGAAGCTTTTTACTCTCAAAAGGCTATAAATCTATGGTTTTACGCCCGTATGCTTTTATGCTCAGCAGCTTTTACGCTCGAGAGGCTACAAACCTATGATTTTACGCTCAGAGGCTACAAATCTACGATTCAACGCTCAGAAGATACAGAAGCTACGGATCTATGACTTTCTGCATATCTTAAAATACGCAGGCCAGAGTACGCGTATGTCTGAATAATTTTTCAAGAAGGTCAACTACAAAGATCTACGCAAAAATGCTCCTTCTTGGCTATAAAATATTCCAAGTGCCCAAAATATACAGAGTTCAGCATTGAAGATGACTCTTCTTCTAGTCGATTGGAAGTTCACCCAAAGTCCAGTCAGAATCCTTTCTCAAAAGTTCAAGAACGACCTGTTTTGACGATCATTTCTCGCCCATTTCAAGGAATTTTCGGGAAATCTTTCTTGAAGATGTTGGTCTGTGTAAACCCCCGATTTTGCAAGAATTTTAAATTGGGATTTTTCATAATTTTTTGGAATTTTTTGGGAATTTTCTGTAATTAAAATCAGAGTTTTTAATTATTAAATGATTTTTAATTGATAATAAATAATATTAAAATATTATGTTAATAATATTTTTGGGTGTAAAATGGAAAACTGGACTTAGGATAATTTTTCTAGAATTTATCGGGCCCCGGACCTATTTTAAAACACCTAAAACTATTTATTTAATTAATTATTTATTTATTAATCATTTATTTATTTATTTATTTATTTATTATTATTTTTTTTTTTTTATAACGGCCCATTTCCACCAGCCCAGCCCGGCCCACGAACCCGGCCCAGCCCCTCCCGGGTCGGGTCGGATCCGCCAGACCCGACCCGCCCGTGCCCGCAACCCGCTACCCCTCTCTCCCTCTTCCCGCG
This sequence comes from Iris macrosiphon, assembly GCA_036927795.1. Classification (NCBI taxonomy): domain Eukaryota; kingdom Viridiplantae; phylum Streptophyta; class Magnoliopsida; order Asparagales; family Iridaceae; genus Iris; species Iris macrosiphon. Next base: position 104,711,954 of record JAYESA010000008.1, on the reverse strand, counting down.
TTCTCCGGCGGCGCCCGATTCCAGCGCCGCCCCGCCAGGCTAGCCGCCCGCCTCGCTCGCCTCGACCACCCCCTCTCCCCGCCCCGTCTCGGCCCCCTCACCCCCCCGGCAGCCTATAAATCCCTCCTCCGCCTCCCCTAACCTTAGCCACTACCCCGCCACCACCGGCTCCCCTCACCGTCGACGCCACCTGCTCCGCCACCGCCCGCAGCGCCGCTGCCCAGCCCGTCGGACGCCACCGCCTCCTTCTTCTCCTCCCTCCTCTCCTTCCCTCGTCGACACAGCAGCTCCGGCAACAGCAGCCAGTGCCTCCGGCCGCCCGCAGCGCCGACGAGCCCCGCCGCGCCGCCCTCCGCCGCAGAGCCCCGGCCTCCTCCGCCTCAGCGCCGCCCTGGGCCGCCGCAAAACCCTAACCCTAACCCTAATTCCCGAATCCCCGTGTCGGCGTGTCGGACACGACACGAACACGAAAAATCTCAGTTTCTGAGCCCTGTTCAGGTACTCATATCTTTCTCCTCGCTGCCCCGTTTCTAATTCCGTAAATTGTGTTACGAAGCCTATATGACCCTCGCGGTGCCCGGACAAACCGCTCGGGGCATCGCGTCCTGTGGTGTTAGCACACCGCGATCCAAAAATAGGAAAAACAACGATCCGATTCACCCCGGAACTGGGTACGCTCCGCCAAACGGGACGACTTGGTCGCGCGCGGTCTTCACAGATACGTGCGCACCGTTGATACGGACGTTTGGGATTTTGTGAAAGTCGATTCGGGTATGCGTGCACCCCGAAATCAACGCGTATCTGCGGACACCACCCCGTATTCGCCTTTTCTGTTTTACGTCCTAACTTCTTGTACACACGTCGGATCAAGACGAAACTTGCGCCATCGGACTTGTAGCGATACGCTGGTCCTGTGACCCAAGTTTGGTTCGATTCTGAGAATATTGACGAAATCGCGTGTCGTGGGCCCCACAGGTCCCGCTCGACGGGCGATTTTGTGATCGGCTCATCGGAATCCAATTCTGGAAGTTCCGTTGGGTTCGTATCAGCGTTCCTCACCTGTTGACACTAAGTTTGGTGAATTTGGAGACCTTTGACCCTAACACATTTTTCGGTGCAAAGCGGGCCCACGTGCGGACCCCGTTTTGACCCGAAACTGCCGTTTTTGCCCTTGTCTCCAAATTGGACCCAAGGACAGGCGTTTTTAGCTATTTGAAATCTTTTGAGCATGATGGTAATGTTTCTTTCAGCATCTGGACTCATTTCTGAAAATTTCCCCGAGATACAACTATAATTGGATCCAAACATCAAGCAAGTACCTGCACTTCAAGTTTAATCTTTATATTGTGATAATTAATTTCCTTGCTCTACCAGTACCATTGATGATTACACGTAGTATTAGAACACTGGATTTCATGTCTTGAATACTGGTTTTTCATGTCTTGCTTTCGTGTCGGGTGGGAGAATACTAGAAGGCATGTAGTTTACCCTTCCCCCTGTCGTGTTTAATAGCTGTTGGTACGCGACTGTACCCTCAGCCGAATCTCGATTATTCATGTTTAATAGCCGTCTATGACGGCCGGATTAGCCTTATAAGCCCCTACATGCCAACTATGTATTCTAAATATACGTGTTCACACACAATAGTTCTTGTCGTATTGCAGTTCTTGTTGCCTGGTTACAGTTACATTCCCTGTCACATTTTATTCCTGTTTTACCCTTATTCCTGGTTTATAGAAATTAATCATGTTTTACTTATAGTCCTGATTTATAGCATTAATTCTCAGTTAATCTTTACTACTTATTATGCATACTCTGATCATGATACTTAGTCAGTCTTTTTCCTACTTGTCACAAATATTTAGTTTAATCTTGTTGTGCATTGTGTACTTTGCTCCTTTCCTGACTGGATCCGTTGTTTTAGGCGATGTTGAGAACTTTGTCCCTACCTATTATGATCCCTATGAGGCAGCAGGTGATACAGTTGAGAAGCCGGTTCCCACTCAGGAGACTACCTTTGAGGAGTAGTAGCCAGTTAGCTAGTATTTTCTTTCAGCACAATAATCGGATTTGTCCCCGATTTATCTTCTAGTTCTGTATTAAACTATGGATTTGTATATCACCTTCTGTTTATGAAATCTTAGCATTCCTATTTCCTGTGATTATCCTTGCCTGTTTATTATTGTGGATGAGATAGATTTTAATAAATCCCAGAAAATGACCTAGACAGCGTACTACCGCCGACACTGCGGCGTAGGCTGGACGTACCCACGTACTCGTGCCCGAATATCCGGGTGCGGGTCGTGACACATTTTTATGGTGGCCCATGCAGGTCAACGACTAAATTATTCGATTTTAACTTAGGAACCGAACAGGCCTGCAATAAGATAAGGATAAGTTTAGGATCTCATCCACTTGCTTGAATCGTTCTTGACATCTATTTTAGATTTGAATTGATTCCTTGACTTGCATCCTGCCTTGATTCCTGTGCGCCTTTTATCATTTATTTTTGGATGCAGAGTAAGGGATCTACCAGCAAGCGACGAGGTTCCTACAAGATCACCACGAGATGCTCTACCAGCATGACCGTGGAGAACGCGCAGACCCTTGGAGTAGCTAATACGCGTAAGTGATTGTAGCTGTCGTTTCTAGTATTGTTTAGCTCTTGCCTATTGGTTCGTGACCTCAGCCCCAACCTAGTAATTTTGAACTTGCTAATAACCTGGTATGCTTTTATATTTGATAACTGTAGAGATTGTAGAATCTTTTGTTATTATGCTTATTGTAGGTTGTTTTGTGAACTTAAATAATTTGTACCTCCTTTTATCACCATCTAGCGCACTTAATTTTGCTGTACTTGACTTATGCTGCTAGTAAAGCCTAGTTTTACAAGCTTATCCTTTTATCAAGCTTGTTCATGACATATGTATTATTGGATCGACACACTAATACAATTGTCTATTCAGAATCAGTGTATTACGGTCTGATCAGCCTTAGTGCATTTTGATTCGCCTTTCGCACTACTTTACGTGGATTGAGATATATAGTTGACTAATATACTTGCCCTAGACATGTCTGAACATATCATATCAGGTTACATGACTGTATTAATACGAGCATGTGAATAGGAATTACCAAGATAGGATTCAATCCACAATCGCTTGACAATTCCCACCTGAATTCTTTAAAACGCCTTGACCCCGATATTTCTATTCTATCACCCCACCCTTGAACTCTTTATTATTGATCTTCGTCTCCCCTATTTCGGAAAGACGAAATCTCGTGCTTGGTATAAGTTTGGTATATAGATAGTACTAGATATGCCACATAGGCCGATCACATACTTGAGGATTAACCTTTCGAAATTGAGGACATATCATACGTGATATGATCGGCGTTGAAGTTCGAGGATTGAATGACATGAGTAAACATATTAAGGAATATTTTCTTAAAGTATATAGTCTTTTGTGATGAATGGGTAAACTCTAAGTTGGGTAGCAATGCATTTGTCAACTCGAGAGGAATGTCTTTTGGATTATGACCGAGTAAGGTTAGATTGGAAGAAGCAAGCCATTCTAATTTTGAAAATTTAGAGGAGTGACTAAGATGAGTAATGATTTGATATCGAGGACCCAATAGTTATACCTTAGGTACATGATTTAAATTTTGAATAATGGAAGTAAAATCGTCAATTTGAATTTAGAGGATATATAATTCAGACTTGAACATTGGTAGACTACATTTAAATTATTTTTCAATTTGATGATTTGATTTAAGAATTAAAAATTGATGGTTGGACTACCTAGTTAAAATATTGAGGATGTGAATAGAATTTAAAAAGTTGAAGCATACAATGTGAATACTAGTGGACTCGAATCACTTCTAGAGGAAATTTTGATAGTTAGAATCGTGAGGCAAATTTATAAGCGTATGCAAATCTTGAAGATGTTATATGGGCTTAATTTTTGTCTGTGGGTAATTTGAGAAAGTAAGAAGTGATAACCATAGGTTGAATTCTTGATTTGAACAGTAGTCACCTTAATCATGAAGTGATTGCAGTGGACATGATTAGGATTTAAATTATCGCAAGGAGATTGCGATTGATGTACATGAAGGATTAATAGATTATGGCTTAATTTTTTTAAATTTCGAGGACAAAATTTTTAAAAGTTGGGTAGATTGTAAACCCCCGATTTTGCAAGAATTTTAAATTGGGATTTTTCATAATTTTTTGGAATTTTCTGAGAATTTTCTGTAATTAAAATCAGAGTTTTTAATTATTAAATGATTTTTAATTGATAATAAATAATATTAAAATATTATGGTAATAACATTTTTGGGTGTAAAATGGAACAGGACTTAGGGTAATTTTTCTGGAATTTATCGGGCCCCGGACCTATTTTAAAACACCCAAAACTATTTATTTAATTATTTATTTATTTATTAATCATTTATTTATTTACTTATTTTTATTATAACGGCCCATTTCCCCCAGCCCAGCCCGGCCCACGAACCCGGCCCAGCCCCTCCCGGGTCGGGTCGGATCCGCCAGACCCGACCCACCCGTGCCTGCAACCCGCTACCCCTCTCTCCCTCTTCCCGCGTTCTCCGGCGGCGCCCGATTCCAGCGCCGCCCCGCCCGGCCAGCAGCCCGCCTCGCTCGCCTCGACCACCCCCTCTCCCCGCCCGTCTCGGCCCTCTCACCCCCCCCGGCAGCCTATAAATCCCTCCTCCGCCTCCCCTAACCCTAGCCACTACCCCGCCACCACCGGCTCCCCTCCCCGTCGACGCCACCTGCTCCGCCACCGCCCGCAACGCCGCTGCCCAGCCCGCCGGACGCCACCGCCTCCTTCTTCTCCTCCCTCCTCTCCTTCCCTCATCGACACAGCAGCTCCGGCAACAGTAGCCAGCGCCGACGAGCCCCGCCGCGCTGCCCTCCGCCGCAGAGCACTGGCCTCCTCCGCCTCAGCACCGCCCTGGGCCGCCGCAAAACCCTAACCCTAACCCTAATTCTCGAATCCCCGTGTCGGCGTGTCGGACACGACACGAACACGAAAAATCTCGGTTTCTGAGCCCTGTTCAGGTACTCATATCTTTCTCCTCGCTGCCCATTTCCAATAACGTAAATTGCGTTGCGAAGCCTGTATGACCCTCTCGGTGCACGGATAAACCGCTCGGGGCATCGCGTCCTGTGGTGTTCGCACACCGCGATCCAAAAACAGGAAAAACAACGACCCGATTCAGCCCGGAACTGGATACGCCCCGCCAAACGGGACGACTTGGTCTCGCGCGGTCTTCACAGATACGTGCGCAGCGTTGATACGGACGTGTGGGATTTCGTGAAAGTTGATTCGAGTATGCGTGCACCCCGGAATCAACGCGAATCCGCGGACACCGCCCCGTATCCGCCTTTTCTATTTCACGTCCTAACTTCTTGTACACACGTCGGATCGAGACGAAACTTGCGCCATCGGACTCGTAGCGATACGCTGGTCCTGTGACCCAAGTTTGGTTCGATTCTGAGAACATTGACGAAATCGCGTGTCGTGGGCCCCATAGGTCCCGCTCGACGGGCGATTTTGTGATCGGCTCATCAGAATCCAATTCTGGAAGTTCCGTTGGGTTCGTATCAGCGTTCCTGACCTGTTGACACTAAGTTTGGTGAATTTGGAGACCTTTGACCCTGACACATTTTTCGGTGCAAAGCGGGCCCACATGCGGACCCCTTTTTGACCCGAAACTGCCATTTATGCCCTTGTCTCCAAATTGGACCCAAGGACAGGCATTTCTAGCTATTTGATATCTTCTGAGCATGATGGTAATGTTTATTTCAGCATCTGGACTCATTTTTGGAAATTTCCCCGAGATACAACTATAATTGGATCCAAACATCAGGCAAGTACCTGCACTTCAAGTTTAATCTTTATATTGTGATAATTAATTTCCTTGCTCTACCAGTACCATTGATGATTACACGTAGTATTAGAACACTGGATTTCATGTCTTGAATACTGGTTTTTCATGTCTTGCTTTCATGTCGGGTGGGAGAATACTAGAAGGCATGTAGTTTACCCTTCCCCCTGTCGTGTTTAATAGCTGTTGGTACGCGACTGTACCCTCAGCCGGATCTCGATTATTCATGTTTAATAGCCGTCTATGACGGCTGGATTAGCCTTATAAGCCCCTACATGCCAACTATGTATTCTAAATACACGTGTTCACACACAATAGTTCTTGTCGTGTTGCAGTTCTTGTTGCCTGGTTACAGTTATATTCCCTGTCACATTTTATTCCTGTTTTACCCTTATTCCTGGTTTATAGAAATTAATTATGTTTTACTTATAGTCCTGATTTATAGCATTAATTCTTAGTTAATCTTTACTATTTATTATGCATACTCTGATCATGATACTTAGTCAGTCTTTTTCCTACTTGTCATAAATATTTAGTTTAATCTTGTTGTGCATTATGTACTTTGCTCCTTTCCTGACTGGATCCGTTGTTTTAGGCGATGTTGAGAACTTTGTCCCTACCTATTATGATCCCTATGAGGCAGCAGGTGATACAGTTGAGAAGCCGGTTCCCACTTAGGAGACTACCTTTGAGGAGTAGTAGCCAGTTAGCTAGTATTTTCTTTCAGCACAATAATCGGGTTTGTCCCCGATTTATCTTCTAGTTCTGTATTAAACTATGGATTTGTATATCACCTTCTGTTTATGAAATCTTAGCATTCCTATTTCCTATGATTATCCTAGCCTGTTTATTATTGTGGATGAGATAGATTTTAATAAATCCCAGAAAATAACCTAGACAGCGTACTACCGCCGACACTGCGGCGTAGGCTGGACGTACCCACGTACTCGTGCCCGAATATCCGGGTGCGGGTTGTGACAGTCTGAACAAGAATCCTTCGTGTCAAAGAAGTGACAGTTCAGAATTCTACGCGACTCCTCGTTCAAAATAGCATGACAGTTTGACATTCGACTTAATGCTAAGAAGCTTTCTACACGTCTTCAGTTACGTGTAAAAGACGGGACATGATCAGATACTCTTTTATCAGAGTCAGCATAAAGTTATTTAGACGTGCTGAAGCTGCACATATTCTGACTTAATCACAACAAATATGGCAAATCATCAGATGCGTAAAAGAAGACAAATCTTATTAATCATGATTACATATGATGGAAATCCAGTTTACAAAGGGTTTTTTCATCTTCATGATTACACATGATGGAAATTATTTTTCTACAAAGGGTTTCTCATTTTTAGATCACACCGAAAATCTGCTACGCCAGGTTATCATATTGGTGGAGATCTTTTTCTGTCCACTTCAGCAGTTAATCGGTTTCCACGGCCGATTAACAAAAAAATGATTAATGGCGGGAGGATACATAATTAGGCCTGTATAAATTATTCAGAGCCCATCCTCCTTACGCCATGGCAGGCATGCCCTAGAATTGTGTTGGGGGTTCAGACCCAACTCAATACTAGAAGACAGGTCCAGACTGCCTACCCTCGTCCACCGCCATGATGGGAGAAAATACAGCTTGCAAGCTGTGTGGTTGAATGTGACCCTTCCTCTCTCCTGGACGAATCGCCATATGAAATTGCTGATCATCCCAAGCAAAGGAAGCTATGATATCCTTCCATGATCCATCATTGCAGAGGATATTTGCTCGAAGATGCCTCTTTTTACGGCTCCTCACATGCGGGAAAAATATGATCTTCTTCTTTCTCAAGTCAGCAAGACGAACCTCGGTAACCATCTCCTTTTGGTGAAGCAAGTGTGGGAAGAATAGGTTAACTCAGTCACCTTTATATAGGCAGAGGAGATCACATCAAATCCCAACAAAAATCTAAAATTTTGCCGAGAAATCAGCCTCGAGGAACGAGTCAGATTTGACCGTTTCATGCTTCATTCAAAGTGTTTCAAATTACGAGAAATTTGAAAACTTTGAAGGGGGTCTTGTAGAAGCATGAAAAATAAGCTAGGAAATCTCTACGCGTAAAACCCTCAAACATGTAGGCAGCCGCGTAAAACAGAGCTCCAACACTGACTTTAGAGCCATGGGCGTACAACAGAGCTTCAACAATGTTCAGCGTACAATATAGCTCAAGAACAGCCTGCGTAATGCATCATTTCCAGACCGTTTCATCGTACAAAGATTACAACTCGTCTACTTTTAATGCAGCATGGAGTTATACGAGGAACTCTTCGTATTCCTCTAATGAACCTGTCAGATCATGCAGTGAACCTGAATCCTGACAAAGAGTACTACACGATGATCGATAGAACGGCTGTAATGATGATTCAGCACAGAGTCCCAGACTGTCGTTTAGTGACATTTCCTGGATACAAATTGCTTTTACGCATTCAAAGAAATACGCTGCCTACTTTACACAGGCAAGTATGAGCTTTTACGCTCAAGAAGAGATGAAACGAACCACCACGTCAAAAGCTGCTCTTCGTACAGAACTCGAGGCACGTCTCTGCATTTAATGCACGAGATTTTATTCTATTTCCAATGATTGGGTGAGCTATAATTAGGGCTAATACGTCTATATCACCATCCCTGCACATTACGCCATCAGGCTATTTTCAGCCATAGGAGCATGCTGTACGCTATCTCCTTGAAATACGCCAACTTGGCTATTTTCAACTATAGGAGTACGCCATATGCTATCTCTTCGAAATACGTGACTCAGGCTATATTTGTAGAGGTATGTGATAAGACTATCTGGTCCAGAATACGCTCAAGACCCCAGTCAATATCAAGTTTTACGTGCTATTTGGCTTCTACGCCAACTTGACAACTATTCGGCTTCTACGCCAACTTGACAACTATTCGACTTCTACGCCTACTTGGCTTCTACGCCAACAAGATAACTATTTGGCTTCTACGCCATGGTGACAGTCAAGCCAACCTTTTCTACACGAGGGGCAGTTACCTACGTGGCTTGTATGCCGTGATCTTCGCAGCAGTTATACGCGTTACCTCATAATGGGACACGCGTCACACGTGGATTCAGAAGATCATTTATACGTGGGTGACAGTTATTATAACCGCCGCATAAAAAGTGCCACACTCTCCACTGTTCAGCTTCTACGCCGACTGGACGGTTACTGTCACTAAACCCTATAAATTGAGACCTCCGGCCACGGAGGTCAAAGGTCGAAAGGTCGAAGATTTTTGAGAGATAAAAAAATTGGATTTTTAAGAGAGAAGTGCCTAGAGCACAGACAGAGAGTAGTGATTGGCGACTTTGGCATCGAGCATCCAATCCTTCTTGCGATCTTTGAAGCTTCTCCTTCTTCTACAGCACTTCTTCGTTATCGTGTGGTCCAAGAAACAAAGTGATCGACCGCAGATCGGACTCCTATAGCAATATTTTTCCAGAATTAAACTTTTGTACTTAACATCCTCGTATAGGATTAATTGTACTTCTTTTTCTTGTTTGTAAACCAAAGAAAAGGTTTCGTATAAACCTAGTTTTATTTCTTTCGTTTATTATCAAACACTAAGTACCTCCAGTAACATAGTATATATATAACATAATCAGCCTGTAGCATGTGCGTCTCTCCCCACCCAATGTAACCTTACGTCTCATGTCCATAATGTCTCATGTCCATAACACGCAAGATCATGATATCTAACTAGTACAACGAGTCATAATGATATCTATATAATATACAAGTCTCATATCACGAATTCTGTAAGCCTATATAAAATTATCATGAATAACTCAAGAAAGATTCCGTCACATAAAATAGTGTCAAGTGTCCTACGGTATGGCATACTTGGTAAAGCAAGCACGTAAAACTAGGACCATAGAATCAACTCTCTAAGTGACGCTACACGACTCCGCGTACGGCGTTGACACCTGAATCTTATTCGGACGCTAAACAACTTCTCACGGTCCTAGGTTGAACAAGCACATCACAAGAAAAAATATATATATAAAAGAAACACAAGCAAATAATATAACATGATCTACTGTAAGTTTAGCAAGGTACACTTGCCTGGGTTCTGAACTCCGTCAACTGCTCCTGGGAAAGTGTAAACTGCACGTACACATCAGGATGCTGAAACAAATATCACCAAAACTCCCAGAATACTTGAAATAGCTAGGATAGACTACAAATAACTCTAATTTGGACATGGACAAAATTGACAGTTTTGGGTCAAAGCGGGGTCCACATGTGGTCCACTTCGTATCAAAAATTATATCAGAGATAAAGTTCTCCAAATTCATCAAACTTAGTTTCTATGGGTCCAAAACGATAATACGAACCCAACGGAACATCTAGAACTGGATTTCGATGAGCCAATCATGAACTCGCCCGTCATGTGGAACCGTGGGGCCCACGAAACGGTATTTTGTCAACGTTCTCAGATTCAAACAAAACTTAGGTAACAGGACCAGCGTAACACTGCAAATCCAATGGCATAAGTTTTGTTATGAATTGACGAGTACACACCAAGTTACGGTGAGGTGTCGGAATAGGCCGATATGGTATTTTCGGCGGATACGTGTTGATTCCGGCGTGCACACACGTCCAAATCAAATTCTGCGAAAGCCCACATGTCCGCGTTCATGTTTTGCACCATTCGGTGTAATCTGCATATGACGACGTGGCCTCGTTTGGCAGGACGCACCCAGTATTGGTGATTTTTAGTTCTTTAAAAATAAGTTTTTGGTCGTTTTGGAATCAGAATAATTTTACCAATAAAGCAAACTAATAAAAACTAAAAGAACAGTAAAAATCTTGGTTATATTGTGAAGAAGTCCTTTCAATTATATTTTGAAAATAATTAATTAGTTAGTATACAATTGGACATGAACATGGGTACTAGGACTGAATTTCTGAACTATTTTTGAACAGTTTTTCGGCCAAATTTCGGTTGATTTTTCGATCAAACCCGGGTGCCTAAATTTATTCCACTTGAAGGAAATCCTAGGGAGTTAGGTTGTGAGTGTGTACGAACAAACCGTTCAAAAAATGGAGCGAAGAAGAGGGAGTTATTATACCTGGAAGTTGGGTCGTCGGAGCTGTAGGTTGCACAAAAGCGTGCGCACGGGGGCGGATCTGCGACGGTCGGGCGGCTCCAGCGGTGGTCAGGCGGCGGGGCAGCGGTATTGGAGGGTGGTACTCGTCGGTGGAAAGGCTAGGGGAGGTGGTTTTAGGGTTAGGGTTTCGTTGTAGATTCATATATATATATATATATGTATAGAACGAGAGATGGGGAAGGAATTCGCTGGTGAGGGTCTGGATTCTGCACGCGGGGTATGGGTTGGGTAGATTAGTTAGGTTAGTGTTAGGATTTGTTTTTTTTATTCAATATTTATATATATAAAATTCTCAAAAATAGTTAGGTACTTGGGAAATTTTTTTAAAAATGTATACTTCTTCCAACAAATAATTTACAACCAACTTTATATCAATTCAAAAGATATTTAACAAATATGAATGAATATTAAATTAGTTAAATAAATTTATAAATTCTATTTTTTACTTAATATTATATTGGAAGCATACATGGGTTCGAATAACGCAACTCGAGTGTCATGTGCGTAATAGGACCAGTTAGGCTCATATTATGGATTTAGTTGGAAGCAATGGGTTGGTGTGGCATATTAAAATCGTACACCATGACAAAAGGGTTAATTAATTATTATTTCCTCGTAATTATGTCATAATAGTTGTGCGACCAAAACAAAGCATGAGATTATAAATTTGTGAGTGACAGTCATAGTAGGAGCCTAATTTGACTCATCTAAGTCGAGCATGCTGGGTTGGTTGGAAGGAAAATGCTAGTGTTGCATCAAGATCTTAAAACCATGGTGGTTGGTTTCCAAAGTTTAATTAAATTATCGAATAAATATTTAAAATAAAAAATAATTATTAATTACCGAACTAACCCTATATAAAAACCAGGGTGCTCACAATCTACCCACCTTAAAAGAATTGTATCCTCGCAATTAAGAAAAATGAAACATAACTGGTCAGGAAAGATTTTCTCCAGAAGAGATGATGCGGTTGTATGACATTTATTGAAGCACGACATGAAGGATAAGGGACCATGAACAAGGAAAAAATTATGTGAAAGGGTCAGGATTTTGTTCAAGCAGAACATGTGGGGAAGCAATAAAAAAACTTTTTCCTAGGCAATGAGAGATGTGTAACTCAAGAGTAAAGAAGTTTGATTAGAACGAAGATCAACTACATCTTATGAAAACTTTGGTACCTCTTACATATTATTACTCCAGACTAACAAGTTCATTCTAATATAATACTAGGTATAATTAAACTAGGGAATGGAACTAACATGTATATGTTAAAGTATTACTAGGAATAATCGTTATTATAGCTAGCTATGATAAAACTAAATTTTACCTATACTCGTTACTCCTCGAGTCCGTGCCTTCTCCATTGTCATCGCAAAAGCCTGTCCACATCCCTGTGGTGGTGCCCTCTGCTGTTGCTGGGCCTGTTGGAAGAGTGTTGCCTGTGATGCCAAGGGTAGTCTCGACTGATATCCTTCTGGTGCTGGTGGTATGAATCCTCCATCTTCCGCCTGTGGTGATCCTGGTGCTAGATAAGCTGGTCGATGTGGTTGTTGGTCTGGCCCCGATGCTGGTAAAGCAGGTCGATAAACCATTGGTGTTCCTCTTCGACGCTCAGGGCAATCTCTAGCTGAATGCTGACTGGATCCACAAGCTAAACATAATCCCAATTTGCGTCTGCACTCCCTCTCAATATGGCCTACTTTGCCAAAGTAGTGACAAATAGGAGGGGATGGGGCTTGTGATGATGCTCTCTATGGTGGATTCATCTGGGGTCATTTTTTAGGCTCCCCGTGTGGTGCTCGAGTTGGTACTAATGCTTACGCTCTCTTCTGGCTGGACTCCCTCCGGTGGATGCGCTCCATGCGTCGAGCTGCGACAAGGACATCTGTATAAGAAGTAGGTGCAACAGAGCCAATCTGTCTCTGTAGTTCAAAGCTCAGTCCGTCAAAGAATTTCTCCACATTCTCTTCTTCTGTCGGGATCAGTGTAGGTGCGAGGCGGCTCAATCATGTGAACTCCGTATTGTACTCTTCTACGGTCATATTGCCATGAGTAAGGCGGTTAAACTTTTCCTGAAGTTTTGCCCGAGCAATAGATGGAATATACATCTCCTAGAAGAGTCAAGAGAACTCCTCCCAAGTAACTTGGTCTGGTCCGAGTCGTTTCTCCTCTGTGAGCTACCAGTGATGTGCATTATCTGTCAGCTGCATCCTGACAGCAGTCATCCAATGCTCTCTCGGAAGCTCTGCTGCTTCTAACTGACGCCGGATGTTAGTGAGCCACTCATGGACCTTCGTGGGCTCCTCCTTGCCTAAGAATATACGTGACTTCTGGTGGCAAAAATTTGAGATGGATCCTGTCGATGGCTGTCTAGCTGGTGGAGTCGCCTGATCCAACACTGTCACTATATTGTTCCTTAAGTTCTTTGTATGGTGTTGCTGGGCCTCTTATTGAACCTTTTTTTGAGCTTACATCATTGCATAGAACACCTGAAATAGCTGATGTCCGTCCATAGGCTGTCCTGGCTGGAAAACTGGCATCGGAGTTATCGGTGGAGTGAATTACGGTGGTGGTGGAATATCGTCTCGCCGAAACCTCGAGGCATGCTGATTTGCTTGATTGCTTTGTTAAGTGGAGGGATCTCCACTCGATGGTGTCACCCCATCGTCGTAGGTAACCACAATACCTGGCGGTGTACCTGCGTGTAAACACCCTAATTTTTAAAATTTAATTTAAAATTTTCATTAATTATTATTGTAGAAATTTTCATTATTTTTAGTTAATTATAATAAATGTTCTTTCATGGATTTATATTTTTGTGTATTAAATTAATTAATAAAATAGTGCAAAAACTATATTTTTGGGTGTATAATTAATAATAGAGTATTGTGTAATTTTTTTAGAATTTATTGGGGTCAAAAACTATTTTTTTTAATGGCTATTTATGCATTGTTATAATTAAACCAATCCAGATCGAACCAACTCAACCCAAACCAAACTAGACTAAACCAAACTGGATTCGGACCCATACCTGCAACCCGCTAACTCGACCCGCATCCCCAACTGCTATAGTGTCACGACCCGCACCCGATGTGGGGATGCAAGTCGGAAACAACGCCCAGCTTACGCCGCAGAATCGGCGGTAGAACGCTGTCTTGGTCTACTATACTATCTAAAATCTCACAATAATATGAAGTCTGCCAATAAAATCTTAACACAAAACTCAATCACAATCTAAAGCACGAGAATATACGAAGGAAGTCTAACATAACTATCCATTCAATATATAAATAATAATAGAAACAATATCCAATCTCATCTATAAGCCGGAAACAAATCCGGTACCCAAAATGTTAAAGAAACTATTTATGAAAACTAGTGATCCGGATAAACCTCCCGACAATCACTCCAGAACTAGTGGGTCCAAGTTTGCACCATCTATAAGTCGAAGTCCATAGTATGTCGGACACCAATCTCTCAGATCCTCTGAAAAATATTTTCCAGTCAGGAATGGAGCAAAGTACATACCTCTGAAAGCAGTTCCAATAACAAGCAATAGAAAAAGGATACAAGATGCACAAGTAATAAGAATGTACAATATAGGAAGAACAGGCAATAAGCACAATAAGAACTGAAAAGTAAATACGGGAAATAAACTGCAAGTAGAAAACAATAATACTAGCTATGTGATTTAGAGTGCAAGTTCGTTATGTGATCGGCTTAGGTTGCACATGAGGTATAAAGGTAACTCCATTATACGTGAGGTGCATAATCGACATGCACATGAGATCAAGAGGGCTTTGATTACATAACCTGTAGCGCCCTGTTCCTCCTATTCGAGGAGCGCGGCTAAGAAACACAAGACGGTATCGTTCGATCGGGATAGATTGAATTAAGAACTCGTCCTCGTTATGGATTTGTTTCTTCGGAATCGATTCCCATATTCAGTGGACCGTGCCCCCGGGATCGACTTAGCGGCAGAGTCAGGAGGGACCTCTCCGCTGCTATCTTTTATTGCCTCGGTTTTCGATGTCGCTTGTTACTTTCGTGCTTTGAGTTGGTTTTGGGATTTGCTTGTTTTCCTTGAACAGTTTCGATGGTTTTCATTATTTTCGTTCATGGACTTGCACTTCTATTCCGAGATTGGAAAGAGAGGAAGAAGTATTAATCGAGCTGTTCGTGTGCAGGTGAACGAGCAGTAGGCGGCTTGCGAGCGGAGTCATGAAGCGCCTCTTTCCTTCTCCCTTCCAACAATCTAAGTGAGTGGCTACCAACCCGATTAGCTAGCCCTGCTTCCAAGCTTCACACCCTAAAATCTTGCATTCTTCTTTGCCCCGATCAAACGATACCAAGTATTAATAAAAGAGATCAAGATAAAAAGGGAATAGACTTGGAAATATTGCTTGTCAACTAAATTTATGAACGGTTATCATCCTGTATGCTAGTTCGATTATAACTGTTCTATGAATCATGCTAAGTATGGAAAATATATGCTTGTTATGAAATAAACTGTCAGGATGACTATGCAAAACTGTTATGATATGGAACTAATTCTATGAGTGTTCTTGATCACGGACAACTTGTGCACAAGGTATGTTATGAGTTCCGCGGACGGTCACCGGGGCGCTGGGACCGATCCGATCCGGACGGAACGTATGTATAGTTGTATATTATGTGGCAAAGTGTTATGCAGCGGGGCTCGCCACCTGCGTTGTATATCATTTGTGTCTTGAGACTATAACCCGTCCCTTCATGGCATCAAGCCAGTGATCCTATGTATATTTAAACCTGTTGCATACTAACTTGTGTCTTCGTGGCAGGAAAGGCATGTTAAGTATTGTGCAGGTAATTCAGACGGGCAGGTAAAATCTACCGAACGATGGCACGTTCATTTCAGTAAATTCTATATGCTGCTTACTTGTAAATGAACTAAGGCAAGATAGAAACCCACAAATATGCATGCTTCATTAAAACAACGTGTTGATTGGTATAGTTCGGTTAGCTCGCCTTCACCAGTATGTTTCGACATGCTGACCCTCGTTGAAACAGGTTCTTCGTACCAAGGCAAACCGAGCGAGGAGCCGAAGTCATCTTCCCGATCCAGTCCAGCTGTTGGCGCATCTTCACCGCGCCCCTTGAAGCCTTTTGAAGTCAGAAGCTGCAACTCTTCATACACAAATGCAGCTTCGTGGCAAAGCCGTCCTCCAGCCTGGAGGTCTTTATCATTTTGAGTTTATAAAGGGATGTAATGTACAGGACTGCTATCTCATTTTGAGTTATCTCATTTGTAAGCCGTTCGGCATATTAGCTGACTCGTTCAAGAGTTTGTAATAGATGTTCATTATCAATAAAGAGAACTTTTCTATGTTTCAAATCTGTGTTTTAATTTATCTGCGTACTCTGAATATGTGCTTGCTATACAAAATACTTTAGCCTTGTGCGGGCGCAACCCCAGGCCCGCACGGCATCATGATTCGGGGGACGCCCCAACGATTCTAAGGAATCGGATCGTGACATAATGGTATCATAGCACAGATTCAAGTTCCTTAGACTTCGTGCTAGAAAAGTTCCTTTAACGATTAAATTCCTGTGCGAACTCTTGAACTCCCTAGGTCAAAATGAGATACGTTCATGCAATAAGTCCATAATACATTATGATTCTAATATAATTTACCTTCTTTTGAAGGAATGGTACCAGCGCAATATGCAGCGCAACCACCGAACGAAACACAAGAAAGTAGTTCGGGTACTTCGGGAAGCCCTCAGAGCCAGCGCGGCATATCTCAAGTCGATCCGCTTGAGCGGGTAATACAAATGTTAGAATCGCAATGACAAAGGGATAATGCTCGCCAAGCCAAGTTCGAAAGTAATTTAGAGACCCGATTCTCAGTCCAACAGAAGCAGGTAGATACCCTGCAACAGATCATTCAGACTTTGGCTGCCAACCATTCCGCCGCAACAATAATGACTCCGGTGGAACAGCCCGTGCTTGAAGTAGAGACGCCACAAATCCCAAGGCCGAGGGACGTGACTGCCTTCAACTTGGGCTACTTCAAGAAAGTTTGCAATACCCCATTCAACGGGACTGAGGACCCAGTGGTAGCTCTAGATTGGCTAGCCGAGCTTGAAGATCATTTTGCTCTGCTATAGGTACCCGAAGAGAAGCGCGTCACCTGCGCCCAACTACAGCTCCGCCTCAACGCGCACGATTGGTGGAACGTGCATCGACGATCTCTTCAATTTGATCACGGAGAGGAGGCGATCTCGTGGATGACCTTTCGTGCCGCGTTCGAAGAGGAGTATGTACCCCCTCAAGTACAACGTCAAATGGAGAATAATTTCGTACAGCTACGACAGGACAGTATGACAGTGAAGCAATACTTCACCGAATTCAATCGACTCTCCAAATTCGCTAGGGCCTATTTACCTGATGCAGCGAGTCGAGCAAGAAGGTTTGAAGGCAGTCTGTGCCCTGCCATCCATGCGCACGTGGTCAATAATCAGTATGGAACAATGCGTGAAGTAATGAATCACGCCCTATCTCTAGAACCGCAGTATCCTCACGTTTCCACCGGCGCTTTGCATACCTACAATCACAAACGCCAAGGCAACGAGAGAGGAAACACCGCTGCAAAGCGCCCTAACCACGGCGGTTCACAAAAAGGAAACCCGAGACCATTCTGCGATTACTGTAAAAGGCAAGGGCACACTACCGACAGATGTTACAGCAGAAAAGGTTTATGCTTCAACTGTGGCGGGCCAGGCCACATAGCTCTGGATTGTCCACTCCCCTCTAAGCTCCTGCCTCAACCAAATAATCCCTAACGGTTGATTCTATTCCTAAGTTTTGGGACGAAACTTCCAATTAGTTGGGTAGGATGTAGCGCCCCGTTCCTCCTATTCGAGGAGCGCGGCTAAGAAACACAAGACGGTATCGTTCGATCGAGATGGATTAAATTAAGAACTCGTCCTCGTTATGGATTTGTTTCTTCGGAATCGATTCCCATATTCAGTGGACCGTGCCCCCGGGATCGACTTAGCGGCAGAGTCAGGAGGGACCTCTCCGCTGCTATCTTTTATTGCATCAGTTTTCGATGTCGCTTGTTGCTTTCGTGCTTTGAGTTGGTTTTGGGATTTTCTTGTTTTCCTTGAACGGTTTCGATAGTTTTCGTTCATGGACTTGCACTTATATTCCGAGATTGGAAAGAGAGAAAGAAGTATTAATCGAGCTGTTCGTGTGCAGGTGAACGAGCAGTAGGCGGCTTGCGAGCGGAGTCGTAAAGCGCCTCTTTCCTTCTCCCTTCCAACAATCTAAGTGAGTGGCTACCAACCCGATTAGCTAGCCCTGCTTCCAAGCTTCATACCCTAAAATCTTGCATTCTTCTTTGCCCCGATCAAACGATACCAAGTATTAATAAAAGGGATCAAGATAAAAAGGGAATAGACTTGGAAATATTGCTTGTCAACTAAACTTATGAACGGTTATCATCCTGTATGCTAGTTCATTTATAACTGTTCTATGAATCGTGCTAAGTATGGAAAATATATGCTTGTTATAAAATAAACTGTCAGGATGACTATGCAAAACTGTTATGATATGGAACTAATTCTATGAGTGTTCTTGATCACGGACAACTTGTGCACAAGGTATGTTATGAGTTTCGCGGACGGTCACCGGGGCGCTGGGACCGATCCGATCCGGACGGAACGTATGTATAGTCGTATGTTATGGGGCAAAGTGTTATGCAGCGGGGCTCGCCACCTGCGTTGTATATCATTTGTGTATTGAGACTATAACCTGTCCCTTCGTGGCATCAAGCCAGTGATCCTATGTATATTTAAACCTGTTGTATACTAACTTGTGTCTTCGTGGCAGGGAAGGCATGGTAAGTATTGTGCAGGTAATTCAGACGGGCAGGTAAAATCCACCGAACGGTGGCACGTTCATTTCAGTAAATTCTATATGTTGCTTACTTGTAAATGAACTAAGACAAGATAGAAACCCACAAATATGCATGCTTCATTAAAACAACGTGTTGATTGGTATAGTTCGGTTAGCTCACCTTCACCAGTACGTTTCGACATGCTGACCCTCGTTGAAACAGGTTCTCCGCACCAAGGCGAACCGAGCGAGGAGCCAAAGTCGTCTTCCCGATCCAGTCCAGCTGTTGGCGCATCTTCACCGCGCCCCTTAAAGCCTTTTGAAGTTAGAAGCTGCAACTCTTCATACACAAATGCAGCTTCGTGGCAAAGCCGTCCTCCAGCCTGGAGGTCTTTATCATTTTGAGTTTATAAAGGGATGTAATGTACAGGATTGCTATCTCATTTTGAGTCATCTCTTTTGTAAGCCATTCGGCATATTAGCTGACTCGTTCAAGAGTTTGTAATAGATGTTCATTATCAATAAAGAGAACTTTTCCATGTTTCAAATCTGTATTTTAATTTATCTGCGTACTCTGAATATGTGCTTGCTATGCAAAATACTTTAGCCTTGTGCGGGCGCAACCCCAGGCCCGCACGGCACCACGATTCGGGGGACGCCCCAACGATTCTAAGGAATCTGGTCGTGACATAACCAACACCTACTCCCCTTCTCCAACCAATACTCATGGATCCAATCACGACACGTTACGTACATGATCACGATATAGTCACACTAGCACACAAAATAGTGGATGCACAAGAAGCACATAAAAGTCAATACCCGATGCACACGATAAAATACATGTGACTGGGTATCCGTTGCACACGGTAGGAGATAACACCTCCTGATGGGATCCATATAGCACCAGTCCGTGAAATCACTGTGTCGGGAATCAATGTATACAATTCTAGAATATGCATATATATAATATTATGAATTGAAAATAATCAGAGAAATATACTCGCTTGTGGTCCAGAGCAATGTATGTCAAACTGCCCGAACTGGTGTCACACAGACCTATATATGGAATATTATATTAATACAAGGTTCTTGGAAAGAAATTAAGATAAACTAGTCAACATCTAGGTCAACAAGCCATTTCTAAGTTAAAATAGTCAAACTAGGTCAACTCTATGCTAAACTAGTCAAACTTACTTAAACTAGATATTTCTAGGTTGCAGGAGTCTATCTCAATGATATTGGATTCATACACTATGAATCTAGGACAAACAAGCTAGATCTAAGATACTAAGAAAATAATAGGATACCGTATCCTAAGATACGCAAGTTTTTAATACAAAAATAGTAATTTATATATATACACAATGTAATACATATAGTACTTTAGTTAACTAATGCAAATATGATACCATGGCTTTGAACCAAAGTGTATCACACTACCTACACACCCCTCCCGATACTCAAATCCAATACCTTGAGAATCCCTCAATACCTTAATACTTACCTTGGCATCTCAAGGTGTAAAATCCCTATTTCTAAAAATCGTATTATTTTATTAATTAATAATTTAATTATAGTAATTATGTGCTAATTAGGAGAAATAGATTATTAATTTTTATTTTAGGTGTTGGTGCACTTGGAAGATTTATGGGACCATTAGAAAATTTTTTGAATTTATTTCATGTAGGAGACCCCTTGAGCAGTTGCTAGCTTAATGGTGTGCATTAGTGTAATTCTAGAATTTTCTATGAGTATATATATATATATATATATATATATATATATATATTTAAAGAGAAGTATAAAAGAGAAAAGAAAAGAATGGAAAAGAAAAACTATTAAATACTATTAAATAACTAATACTACCAAACCATTAATAACCCCATTCCAACAAACCAACTAAACTACCCATCCTATACTACAGCCGCACCTAGGAGCAAAGTGCAGCCGCCTTTAATTGCACTTGTGAGCCACTTAGCAAATTTGCAACTAGCAAATCCCACAGCAACAGATCCCCCCCCCCCCCCCCCCGCGAGCAAACCGAACCCGCCTCCTCTCTCTCCCTTTCATATATATATATATATATATATATATATATATATATATATATATATATATATATATATATATATATCTTATTCTATTTCAATAAAAATATAAACCTAAATCATCCAAACCCTTCCTCTTCCCATCTATACCTAGAGAGCGCCGCCACCGCAGCCGGAGAACCCCGCCAGGCCGTCCAAACCGATCCCGACGACCGCGACCCCGCGCACTGCAGATTCCGCAGCGAGGTACCTGTGTTCTAGAGTTATTTTCCGTCGCCTTGCTCAACCAAACGCCACCCCGTCTTCACCGGCATGCTCAACCCTTAACCCTCTTCCATATCTATATGATAGTAGACCTCGAACAACGCGTAACCATAGGCGAAAATAGCGCCAAAGTTGGCAAAAATAGACCAAATTCTGGGATCGCAGAAAACTGCGGTGACCACCCATGCTTCCGAGTTCGTATCTCCCACCACAGAGATCCGAATTCGATGATTCTATTTGGTATGTGTATACCACTTGACCTAGTTTAATTTTTGTTAAATAACCCCAGATTATTAACTGCAGTAGACAGAATTAAATTCGTTGGAAAACCCCACGAACACACTTTTCCAGATTTCTAAAAGTTGTGAAACAGAGCGCGTCCCGCCAAACGGGACCGCCCTGTCGTGTACCAAGTGTACCAAATGGTGCGCAGCATAAACGAACATGTGAGAGTTCGAGGAAACTGATTCGGACGTATGTGCACGCCGGAATCAGCCCGTATCCACGGACAAACCCCGTATCGCAACTTTTGCGAAAGTCGCACGCATTTTGTGTACGCTCGTCAGATTACGACGAAACTTGTGCCACTGGATTCGTGGTAACGCTGGTCCTGTGACCCAATTTTTACGCAATTCTGAGACAGTTGACCAAGTTACCAATTGGCGGGCCCTACAGTTGACTTTTTGGACGAAATTATGTTCGGCTCATCGGAATCCATATTTGGATATACCGTTGGGTTCGTATTGATATTTAGAGTTTGTTTGATCTATAATTTATTCCATTTAGAGACTGTTACCCTTGGCATATTTTTTGGTGCAAAGTGGGCCATACGTGGACCTCACTTTTACCCGAAATTACCGTTTTGTCCCTGTGTCCAAATTGGACAAAAAAGAAGTATTTTTTAGCTATTTTGCTTATTTTGGGAACGTTGGTGATGTTTATTTCAGCATCCGGAGATGTTCATTCTGAGGTCGTAGCTTCTGACTCTTGGTGTTGACATCGGGACACTACATTTTGCAACTTTTTTGCCAGGCAAGATATCTTGCCAAATTGTTACAGTACTTTTGCGTGCTATTTATATTTCTATATATTTATTGCATTTCTGTATATTTCTTGCATGTGTAGTTTTCTTTCAGTCATTACTATGTAGTATATAGTTCGCACTACGGGCGTGTGTCGCGCTGGTCGCTACCCCCGAGGTATGACGATTTCTGATGTCCACTGGCAGGTGTGTGAGTTGTGAGGCTTAGATCGAGTAGCCTACCCTTGCCCATACGTCGAAAAGTTGTCCTCATTTGCATTCATATAGATTGTCTTGTACAGCGTACTTATTTATTTTTAAACGTTATGCATGTTCATTGTATTCAAATTGGCTTGCTTCTATATATCTTGTTATGTCCCTCTAAGGACCTGGTCCCTTGCCAGGTATAGACGACCAGGAGTATCCGTAGGAGTACGGGCCTGGACCTGACGCATTATTTTCTGCCGATGAGGTCTTACCTTCTGAGCATCGTTGATTATGTAGCGATGGATCTTTTTAGCTGATACATTTCTTTCTTCACATTATTTTATATTGGAGATTTATACTCCTCTCTCATTTTAATTTTGGATATAGTCATTGGTAGTGAATTTGTCTCAACCCGACTATTATTTGGATATTTCAGACTCCTTATTCTAGTTTAGTACTTCTTTTCTATGGCTAGTGGTGTGGATGAGATTAGCATATCTGTGACTTATAATATATATATCCCACATGTGAGTTTATATTCATATTATAGCATACATGTGTATTATGGTATCCATATATTGGAGTTGCCATATATATACGGCTGGCATGCTTACGTGTTCCTAGTCCTACGTATTTTGGGACTGGGGTGTGACACAAGGTAAATTAAAAACCTTATTTATACTAACTACCCAACAATAATTATAAACTACCATGCATTTAATATTTATACAATACCATATACCTTATTTTAGTTACCTAATACCCACCCATAATTAGTTTACAACTATCCTATTACGATGCCAATACCTACTACTCATACCTTGGTATATCTTTATACTTACCTTGGTATCTCAAGGTAATTGCCAAAATCTTCGTATATATACTAACTATTCATCAATAACTATATGTATACATATATCAATCCAATATAACTTCTAGTATGTACTAAATAGAATAAATACTAACTACCAACTACACACTAAATACTAATACATATATACGTACATACATAGATACCTAAATATATAATATATATAACTAAGATACTCATAATAATAGATAACTAAAATATACTAACTATTCCAATAATATTATATGCTACAACTAAATATATTATACATATAGTATACTAAAACACAATTAGAAAATTAGGAACATATATACGTATATATTAATTACCATATATACATATATATATATATATATATATATATATATATATATATATATTAAAAACTGTCAAACTGTCGCTATATACCCTGCCCACTATCGCCGTAAAGCTACCGTGTATATAGATACACTGCAGTTTTTGTGACAGTTTCTGCACTGTCACTAAAAACTGTCGTTGAAGCTTCTGATACTCTGCTGATACACTGTTGTTTAGTTTTCTGCAACTGTCGCTGACTGCTGTCGCTGAAAAGATGTTGCCGCTGCTGCTATTTCTCTACTGTTGTGCCGCTCGCTGTTGCGACACTCTCCTGCTGTCGCTGAAACCTATATATATATAATATATATAATAACATATATATATATATATATCTACCATATATATATATATATATATATATATATATATATATATATATATATATATATATATATATATATATACATATATATATAACCCAAAACAATATATATATACCAATACACATATACTACCATAAATATACCTACACTCTCATAATATAATTACATACAAATAACTATACATAATAATATACATATATATATACACAATATATATATATATATATATATATATATATATATATATATATATATATATATATATATATATATATATATATATCATATGCATAAATACTACGAATAATTATACACACAGCCTCACATAGTATTATGTACATAATACACATAGTAACATACACACATACATATTAATATATATATATATATATATACATATAATTATTCACCAAACACATTATATAATGATAAATTATAACAACTCATAATATCTATTTACATGCTAACATATATAATTATACATACATATATAAGAATAGCTACTTACAACATACGTAATAAATACATAGATCTAAGACACAAGAAGCATAATTATATATACCATAATATATATATCTATATATATACATACAATTACATCCTCGATGAATTAAGAACACAATAAATAGATCTACATATAATTTGCACAACCATATGGAGAGTATCACACCGTATCCCTCTAGATTTAGGATACGCATGCGACACGAGTCCACCACACATCCAAACGTACCCCGAAGGACACGAACAAGTCATATATATTATTTATGAATAATATGAAGAGTCAAATATAGTTCTACGTGTCCGTGTCAAAATATGACATATATAAAGTCCCGTGTCGGAGGAAAAACTCTCAAATCAACACGTATCACCAAATTGATGGGATACGACCTACACGTACCCAATTGTGGATACGACACTAGCCCCAAACGCACAAACACATGTCAAATTAATCTATAGGACCAATTGATACACACAACAAATGTCAATCTCGAAATTCTTCCAAAATTGATACAAAAAGTATCATAACTTTCTCAATAGGCCTCCTATGAACACAAAACCAAATCCTATGGGTTGATTTTTCATGGTTAATTCTCAAATTTAGAACCTAATTTAAGGGGGAAAACTGAATTATACCTATTGGGAGATGGATTCCCAATAAAATTTTCAAAATTGGTAAAATTGGCCTTCAACTTGTAGATCCTTGCTCCTCTTTGTAGATCTATGCTTCCTCCTTGTAGATCTATGCTTCCTTCTTGTAGATCCATGCTCTAATAGCCTCCAATGGTGATTTAGAAAATAATTGGGTAAAAATTTGGTAGGGATTTGATGGAATTTGGTTGAGAAAAATTCTAGATCTACTTTTGGAATGAAAAATAAAGAGAGAAAGTTTTCATCCCCTTTATATAGGCCTCACTTGCCCCCTCCCTCAAGCTACTATGTAAAGTCTAAAATACCCCTTGGAGCCTCTCATGAAGAAATTAATTGAGGAAAGCTTCTAGTCTAATGGTTTAACATAATTAATCATTCTCCTAATAATTGGGCTTCTAATATTGGGCTCAATTCTAACTAGAATTAAATGTTGGTCCATGAGTCTAAACTAAACTAGTTAGGTCCACTAACACAAGTCCAAAAATAAATCTAACATGCTAATAATAAATAAATAATACAATAAATAAAAATTTAACATGCATAATATTTAATTAATTACCAAATGACTAAAATATTATTTCCTAGAAAATGTGGTAGTGACATACAGTAACCCGCTATAAGCCTTCCACGTCCCCTCCCTTCCAATTCCAAACGGCCCCGACCCCTCTTCTTCGGCTCCCCGTAACTTCTACCCCGATACCCTATATAAACCCTAGATTATACCATTCCCACCACCATTATCTCCTCTTTAATTCCCGACCATCGCTGCCGCAGGACCGTCGCGCACCGTCACCGCGAAGACAGGCCGCCCAATTCGAGTAGCAGTAGTAACGTGAGGTATGCTACTTCTTACCCTTGTATCTCTCTGCACATTAATCCAAATATTGACCCATAAAATCCTATGCGAAGATCACATAACCCTATTAAATTTTGTATAATTAGTTTGGTGTATTGTGTCCTGTGTCGGTCGAAATTAGCACACAAAACAGAAAAAATGACCCAATTTATAGTTCAGAAACTGTTCCAACCACCCATATTCATGTCTGATTTTCTTTCAACCTAGTTAATATTTTTAAATTATACTTAAACAGTAATTTAGACAACATAACCGAGATTTAATCTCTTTGGTTAGTTTATTTTAATTCATTGTATGCTGTATTTTATTCGCGGTTGAAATTGACCAAAATCTTGGTTTTCTAAACCCGAATTTTCTCGAAACGGGGTACGTTATGCTAAATGAGGCAAATTCGTCGTGTGCGAATTATACTGAAAGGCGCGTATCGTCAACACGAACATGTAGGATTTTACGGAAGTTAATTTGGATGTGCGTGCACACCGAAATCAACGCTTTTCCGTCAAAAAGCCCCTTATCGGCCTAATCTGACACTCGTCATAATTTTGTGTGTGCTTGTCATTTTACAACAAAACTAGTACCATCAAATTCGTAGCGTTATGCTGGTCCTATGATCCATGTTTGGTTCAATTCTGAGAACGTTAATGAAACACCATTTTATGGGCCCCACGGTTTTATTTGACGGGCAATTTCGTGACTGGCTCATCGGAATCTTGTTCTGGATATTCCGTTGG
Source organism: Iris macrosiphon (assembly GCA_036927795.1). Classification (NCBI taxonomy): domain Eukaryota; kingdom Viridiplantae; phylum Streptophyta; class Magnoliopsida; order Asparagales; family Iridaceae; genus Iris; species Iris macrosiphon. Next base: position 104,685,193 of record JAYESA010000008.1, on the reverse strand, counting down.
ATTCGTGCTATCATTTTGGACTCGTAGATACTACGTTTGATGAATTTGGAAAACTTTGTCTTTGGCATATTTTTTGGTGCGAAGTGGACCACATGTGGACCCCGCTTTGACCAGAAACTATCAATTCTGCCCTATGTCCAAATTAGACTTATGGGTAGTCAATCTTATCTATTTCATATATTCTGAGAGCGATGGTAATATTTGTTTCAGCATTCAAAGGTGTACCTAGAGATTCCACTTATATCGGAGTAATTGACGGAGCTCAGAACACAAGCAAGTGTACCTTGCCAACTTGCAGTAGATCCTGTGACTTTATTGTTTGAGTTCTTTCTATATATATATATAGATATATATATATATATATATATATATATATATATATATATATATATATATATATATATTGTGATGTACCTGTTCAACCTAGGACCGTGAGACGTTGTTTAACGTCCGAACAAGATTCGGGTGTCGACGCCGTACGCGAAGTCGTGTAACGTCACTTAGAAAGTTGATCCCATAATCCTATATATTTTTACGTGCTTGCTTACCAAGTATGTCATACCATAGGACACTTGATACTATTCATGTGACAGAATCTTTTCTGAGTTATTCATGTCGATTCTGTATCGGTTTACAGGATTCGTGACATAAGATTTGCATACATAGATATCATTATGACTCGTTGTACTAGCTAGAGGTCATTATCTTACGTGTTATGGACATGATACGTGAGGTTACATTGGGTGGGGAGAGACACACAGGCTACAGGCTGATTATATATATATATATGTATATATATATATATATATATATATATATATATATATATATATATATATATATATATACTTATGTTACTAGACAGTGCCTTAGTCTCTGTACCAGAGCTTTGGCACATGTATTTGGCCCTTCGTGATATTACTGCTACCGGCTCCCCGATACAGAGCTTGTAGTGGTTTCAGCCTGAGTACTAGTGATGCTCTCAAATTACATTTCACATAGCTGGTTACATAGCTTTCCCTGAGGATCTATTTTTATTTACTGTATTTTATTTGGCTTGAGTTATTCTTGTACCTTACTATGTTCCCTGATAATCCGGATTATTTGGCTTGAGTTATTCTATGCATAGTTTACCTTACTATTTTTATTTACTGTATTTTATTTGGCTCTCAAATTACATTCTTCCACCACCGTCGTAGTTTACTCCACCGATGCCCATTTTTTCAATAGGATAGCCTATGGACAGACAACAGATGTTCTAAATTTTCTACGGAATGATGCAAGCCCAATAGCAGGTTCATCAAGAGGCTTAGCGTCACGAGACAGAGAATATGAGAAACATTATAGTGACCGCCCTAGAGCAGATGAACCCACCAGCTAGACGGCCATCGACGAGATCTATCACTGATTTCTGCCAACTGAAGCCCCGTACCCTTTCAGGCAAGGAGGAGCCCACCGAAGTTCATGAGTGGCTCACAACCACTCAACACCAATTAGAAGCAGCTGAGCTTCCAAGGGAGCGTTGGATGACTGTTGTCAGAATAAAGTTGACGGGCAATGCACATCACTGGTGGCTTTCTGAGGAGAGACAACTCGGACTAGACCGAGTCACTTGGGAGGAGTTCTCTAGACTCTTTTAGGATATGTACATTCCATCTATTGCTCGATCGAAACTTCAGAATAAGTTTAATCGCCTCACTCAAGATAGTATGACAGTGGAAGAGTACAATACGGAGTTCATCTGTTTGAGCTGCTTCACACCTACACTAATTCCGACAGAAGAAGAGAAGGCTGAGAAATTCTTTGACGGACTAAACTTTGAGCTACAAAGACAGATTGGCTCTGTCGTACCTACTTCTTATATGGACGTCCTTGCTGTAGCCCGACGCATGGAACGCGTCATCATGAGAGAGTCCAGCCAGAAGAGACCGCATGCACTAGCACCAGACCGAGAGCAGCAGGGAGAAGCTGCAAAGCGACCACAGAGGAATCCATCACCGAGAGCATTTATACCACTAGCACTAGTCCTTCCTACTTGTTATTACTGTGGCAAGGTAGGGCATATTGAGAAGGAATGCAGACATAAATGGGGATTATGTTTAGCTTGCGGATCCAACCAACATTCAGCCAGGGATTGCCCTGAGCGTCGAGAAGGAGCACCGATGGTACACCGACAGGCTTTACCAGCATCGAGACCAGTCCAGCAGCCACATAGACCAGATTATCCAACACTAGGAGCACCACAGATAAAAGTTGGAGGGGTCAGACCATCAGCACCGGAAGGATATCAACCGAGGCCACCATTGGCACCACAGGTAGCACTCTTTCAGCAGGCCCATCAACAACAAAGGGCACCACCACAGGGACGAGAACAGGCTTTTGTGATGACAGTATAGGAGGCACAGACTCGAGGAGTAGCGAATATGAGTAAGATTTAGTTTTATCATAACTATCTATAATAGTAAATATTCCTAGTAATATTTTAGCCAGTGACTGTAAGTTCCATTCCCTAGCCTAAACCTAGTATTATGTTAGCATGAACTTATTAGTCTAGATTGGTAATATGTCAGTGGTACCTAAGCTTTCATAAGTTGTAGTTGATCTTCATTCTAACCAGACTCCTTTACTCTTGAGTTACTTATCTCTCATTGCCTAAAAAAAGGTTTGTATTGCTTTCCTACGTGTTCTGCTTGAACAAAACCCTTACCCTTCCTCCTGATTTTTTCTTGTTCATGGTTCCTTATCCTTTGTGTCATGCTTCAACAAACATGTCTTGCAACTGCATCATCTCTTCTGGAGCAAAACTTTTCTTGACCGGTTACGTTTTGTTTTCTTAATTGCGAGGACGCAATTCTTTTAAGGTGGGTAGATTGTAAATACTCTAAATTTAAAATTTTAATTTAAAATTTTCATTAATTATTATTGTAGATATTTTTATTATTTTTAGTTAATTATAATAAATGTTCTTTCATGGATTTATATTTTGTGTATTAAATTAATTATTAAAATAGGGCAAAAAATATATTTTTTGGTGTATAATTAATAATAGAGTATTATGTAATTTTTTTAGAATTTATTGGGGTCAAAAACTATTTTTTAATGGCGATTTATGTATTGTTATAATTAAACTAACCCAAACCGAACCAACTCAACCCAAACCAAACTAGACCAAACCAAATTGGATTCGGACCCAAATTCGCAACCCGCTAACCCGACCCGCATCCCCTACTGCTACAGTAACCCGCTGTAACCCCCGTGCGTCCCCTTCCTTCCTATTCCAAACGGCCCCGACCCCTCTTCTTCGGCTCCCCGTAACTTCCACCCTGACACCCTATATAAATCCTAGCTTAGACCATCCCCACCACCATCAACTCCTTTTCAATTTTCGACCATCGCCGCCGCCATCAGTCGTCGAACCGCCGCGCGCCACCACCGCGAAGACATGCTGCCCAATTCGAGCAATATCAGTAACATGAGGTATGCTACTTCCAACCCTTGTATCTCTCTGCACATTAATCCAAATGTCAACCCGTCGAATCCTAGGCGAAGACCACATGACCCTCTTAAATTCTGTATAATTAGTTAAGTGTATCGTATCCTGTATCGGTCGCAATTCGCGACGCAAAATAAAAAAAACCCAATTTGTAGTTCTGAAACTGTTCCAACCACCCATGTTCATGTCTGATTTTCTTCCAACCTAGTTAATATTTTTAAATTCTACTTGAATAGTAATTTAGACAACATATCCGAGATATAATCTCTTTAATTAGTTTATTTTAATTTGTTGTATGTTGTGTTTATTCGCGGTTGAAATTGACTAAAAACTTGGTTTTCTAAATCCGAATTTTTTCGAAACGGGGTACGTCCCACTAAACGAGGTAACTTCGTCATGTGTAAATTATACCAAAAGGCATGTATCATCAAAGCGAACGTGTGGTATTTCACGAAAGTTGATTTGGATGTGCGTGTACACCGAAATCAACGCATATCCGTCAAAAAGCTACGTATCGACCTGTTCTGAAACTCGTCATAATTTTGTCTATGCTTGTCGTTTTGCAACAAAACTTGCGTCATCGAAATCGTAGCGTTATGCTGGTCCTGTGACCCAAGTTTGGTTCAATTCTGAGAATGTTGACAAAATACCGTTTCGTGGGCCCCACGGTTCCATTTGACGGGCGATTTCGTGACCGGCTCATCGGAATCTAGTTCTGAACATTTTATTAGGTTCATACTATTGTTATGGACTCGTAGATACTAAGTTTAAAAAATTTAAAAAACTTTGTCTCTGGCACATTTTTCGGTGCAAAGTGGGCCATATGTGTATCCCGCTTTGACCAGAAACTGTCATTTTTGCCCCTGTGTCCAAATTGGGCTTATGGGTAGTCAATTCTAGCTATTTCATATATTCTGAGAGCGATGATAATATTTATTTCAGCATCCGAAGGCGTACCTGGAGATTCTATTTATATCGGACAACTAACGGAGCTCAGAACACAAGCAAGTGAACATTGTCAACTTATAGTAGATCCTGTGACTTTATTATTTGAGTTCTTTCTATATATATATATATATATATATATATATATATATATATATATATATATATATTCTGTGATGTACCTGTTCAACATGGACCGTGAGACATTGCTTAACGTCTGAACATGATTCGGGTGTTGACGCCGTACGCGGAGTCGTGTAACGTCACTTAGAAAGTTGATCCCACGATCCTATATATTTTTACGTGCTTGCTTACCAAGTACGTCATACCATAGGACACTTTATACTATTCATGTGACAAAATCTTTTCTGAGTTATTCATGGTAATTCTGTATAGGTTTAAAGGATTCGTGACATAAGACTTGCATACATAGATATCATTAGGACTCGTTGTACTAGCTAGTGTCATGATCTTGCGTGTTATGGACATGAGACGTGAGATTACATTCGGTGGGGAGAGACACAAAGGCTACAGGCTGATTATATATATATACTTATGTTACTGTAGAGTGCCTTAGTCTCTGTACCAGAGCTTTGGCATATGTATTTGACCCTTCGTAATATTACTGGTACCGGCTCCCCGACACAGATCTTGTATGGTTTCAGCCTGAGTACTAGTGATGCTCTTAAATTGTATTTCACATAGCTGGTTACATAGCTTGCCCTGAGGATCTATTTTTATTTACTATATTTTATTTGGCTTGAGTTATTCTTGTACCTTGTTATGTACCCTGAGGACAGGGATTCGGATTATGTCCCTAGGTATAGCTGAGGAGGAATACCCTGAGATATACGGGACAAGAGCTGACGCTGGAGTAGTACTGGCACCAGAGGATGAGGTTGTGCCAGAGGATTTCTCCTGAGTATTCTGTTACATACTCAGTTATTTTTGCTTCCAATTATTTCATTTCTTGACTCTTGGATTTATGTATTAACATATTTTATCGGGTTGTTCCCCGAGACACTATTTATTTGGACTTGTTGATAGACTATATTTCTTTTTATCTATTATCTTGATTAGTCTATCATATTTAGTTATGCTTCTTTCTGTGAATGAGATTAGAATTATTCTGTGATAGATGGTGTAGACTACATTTATATTTATTATAGCTTAAGTACACTCTAACGGGTCCATTAAATTGGAGTTGTGTTGCTGGCCATTGCCACGTGGCTAGTCCCTCGGTATTTTAGAACTAGGGCGTGAACCTGCGGAAGTCTCATCGCTGGCTCGTGGATCCATTACTCTGCATAAAAAGTAAACTATGAGGTTCGTACAGATGAATCAAGCATGATGAAAGTCAAAAAATTAAGTTCAAGTTCGATATAGAGGTCAAGAACGTGTCAACATGTGGATGAGATCCTATAAATTTATATTATCCTAATCGCAGGCTTGCTCGGTCCCTTAGTTGAAACTAAAGCAATATATTTCTAGACCCGCATGGACCATCACAAAAACCATTTCACGCCCCAGTCCCAAAATTCCAAGAGACTAGCCACGTGGCAATGGCTAGCAGCACAACTCCAATGGGCAAACCCAATTTAATGGACCCGTTAGAGTACACTTAAGCTGTAATACATATAAAATTGTCTATAAATACCTGTCACGGTTTATATACCTAATCTCATCCACAATAAGTAAGGAAATCACAAAGAGACAAGTCCAATCACAATAATATAAAATGATCTGTCTAACCAAAGCAATATAAATAATGTCACGGAAAACAATCTGTCATCAAAATAGAAAATAAAATAACTCCAAGTACAATATCCAAAAGTCACTACAAGATCAAATATCTAATAACACTAAGCATAATAAATGAATTGTGAGAATATTGTATGCTCAAGAGAAGTCCTCCAGAATAACCTCGTCCTCTGTAACCTGTACGTCTCCAATAGTAGCACCTACCCCGTTGTAAACCCCCTCACCCAAAATAGGTATTTTATGTGTATTTTATATTATTATATTTATTATAGATATTGAATTTCTTTAGAGTATTCTCTTAGTTAATTAGAAAATAAATTTCTTGATATATTTACTTATGTAAATATTTATTTAGAATCATTTTTAGGCTATTTTAGATTTTTGGAGAATTTTTCTAGAATTTTTAGGTAATTAAAAAATAGGGAATGTAAATTTCTATGACTTTCATGATTTACTATGAGACCATACTTGCATATTATTCCAGCCAAATATTTAATTTAGGTTAAAATATTTAATTATTTTTTTCTATAATTTATTTACAATTTTAAGAAATTTATTTAGATTTTTGAAATTATTTAGGATTTATTTGGATATATATAGTATTAATATTAGATATATGCTAATTTAGTGTTAATAGATATGAATAAGATTATATATAAATTATTTTTATTATATTTAATTATATTTAAGATTATAAATTATTGAGATAACTTCAAACTCTATTTTAAATTAATTCAAATCCTGAGCCTACTAGGAAAGCAACTTCATGCATATCTAAACTAATTCTAATCATATCCAAATTAGCCAATCATAGTCGTATTCAATTAAGTAGTCTCCACCATTATAAATACCTACATCTTCCATATTTTTCTTCCCCAAACTTCTCTTTTTTTTGTCCAAAAACAGTCAAAATTCGTCATAAATTAAGCCTCATTTTTTAGTAGTTATGACGACTTAAAAAGACGATATTTCCTAGCTCCGGACTCCAAACGCGCTCCAATTTTTTTGTTAGAACCATTTCAAGGTTAGTTTTCTGAATATATAAATTATTTCAGTAATTTCAGAACCTATTTTTCCAGAATATTCCGAAAGTGTCAGTTGTCCAAAATCAGATGTGTTTTCGTATTTTCGAGATTTTAGGAGGTCCCGAACTCGGAATTACGAGCCGTTTGAAGTTTCAAAAATATGACATGATTAACTTACATAAAATTATTTTTCTAGAATTTAATATATAAGTTTAATCTACTGTAAAATTTGTGCAACGTAGACGTAAATAGGAAACCACCAAAAATTATCATCTGTGCGCTATTGTGGTCATAACTCTTTACCGACTTATGATTTTATGAAACTGTCGATTTTAGCATTTATGTAGCGTTGAAATCTATAGGATTCCACACACAAATCTAGGATTTGAGTTGGTTGACTTTTTGGTCAACGGATCGCCTCGATTTGCGTGGCACAGATTACAAATCTGTAAACTTGACTTTCTTTGGACCAAAATTAGAGTTTAACAATAAAATCAGATTATAATAAGATTAAAATACTATTTTAGGTTATTTTATTCAGAGTTAAAATAAATTAAAATGACGGAAAATATTTACCCACTTTTGTAACCTAACTTATTTAATTTATGTGACGGGTAGATCGGACGATGCCTTGAGTTGGAGTATCATTCTTTTTCAGAGCAGGCAAGTATACATTGCCATTGTACTGTTATTTATATTCTATATGTTGCATGCTTCTTTATTTTCTGTCTTTAGTTCATATATTTTAACTGTTATATAAAATGCGTGCGACGGTGTCGTCGCGATATATTTTTATTTATGTATTTGCATTGACCTTGTTTATGAGACTACCCCATTATCATATAGCATCATTAGGTTCATTGGCCGTGACACAGTTATTACACGAGTGTGAGTCTCATATAGATCACGGACTGCGTGACAGGTCTGGCCTCCTGTACGTATGGGCCGTGCGTTAGGAATAACTGCTAATAGAAACTTTATATGCTAGAAGACTTAGCAGTTATTAGAGGTCCATGGATATAGCCTATTGTAGTACGGTGGTCCAATCCTTGTTCTTGTTTGGTTGCAGGATTGAGCTAGGGTACTAAAGATATGCTATGAACCAAATTGTGTCATGGATGTAACATGCTTAGAGCATGGGGTGGAAAGATTAACAAGTACCGTATTTGGGCTCCTTTGCACTTTTCCTTGTGTAACCCGGAAGCTCCGCTGGAGATACGGGCGGTGATGACCCCTATACTACTTGGCAGCCTCTGCCGTTCAAAAGACGGTATGCTTTGAGGCCCCTGATTCTCCGAGAGAGTCATGCCAATCCCATTTATGGCCAGATAGCCCACTTGTTAAAAAGTTGTTCTTAAACTGCATTCACTTAGACGGTTAGGCGACCATTGGATATTTATTTCACTACTTTATTGGCATACTTTTATGTATCTTGTTTTGTCCCTCTGAGAACCTGGCCCTTCCAGGTGTCGTTGTTCTTGAGTATTCGCAGGAGCACAGATTCGTATGGTTACATATGTTTCGAGGATGTCTTCTCTTCGAGCCCCATGGTCATTAGTTGATATTCTTATATTGTGTTTGTTGTGTTGTACTTATATTGTATTTACTTTTATATTCTAGTTGGTAGTGGATTTGTTTCTATCCAACTATCATCCTTAGATGCTTCCTGTTGAGATCTAGTTTCATAGATACTGGTTATTTATTTATATTTGATTTTCTGTGGATCAGATTTAGATTATATCCTGTGACTTGTGACATATGTTATACCACTTATGGATTTGATATTCATACTACAGCGTACGTATGGGTTTGGTTTCTATATATTGGAGTTGCTATATCCATGCGGCTGGCATGCTTACGTGTCCTAGTCCTACGTATTTTTGGGACTGGGGCATGACATAATTTTGTGGTGGCCCATGCAGGTCGAGAGCATATTGTCAGTTACGTTACTGTACCGAGCAAGCCTGTAAATAGGATTAGAATATAGGATCTCATCCACACTTGACTATGACTCATCTTCCTTCCAATCTGTTCTATTTGAATAATTGCATCCTGCTTGATTCATGTACTTCCCTAATAGTTCCTTGAGTATACTCTCCTAGAATATAGGAATCCCTGTTATTAGGATGATAATTAGGGTAGCACACCTGTTAAGAATACAATTAGAATATAGACACACCACTAAGTTTAGAATATCTAGTGAACCCTAGAATTCCTTATCTATAGATTGGTTTACCATTATCCCTTGATGTATTATGAAGACTTGAGAGTGGTATAGACACTACTATGGCTAGTTAGAAATTTGACCATATTGTTTGACCCTAGTATAGAGGAACCAATAGAAATCTAAGGCCGAATATTAGGACTAAACCTAACTTTCATAGTAAGATAATATTAAAGAACTATAAATTTAGATTCTTGTCTTGATACTAGCAGAACAATACCTTAGGAAGCCAAGAGGAATGAATAGAATATTTTCCTTGATCATACCTCGAACACAAAGATTAGCGTACCACCTTTTCCTTAGGAAACCATGATATTATCTAAGTCCCTCTATTTTAATTTTATATCTTGTTCCTCTAAAACCTTAGCACTCGCTATTTGTGAGACGACTAATTTTTCTTATCTTTTCTTTTCTTTCCAGTCGTGCCACCTAATCCTTCTGATTGTAGGCTAAGTGATTCATTTATGTTAGGATATATAGTGTGGTAGGATTATAGTTTGCTAATCTTAAACTTTAAAATTATGTGCCTTGTAGTTAGAACTTGATCGATTTGAGTTGCTTCTTTTAGATTGCTACTTGATGATTATCCTCTAGTTACAAGTCGCATAATTGTACCCATATCTCCATATAGATCCACTAACCCTTCCATTCTTAATATTGACACATTTGTTCTATAAGCACTATGATTAAGACTTAAGATAACCATTACCTATATAATGTAATAGGATACCCTAATAAGTACCACGATCTTTTCTCGTATACGCTAATAAGAGTTCTATTTTATTTACAAGTGCAAGGTTACCTTGTAGAATTTCCTTTAAGACTGTCATAATATTAGTTTATTGTTATAAGTCGGGTAGTATACCTCACAACATAGCATCATATAGTCTTTTGACCCATTATTGAAGTGTAACTGAATGACATTACCTGTATGCTAGCAAAGGATGACAGTGTTTATTCAGACGGTAGAATTTAGAGGTCCATGCCCCTATTTGGTCGACTAGCGACTTAGACAAGGAGTTAGTATGATAACTGTTGAGATTGTGGAGCCTTATCTCTTCTGTGAACTTGAATTATTTTGTAACTTCTCTCATCATAATCCAGCGTTATATTTTCTGTGCTACCTCGAATTATGTTGCTATTATAGCCTAGTTTTGCAAGCTTAATCTTTTATCTAGCTTGTTCATGACATATGTATTATTGGGTCGATACACTAATACATTTCAGAATCAGTGTATTACGGCCTGATCAACCTTAGTGCATTTTGGTTCGCCCTTCGCATGACTACTTATGTAGATTGAGATAAAATTGCCTTAGCTTCTTAAATGAATATACTTACCCCTAGACATGTCTAAGCATATCATATCTGTTACACAAATGTACTGATATGAGCATGTGAATAGGAATTTACCAAATAGATTTCAATCCACAACTGTCTTGACAATTCCTATTTGAATTCTTTGAACGCCTTGATCCCCATACTTGTATTCTATTGCCTCCCCCTTGAACTCTTCATTATTGTTCTTCGTCTTCTCCTATTTCGGAAAGACGAATGCTCGTGCTTGGTATAAGTTGATACACGGATAGTACTAGATATACCCCATAGGCCAATCACAATACTTGATGATTATTTTTCGTAATTAAGGGCATATCATATGTGATATATTTGGTATTAAAGTTTTAAGGATTGAATAACATGATTAAATAATTCGAGGAATACCTTTCTTAAATGTATAGCTTGTGTGATAGATGGGTAAATTCTAAGTTGGGTAGAAGTCGCATTGTCAACTTGAGGTAAATTTTTAGATTGTGATCAAGTGATCAAGTAAGATTAAATTGAGAGATTTAAGTCATTTTAATTTTAGGAATTTTTAAGAATGACTAAGATGATGAGGATTTAATGAATTTTGAAATCTTGATATTGAGGACCAAATATTTATACTTTGAGCACATGATTTAAAGCTTGAATATTGAAGATTGAATCATCGATTTAAACCTTGAGGATGAATATAGAAACTAGACTTGAACAATTGGTGAATTAGATTAAAATTTCACAATTTGAGGCTTTAAATTAAAAGTTAACTTTTGATTGTTGGATCACCTATTCGAAACATTGAGGACGGAAATTGAGTTTAAATTTGAAGAGTATAAAATTCCTAAGTTGAAATTAGAAATAAATTTTGATTTGAATTATTTTCTAGAGGAGATTATGATAATTGGAGATTGCGGTGTAAATTTTGATGTGGGATATCATATAGATATGAATTAGATTTGGATGATTGATTATTTTAAAAAAAATTGAGAAGATAATACGATATGTTGAATTTTGATTTTAACAATGGTTAATTTAATTTTGAAGGTGATTGTGATGGAGTTGATTAGATTTTAAATTATCGCAAAGAGATTGCGATTGACGTGCCTTATGTACGAATGTGAAGTATTAACAAATTATGTCTTATTTTAATTTCGAGGACAAAATTATTTTAAGTTGGGTAGATTGTAAACTCCCTCACCCAAAATAGGTATTTTGTGTGTATTTTATATTATTATATTTATTATAGATGTTAAATTTCTTTAGAGTATTCTCTTAGTTAATTAGAAAATAATTTTCTTGATATATTTACTTATGTAAATATTTATTTAGAATCATTTTTAGGCTATTTTATATTTTTGGAGAATTTTTCTAGAATTTTTAGGAAATAAAAAAATAGGAAATGTAAATTTTTAGGACTTCCATGATTTACTATTAGACCATACTTGCATATTGTTCCTGCCAAATATTTAATTTAGGTTAAAATATATATTTTTCTGTAATTTATTTACAATTTTAAGAAATTTATTTAGATTTTTGAAATTATTTAGGATTTATTTGGATATATATAGTATTAATATTAGATAGATGCTAATTTAGTGTTAATAGATATGAATAAGATTATATATAAATTATTTGTATTATCTTTAATTCTATTTAAGATTATAAATTATTGAGATAACCTCAAACTCTATTTTAAATTAATTCAAATCCTGAGCCTACTAGGAAAGCAACTTCATGCATATCCTATCCTTATTTAAACTGATCCTAATCATATCCAAATTAGCCAATCCTAGTCGTATTCAATTAAGTAGTCTCCACCATTATAAATACCTACATCTTTCATATTTTTCTTCCCCAAACTCCTCTTTTTTTTTATCCAAAAACAGTCAAAATTCGTTATAAATTTAGCCTCATTTTTTAGTAGTTATGACGACTTAAAAAGACGATATCTCCTAGCTCCGGACTCCAAACGTGCTCTAATTTTTTTCTTAGAACCATATCAAGGTTAGTTTTCTGAATATATAAATTATTTTAGTAATTTTAGAACCTATTTTTCCAGAATATTCCGAAAGTGTCAGTTGTCCAAAATCAGACGCGTTTTCGTATTTTCGAGATTTTGGGAGGTCCCGAACTCGGAATTACGAGCCGTTTGAAGTTTCAAAAATTTGACATAATTAAATTACATAAAATTATTTGTCTAGAATTTAATATACAAGTTTAATCTACTGTAAAATTTGTGCAACGTAGACGTAAATCGGAAACCACCGAAAATTATCATCTGTGCGCCCTTGTGGCCATAACTCTTTATCGACTTGTGATTTTATGAAACTGTCGATTTTAGCATTCATATAGCATTGAAATCTATAGAATTCCACACACAAATCTAGGATTTGAGTTGGTTAACTTTTTGGTCAACGGATCGCCTCGATTTGCGTGCCACGGATCACAAATCCGTAAACTTGACTTTCTTTGGACCAAAATTAGAGTTTAACAATAAAATCAGATTATAATAAGATTAAAATAATATTTTAGGTTATTTTATTCAGAGTTAAAATGGATTAAAATGGCAAAAAATATTCACCCACTTTTGTAACCTAACTTGTTTAATTTATGTGACGGGTAGATCGGACGATGCCTTGAGTTGGAGTATCATTCTTTTTCAGAGCAGGAAAGTATACATTGTCATTGTACTATTATTTATATTCCATATGTTGCATACATCTTTATTTTCTGTCTTTAGTTCATATATTTTAACTGTTATATAAAATGCGTGCGACGGTGTCGTCGCGATATGTTTTTATTTATGTATTTGCATTGACCTTGTTTATGAGACTACCCCATTATCATGTAGCATCATTAGGTTCATTGGCCGTGACACAGTTGTTACACGAGTGTGAGTCTCATATAGATCACGGACTGCGTGACAGGTCTGACCTCCTGTACGTATGGGCCGTGCGTTAGGGATAACTGCTAATAGAAACTTTGTATGCTAGAAGACTTAGCAGTTATTAGAGGTCCATGGACATAGTCTATTGTAGTACGGTGGTCCAATCCTTGTCCTTATTTTGTTGCAGGATATGGCTAGGGTACTAAAGATAGTCTATGAACCAAATTGTGTCATGGATGTGACATGCTTAGAGCATGGGGTGGGGAGGACAACAAGTACCACATTTGGACTCCTTTGCACTTTTCCTTCTGTAACCCGGAAGCTCCGCTGGAGATACGGGCGGTGATGACCCCTATACTACTTGGCGGCATCTGCCGTTCAAAAGACGGTATGCTTTGAGGCCCCTGATTCTCCGAGAGAGTCATGCCAATCCCATTTATGGCCAGATAGCCCACTTGTTAGAAAGTTGTTCTTAAACTGCATACACTTAGACGGTTAGACTACCATTGGATATTTATTTTAGTACTTTATTGGCGTACTTTTATGTATCTTGTTATGTCCCTCTTTGGACCAGGCCCTTCCTGGTGTCGCTGTTCTTGAGTATTCGTAGGAGCACAGATTCGGATGGTTACATATGTTTCGAGGATGTCTTCTCTTCGAGCCCCATAGTCGTTAGTTGATATTCTTATATTGTGTTTGTTGTGTTGTACTTATATTGTATTTACTTTTATATTTTAGTTGATAGTGGATTTGTTTCCATCCAACTATCATCCTTAGATGCTTCCTGTTGAGATCTAGTTTCATATATACTGGTTATTTATTTATATTTGATTTTCTGTGGATGAGATTTAGATTATACCCTGTGACTTGTGACATATGTTATACCACTTGTGGATTTGATATTCATATTACAGCGTACGTATGAGTTTGGTTTCCATATATTGGAGTTGTCATATCCATGCGGCTGGCATGCTTACGTGTCCTAGTCCTACGTATTTTTGGGACTGGGATGTGACACCCGTAAACCTCGGGATAGCTCTCCTCGTCTCCACCTGGGGACATAATCCGGATCTAGGTCCTCATGGGACATAACAAGGTACAATAAACACTCAAGCCAAATAAAATGCAACAAGTAAATATAAACAGATCCTCAGGGCAAGCTATGTAACCAGCTAAGTGAAATACAAATGAGAGCATCACTAGTACTCAGACTGAGACCACTACATGATATGTGTCGGGGAGCCCATAGCAGCAAGTAGTATCTCGTAGGGCCAGTAAATGTGCCAAGCTCTGGTATAGAGACTAAGCACCTCCAGTAACATAGTATATCTATAACATAATTAGCCTATAGCATGTGTGTGTCTCCCTACCCAATGTAACCTCACGTCTCATGTCCACAACGTCTCATGTCCATAACACGCAAGATCATGACCTCTAGCTAGTACAACGAGTCATAATAATATCTATATAATATGCAAGTCTCATATCACAAATCTTGTAAGCCTATATAGAATCACCATGAATAACTCAAGAAAGATTATATCACATAAAATAGTGTCAAGTGTCCTACGGTATGGCATACTTGGTAAAGCAAGCACGTAAAAATATGATCATAGAATCAACTCTCTAAGTGACGTTACACGACTCGGCGTACTACGTCGACACCCGAATCTTGTTCGGACGCTAAGCAACGTCTCACGGTCCTAGGTTGAACAGGCACATCACAAGAAAATATATATATATATATATATATATATATATATATATATATATATATATATATATATATATATATATATATATATATATAAAGAAACACAAGCAAATAATATTACAGGATCTATATATAAAGAAACACAAGCAAATAATATTACATGATCTACTGTAAGTTTGGCAAGGTACACTTGCCTGGTTCTGAACTCCGTCAACTACTCTTGAAAAAGTAAAATTTGCACGTATACCTCCGAATACTGAAAAAAATATCACCATATTCTCAGAATACTTAAAATAGCTAGAATTGACTACATATAAGTACAATTTGGACATAGGAACAAAATTGACAGTTTTGGGTTAAAGCGGGGTCCACTTGTGGCCTACTTCGCACCGAAAAATATATCGGAGACAAAATTCTCCAAATTTGTCAAACTTAGTGTCTACAAGTCTAGAACGAAGATACAAACCCAACGGAACATCCAGAACTGGATTTCGATGAGCCGATCACGAAATCGCTGGTCATGTGGAACCGCGGGGCCCACAAAATGGTATTTCGTCAACATTCTCAGATTCGAATCAACCTTGGGTCACAGGACCAGCGTAATACTTTGAATCCAATGGTACAAGTTTTGTTACAAATTGACGAGTACACACGAGTTATGGTGAGGTGTCGGAATAGGCCGATACATGTTGATTTCGGCATGCACACACGTCCAAATCAAGTTCCACGAAAGTCCATACGTTCGCGTTCATATTTTGCACCATTCGGTATAATTCGTACACAACGATGTGGCCTCGTTTGGAAAGACGCACCCCGTATCGGAGATTTTTGGTTCTTTAAAAATAAATTTTTGGTCGTTTTGGAATTAGAATAATTTAACCAATAAAGCAAACTAATAAAAAATAAAAGAATAGTAAAAATCTTGGTTATATTTTGAAGAAGTCATTTCAATTATATTTTGAAAATAATTCACGAGTTGGTAGAAAATTGGACATAAACAGGGGTACTAGGACTGAATTTCTGAACTATTTTTGAACAGTTTTTCGTTCAAATTCCGGTCAATTTTTCGATCAAACCCGGGTGCCTAAATTCGTTTCACTTGAAGAAAATCCTAGGGGGTTAGGTTGTGAGGGTGTACGGGCATACCGTTCAAAAAATGGAGCAAAGAAGTGGGAGTTATTATAACTGGAAGTTGGATGGTCGGGGCTGTAGGTTGCGCAAACACGTGTGCGCGGGGGCGGATCTGCTGCGGTCCGACGGCTCCAGCGGTGGTCAGGCGGCGGGGCAGCGGCACCGGAGGGCGGCGCTCGTCTGGGCAGAGGCTAGGGGAGGTAGTTTTAGGGTTAGGGTTTCGTTGTATATATATATATATATATATATATATATATATATATATATATATATATATATATATATATATATATATATATATATATATATATATATATGTATAGAACGAGAGATGGGGGAGTAATTCGCGGGTGAGGGTCTGGGTTCTGCACACGGGGTATGGGTTGGGTAGATTAGTTAGGTTAGTGTTAGGGTTTGTTTTATTTGTTTTATTTGTTTTAATTATTTTCTTTATTTATTTTATTCAATATTTATATATAGAAAATTTCAAAAAATAGTTAGGTACTTGGGAACTTTTTAGAAAATTTATATTTCTTCCAAAAAATAATTTACAACCAACTTTATATCAATTCAAAAGCTATTTACCAAATATGAATGAATATTAAATCAGTTAAACAAATTCATAAATTCTATTTTCTACTTAATATTATATTAGAAGCGTGTAGGGGTTCGAATAACGCAACTCGAGTGTCATGCGCGTAATAGGACAAGTTAGGCTCATTATGGATTTAGTTCGAAGCAATGGGTTGGTGTGGCATGTTAAAATCGTAAGCCACAACAAAAGGGTTAATTAATTATCGGTTTCCACCCAACTATCATCTTTAGATACTTTGTATTGAGATCTAGTTTCATAGATATTGGTTATTTGTTTATATTTGATTTTTGGTGGATGAGATTTAGATTATACCATATGACTTGTGATAGTTTTACCACTTATGAATTATTGTTCATTATACAGCGTACGCATGGGTTATGGTTTCCATATATTGGAGTTGCCATATCCATGCGGCTGGCATGCTTACGTGTCCTCGTCCTCTTCTTGAAGATCCATCAGACTTCATCTTCTTGAAGATCCATTTGCATCTGATTGGTTTAGCTCCTTCAGGCAGATTGACCAGTACCCAAGTGTTGTTGGAGATTATTGAGTCATACTCATCATTTATAGCCTCCCTCCAGAAGATCGTCTCTGGTCTTTATCGCCTCATCATAGATAAGCGGATCAGCTTCCACATGATAGGTGACGAAATCATCTTCGAAGTCCTTCTGTCTCCTTACCCGCTTAGTTCTTGGTTCTGCGAGTTCTGGTTTGAACGTTGTCTCAGGAATGACAACTTCTTCTTGGACTACATCTTCATTGGAAGCGATAGCCTCCGTTGCACTCACATTATTCTCCGGAATGTCTGCGATAATAATGTTATTTTGCCTTGCAAATTTATCTCCCGAGGTTCACTTCGGGATCAGTTTGAACTTTAACATACCATCTGAAGTACTCTAACCAACTCGTCATCTGCCGGTGATACATTATGCGCTCAAGGAGTGAAATTTTCTCCTCGAGCTCATGAGCGTCCTCCGGTACTGTACGAAAATCAGTCAGTTTGGTCCTCCGACGGAGGTACTCCACCACAATCCCCTTCATATAGGGGAGGTAGGGCTTAAACAGCGCCTGAGGGATCTTGAACTAAGAAATAGGCCTAGAAGCTAAAAGAGGGTATCCTGAACAATTGCAAGAATTGGGTTCATTGATATTCCTGGTATAGTAGATGCTATCACACATACAGTTTAGATCACGAGATTCAATGATATAGATATACCCGATATCAAGGAACCTCCGAGCATCACTCTTTTCAGCATATCCCAAGAATATAGCTTTTGTAGTCCTCGTCCCCAACTTCTGTATCTTCAAGTCCGGGAACTTCATATATGCTAGACACCCCCACACTCGAATGACATTTAAGTTAGGTCTGACCTTGAACCAGAGTTCATGAGCAGTGATATTGGAAGTTGCGTATGTCACTCTGTTCAGAATGAACGTAGTCGTTAGCGCAGCTTCTCCCAAAAACAGTTTGGAAGACCGCAGTTAACAACATAGAGTTCATCATCTCTGTCAACGTTTTTTTCTTCCTTTCTGCTACTCCATTTGATTGAGGAGAATTCGGAGCAGTCATCTCATTGACAATTCTATATTCTTTGTAGAGCAATGCAAATTCAATGGACCTATACTCTCTGTCTCGATCACTTCTGAGTCTCTTGAGTTGTTGTCCTTTTCGACGTTCAGCCTCAGCCCTGAACTCCTTGAATTTCTCAAATATTTTGTCTTTTGTCTTGAGCAGATAGACGAACGCGTACTTCGTGTATTCATCGATGAAGGTAATAAAATACTTTATCCAGGCCTTTGTGGAGAACTGTTTGAAGTCACATATATCTGAGTGCACAAAACTCCAGAAGATATGCACTTCAGTTTACTCGTTTGAACAATTTTTTTTGTAATCTTTGTCTGAGCACAGACCTCACACTTCTTTACCTCCTTACCTCAATATTTAGAGATAACCCATAGACTAGACATCTTGCGGTACAGAGTACATGTCCTAGTCTTGGTGTCCCACAACTTTTGTAATGAGACTTTACTTATAAGAAGAAGCTCGAACATCCATCTGATACTGAAACCTTGTTTCAAAGTATGTCTCCTACCAAGATATCTGCATCTAGCAACCATGGATGTTCAACCTCAAGTCTACAACAAACTTCCTGAGATTAGTTTCTTGGTAATCATTGGTACTTTGCTACACGTACTTCTTTGACTGTAAGTTCTCGAAGTCCGGAACCATTGTCCCAATCTCTAGATCCTCTGCTTGATCCTTATTCTTTATTGAGATCTTCGGCCTTCTTCAGTGATAGGCTTGACCTCGGTGAACTGCTCTTCCTAGAGCTCCCATGGCTAGATGTACTAGTGTCCAATCACCAGTCAGCAACCACGCCAGATGACTTAACCTGCGCAATCATAGCAACCAAGTTAAGTAATCAAAGTAACCAAGTTAAGCTTTTACCTTGCTATTTTGGTTTGAAATTGGATCTGCAATCCTCATTCTCATGGTCCTTCATGCTTGAAGAGACATGCGCCAAGGTGCTCATAGCCCTATGCGCGTAACCTGGTCGCGCATAGACCTTGCTTAGAGATAGCCACATAGACGCTTTCATATGCCAAGTCCTTCCATACACCGAAAGAACTCCATGCGCAGTGACTATATTGCACCAAGGCCGCCATGCTCAGAGAGTGCCCTGTGCCGAGACTGCTTATGTGTCAATTTCTTCCATGTTCTAATTGTTGCCATGCGTAGATGCATAGTGCCAGTCTCTCTTCTGCAACCGCAATAGACTTCTCTATGCGGCTACTAGCTTCAGACATCTCCATGCGCCAACTTGCATCAGATGTTGACTTCCATTTTCTTGGAATGTGCGTCTCCAGCGATGCCAAATCAAGTTTACTTCCATCCGTAGGAATGGTAGATTATGGATCTCTCTACCCACATCCAACATTTGACAGAGGACTCCTTCCTCATCCAAATGATTGAAGTGTAGCCCGTCAATCTTCTCAAGTTTGTATAAACTTGAGTTGAGAAGACTTGCATGGTTGTTCTCCATCTTACTCGGATCTTGCTTTCAGATTGTTATTCCCGAGGCTTAATCAAATATGGTAGAACAAGAAGTTAAAGTCGAGATTAGGAGTTCACACAAAAAAATTCCCACTGATATACCTCGGTCCAACGAAGAACTATATAAAATAGAAGCTATTTACAACTCCTTCTGAATCACAGAATTCAAGAACCAAAAATACGTTCTTCCTTGCAAATGCAGTTGCAATTGAGACAGAACATTTTACAACTAGAAGAAGAGATAAATGTAGAATAAAAATTATTCTTGCTGGGATGGTGTAGACCACCGTTGCTCAAAGCAAGACTCGTTCTCTATCGACAATCTCCTCCCAGAAGCCAGCAAGTTCACAAGAAAATATCTAGAACGCTCGTAGTCACCTCTTTGTGTGACTCGAACGAACTCCTTTGGACTCCTCTTTCTCAATATTTGATGTATCTCAAAAGGTGGCTAGAGGGCTCTTTATATAGGGAATGATGGAAGCCTATCCTCTTCTTTTCGATGCGGGACTAAAAAGTCAATATACAAAATTGATATCCCACAATCGCAGCTCAATGCATAGCCAGCTCAGCGCCCGTTCAACATCCGCTCAGTGCCCGCTCATGCAACACGCACATGCAACCCGAGCATAAAATTCGCACATAAAACGAGTGCACGAGTTTAACAAAATCGCACAAGCGCCTTGCGACGATGCTGAAGAACCGAGCATAAAATTTGCACAATAAAAGCGCACAAGCGCCTGGTGATGATGCTGACGTGCTAACTGCAAAGTGCATCAACAAAGCGCCACTTTGCGCCCACGAGTCCGAGTCCGAGTCTGAGTCACTAAGTCCCCTTTGGGGCTTAGCTCCTATGGAATAATATCCAAGAGCATGACAAAAAGCTTAAAAGCTTTCATTAAGGAGTTAATCATTTTTTCTCCTAATAAAATACTCCCACATGGCATCCATGTGTCCTACCACACCCCATGTGCATACCTCAACACATACAAAGTATTATATTGAGATACCCACTTGGTGGTGTAGTCAATGTGGGACTGTCTTTACTAGTCCAAAGGTAAAAACACCAACATATATAACATATACTATAGATATCCTAATACCTTACCTAGTATCTTAATCCCATACTTTGATACTAACACATTATACTTAACCTAGGATACACACTTGTATCATAACACTAGGATACTCATATATCTATAAATCTAACTCATCCTCACTTGCTCACTCAAACACATACACAGTCAAAGACACTCTCAGATACCCTGATACTATTACTAGAGTTACCCTTGGACACTCTACTACACTTGGACTGCTCTGTCCACCACACACTTCATAATCAATACTAGATTTATGAAGTACCTAATCCTCACTCACACACTAACCCACCGACTTGCACTTGCCACAGTCCAAACTCACTTCACACTAGGTTCATACACCCACTGATACTCTTGCAGAGACACACCTACCCTACACTGGATATCCAGATACATAACCCAGACACTAGATACCACCCACACTCTAGAATACTTGATACTCCCCAAAAATCTCTGATACACAATCATATATAGACACCTATCCTGCAGCTGCTGCTGCTGCTACACATTGCAGTCACTTGTATCATGGGCATGCACTGATACCCAGGAACAACGCACTCTCTGGTACAAGGATACTTATACATCTATATATACACACAAGTACCTATATTCTGAATTTACACTGGGATAGAGGCCATGTGCACTACATTCTAATATCTGGAGTGTTAAACATACACGCACACATTCTCACTGGTCACTCTAAACCTGATACTAACACTATAACACTGATACACTGAGGCACATATAGTACCCACATGCTCACGAATGCTTCTGATACCCCTTCGTTAACACACACCCTCACACAGGTTCACACTCCCTCATATACACTGCTGCCTTTAGACACTCAAATGCAGCATCCTACACTTCATACTCCGAGGTTTTCATATGGTACTTCACCACCCACACACTCTAACACACTGGAAACAACACAAACTCTCATTCCTACACTAGACTCTAGCACTACCAGGTTCCATACTGCACAAGAGCTCCCTGACACACCTATTGCTTACCCAAAATTCCATCTACTGCAGAGCATACTATTGCAGTTCTCTGTATTGCTTGCAGTGCTGCATCTAGCCCCTGCCTGTGCAAGACCTGCAGACCCATCTTGCACTGCAGTGTACATCACTGAAAGCATCTATCTACACTCTATACTGCAACTCAGGCATTCTCTCACTCTGCCTACACATCCAAGACTCCCCTCTCATCTGAACCAACATCCCCCTGAAACTGAGCTGCCTACACACCTCCTTACCTGAGCAAATTAACTGCAGCAATGCTTACAGTAAACACTTTGCCTGCAGCTGCTGCTGAGCACCCTTACCCGACTGCACACAGTGCAGCAAGTAACTGCACCATAGTCCCAGATTTCAATAATCTGTTAGTCGCATTCTAATATAGCTGAATAACCCATACTTTTTTGCATATTTTCAGAATTAAGATTTTTCTCAAGAACGTTGTATATTAATATCAAGAAGGTCAAACTTCTATTATGAGAACTTTAACTCTTCTGTTATGTATGAACTTCTTTTTCTTGGTAGGCATTGGTGGGCCTGGCAGAGAAGGTAGCTAATTCTAACACACAACTTAGTTCAAGGAAGATTAATGGAAAATATATTCAGTCCCATCTTCTCTCCAAATTAAAAGGTATATTTAGCATTACCATGCACATAATATAAATTTGGTTTATTTTGTTTCATACACCTCCATTCATTTGATGATGTGAATTTGGATAAGTAGTTTGCTGGAAAAAAGAAAGCAATAACACTATATAAAACTTGTATGTTCATTTGATGGTCTCTGTACTTCATTTTTTTGGTTGGTTTCTATTTGCCATGATAGCTCCATAGTAATTTATGTTGAATTCTACACTTGTTTACTAGTATAGGTTAGGATGCCTTTCACATTCAACTAAGAAGCTGTATCTTTCTCTGTAAATGAACTGTGATCCATATTATTGTTCATCTATATTACATCACACCGTCATCATCGCAGGTATTTCTCTGCAAGAATCGACTATCATTAGTGATTTATGGATTTGTTAAATTACTTTCTATGACTCTGGCCTAGATGAATATACACTGGACTTAATTTGGATTAGATGCCACATTTGATAGACCTAATATTCTCTAATTGTCATCAAGTTGGCTTCATTGGGTTGTGGACGGTGTTATGTGTAAGCGGCTTGTAAGTTCACCCCAGCCTGTAAGTTCACCCCTATTTGCTCCCTTTGTATTGTCTATTAGAGTCTAAATGGGTACACTTCCAAGTTGATTTTGGAGGTTTATTTATCAAACCCTCAAGTAACCCCACGATCATCTAGATTGTTATACATATAGTAGGATTTTCCTTCTCTTCCTTATTCCCACTCTGGCATTGCTGCTGTTGACTGGATCAGGTAAGTAGTACACTTTTTGTTCTCTTGCTCCTTTCCTGAAAGGCTGCTCATGCTGTGGGACTCAGCATATTGTTAAGTTCCTGTGGATATATATACATATTGTTAGTTTTAGTCCAATAGTTCGTTCTATTATCTGTGTAGAGCTTAGACTCAGGGAACATAATTATATCGGCAGTTGAAGCCTAATGGCTCTCATTTATTTTCCATGAAGCTATAACCACACATTCTTCTAGTCTCCTGCTACAATAAAGTACAATATATGTAAAAATCTTCTAGTGGTCTTTGGCAAACTAGAGCAAACCATTTAAATGATTCCCTAGAGATGTACTACCTGTTTTATATTTCTATTCTTTGTCTTGACAGTGATGTCTATTTTCTGGAAGTTGTTTTACTCATGCTAATTAGTATATGTTTCTTTTCAGATTAGGTGCTCTTGCTGGAAAATGAAGGCCGTGTGATGGGAGGTATGTGCTTCGGGTTCAATGTTATATTATTAGGCAAGGTGTTATGTGTTTGTTGGAAAATGAATATTTTGCTGGAAAATGAAGGTTGTGCTTGTATAAATAGGTTTTGAACGTTTAAAATGGTACACAACCATATATTTTGATTATTTGGATATGTGGCTGGATATTTTTGGTGTGCGAACACATATTTGTTAATATAAAAATTGTGTATTATAGTTCTTTGATGTTTGTGATATTTTGGATTATATTGATATTATGTGTGTTCGGTAACTAGCAAATGGAACCATATAATATATAAAACGTCATTTCTTGACGGGTTTTGAACATCGGTTTCTTGATGGTTTTTCTTGACGGTTTTTTCCATCAAGAAAGAGTTTTCTTGACGGTTATTACCTGTCATCTAGGCCACAGTCAAGGACTTTTTTTTTTGCTTTTTTTGACGGTTTTTTGGCTATGTTTTCTTGACGGTTTTAAACCGTCAAGAAAGTTTTTTAATTGACGGTTTAAAACCGTCAAAATAAGTTAACCAGAAATCGTCAAGAAAAGTCGGATTTTTTTTTTTGACTGTGGCCTAGATGCCAGATGCAAAACCGTCAAGAAAAGCTTCTTTTTTTTACGGAGAAAAACCATCAAGAAAAGTCATTTTTCTTGTAGTGTATAGAGGATATTAGAGTTGATAAAGAGGTTTACATACACGATTTATCTTATGTAGAGGAGGAGGATGATATGGAGGTATCGGACAAGTATGAAGGTTTGGAAGATGGAGAGATGGAGGAAAAAAATGAAGAAGTAGATGACAATGAAGATAATTTAGAAGATGAAGATGTAGATAAAATAAAGAAGAGGATGAAGATGATAAATATTAGTAAGATTTATGACAGATTATAATATTTAGTATCAGGACACTATTATGTATCAAGACACCATTATTATTAGTATCAGGACACAATTATTTATCTTTTCCTACAAATCTACCTATGTCATCCCGAGGTCGGCGCTCTCATCTTCGAGGAGGCTATTCTCGACATTCCCCACCCACTCCAGATGTAGACCACATAGTAGTTAGTGAGGACGACCTCATTATGACCGATGATGGTCTGTCCCTGTAACCTATTCCTTCATTGATGGGTGGTACCCCATCTTCTGATCTTCCCTTTGTATCTACACCCGCTGCTACTACACCCATTGTTGCTCCTACTAGAGTAAGTCTGTATTCCGACTTGATATTTCTGGGCAATGGAGTATATGTCCGTCATCCAGGTTTTGCAGATCCCCAGTCAACTAGAGAGGCTTGCTGGAGAGAGACGTATTAAGTTATAGTCTGATGGAGTGATGTAAGTAAACAAAAAATAAATCAATTCATATATTAACTTATGCTTTATTTAATTCTAGTTGTAATTTGTTTGTTTATTTTTAGGTTCTTCCCCTTAGAGTTCGTAATGAACTTGGAGACAACATGCGAGTCCATTTTCACGAGCCTTATCTAAATTTCATATTTATACGAAAGAAGAAGATGTTCTTTTGGCTTGATTTAGTGGGGGTATGTTTAACATAAGTACATGTCATAATAGTTCTTTCTATTAAATTATTTAAATAACTTTTAATTTAGGATTTTTCTATTTTAATTTGTAGAGGAGCCACTAGTGGTCGAATCACAAGATCAAAAAGTGCTATAAGTCAGTTACCACCAAAAGCATGAGGGATATGATCAATGACCAGAAGGATTTGGTGACACTTCATGGAAACATGCGCAAGGAGTGTCATTAGGAGGAATTTAAGCAGAATATGCAGTAGGTGTCACGACCCGCACCCGGTTTAGGGGCACGAGTGCGTGGGTACGTCCAGCCTACGCCGCAGCATCGGCGGTAGAACGCTGTCTAGGTCTTGATACTATCTAACTAATGTCACGCAAACATCCAATCTCCATTAGGAGGCACGGATGTCACAAATAAGATGAACATATACTCAATCACAGGATTATAGCACGATAAGATTTCGAAACAGAAATTAAAATTAAACACAACACAAGTCCACAAGTAATATTTTAACTCAACAATATCCAATAAATCATCAAATTGCCGGAGACAAATCCGGTACCAAAAAGTCTGTTAAAAGAACTAACTAAAAATAGTAATTTCCAGCTAGACCTCCTGGAATCACAACTACTATCAAGTCTGCAGCTACTCACCATAAGGTCCACAAAGTGTCGGACAGCGGTCCTCTAAGGCATAGTCTGGAAAAATGTTTCCAGTCAGGAAGGAGCAAAGCACAATCTCAAATAACAGTTCCATTAATTGATAATGTCTATAATACAATAAAACATGTCATGCTAGCTACTGAGAAGACAGTAAAATAATTGAAATGGCAATTTAAGAGAGACAGGTAATATAGAGAGACAGGCAATATGTTACAGTCGGTGCATGTATGGAAATAAAAAGAACAAGAAACAGTATCATATACGGGTGATGTAGTATATGATAAAATAGGGAGCTGTAATCTATTCTACGTGTTTGAAATAGTAGTTTCAAAATGTGATCGGCTTGGGAACATGTACGATAGCTACTGGCCTGGCTAATCATGGGTGAAGAGCATGATTAACACTTACAATTTCTATACTACAATAAGAGGTTATGATCACATTTCTTACTAACTACTTCCCCGCCCCCAACTAGTACTGTGGATCCAACCATGACACGTCACGATACACGAGCAAGTCAAGTCTATCATGTACGATGTCTAAATATACATGTCGTGTACAATGTCAATACGATAATCAAGGTAACATCTCATGACTGCAGATCCAAGCTATACTAGTCCGTGTAGCACAGTGTCAAAGATTTAGATGTAACATTTCATGATTGTTGAATTTATAAAAATTATCAAGAATTGGAAATTATCAGAGAATGTACTTGCCTTGGGTCCTTAGCTAGTATTTATGGATGTCCTGTTCCAGAGTATCCCCTGGGTAAACCAACAGTCCTATAAACACATCACAATTACAACACTTGTATCAGAAGCTATCCTAACACACAGAAGAAATATACTGGCCTCAGGGCTATGCCAGGCAGGGCACTAGTCAACTAGGGTCACCTAGTAGATAGATACATAATTATACACATCTTAATTAACATATGTACTTATAATATATACATCAAATTAATTACATATTAAAATATGCTAAGGTTTTATACAAAATATATATATCAATGTATATCAAAATAATTATACACATAATATATATACATTTATACCAGTTAAATTTAATACATACACCTTGGTTAAATACCTACAATATATATACTTTTAAAATAAGTGATACTTGCATATATGTATAAACTTAATAAATAATACTTGTATACACACAAAAGAATTTAACCTAATATATGTATATCTCTAAAATATATATACCAATATAAATACACTGCTATAGTTGTATTTTTACCAAAAATACGTTCATTTCTATATTAACACATGTCAAAATGTGTACATATCATATATGTGCAAAAGTGCATTTTTAGAATATATATATATGGAAAATATTTTAATTGTATGTACAAAGTATATATTAAATAAATAATATACATATGCTAATTTCACATTAATTAAATACATAAATACTTTACATTAATTATATATATACAATTAAATTAAATACATACACTAATTACACATTTATACCTACGCAAATACATACTTGCATACATTGTATATATATACATGTACATGTATCCACATTAAATATATATATACATTAGATATATTAACATACATATTAATTAGATATATACATACATGTATATTTATACACATCAAATATATCTAAACATGTATATACATATATATATACATACATTAAAATATATACTATACATATTTATATATACATTAATACATCCTTAATTATACAATTTATTTGAAGGCATACCATACTCATACAATTAAATAAAATAATTACTATACATATTTATTTTAAATACATACATTTACAAAATATATATTTATACATGTATTTCCATTTTACATTTAGATATATTAAGTATATACGAAATATATTTATACGTATACCAATATTATATGTACTATTTAACATTTAATAAAAATAATACTTTATACCTACACATACATATACCTATTATATATATATACCCATACGTATATATATATATATATACATATATATATATATAAAGATATATATATATATATAAAAAGAGAGAGAGGAGAGGAAGGGAAAACTTACAGTGGGGGAGCCGCCGGCCGGAGGGATGAACACAGGGAGTCGGGGGACTGATCGGCGGAGGGAGGAGAGAAGAGGCGGGGAAGTTGGCCGACCGGAGCAGAACAGCGGCCGCCGGAGGGGATAATGGTGGATGATGGTGTTGATGAATGGAGCAGCCGGAGGTGGTGATCGGGCTCAGTCGAATGGGGGAGTGCCGGAGCTAATGGGTCGGTGCACAGGCAGTCGGATTTGGGAGATGGAGGGAGCCGCCGGACTGGTGAGCAGCGGCCGGAAGTTGATGGAAGGGAAGCAGCCGGAGGGCTCGGCTTGGCGCAGTGGGGAGATGCGGGGCCGCCGGGGTGTTGAGGCAGCGCCGCCGGAGCAGATCGGAGGGGCCGCCGGAGGAACGCACAGTAAGTGCGGCAGCAGCAGTAGGGAGAGCGCCGGCCGGGGGAGGAATGGTTGATGGTGGTGGTGATGGGAGCAGGCCGGCTGAACTGATGGCCGAAGGAATGTGGGGATCAGCCGGGGAGTTGATGGAGGGATAGGAGGAGGAGCCGAGGGCTGATGGGGGATGGAGAGCAGCCGCCGGGCTCGGGCTAGGCCGGCCGGTCTCGGGGCTGGCCGCCGGGTTGGCCGCGTAAAAGGACAGGGGAAGAGCAGCAGTAGTAAGATGGGATTTGCACAGTGTCCCCCCCCTATGAAGATTCAAATCTTCAAATGAAAAAGAGAAAACTATAAAGAGGAAGAAGGAGAAGAAGAAAAGAAATGAAAGAAGAAAGGAAGAAAAGAAAGAAGGAGTTTTGGGTTTCCTACGTTGAGGATGGAGGAGGCTTGTGAGGGTGGTGTTTTCTAGGTTGCCTAGGGATTAGGGTTTGAGGTAGACATGATATTAAATAGGGAGAGAGAGGGTGTGATGGAGGGTTGTGATTTCATCCCTGGAATGGGTGGCTAGGATTGAACATGAAGGGAATTAATTCATGTAAGGATGAGGGTTAAGGTTTAATTAAAATATTAAGGATTTCTCATTGGTTTAAATAATGGGGTGAGGCCACAAAATGCCAATTTGCAATTTGGCCCCCTTAAATTTGGGAAATTGCACAAACACATAAAATGACGAAAATTTGGCGGGCGATTCGGGGTCCGGTGTTTTGTAGGATCAGGGGGCGCTGTATGATCGGTATGGGCTCAATCAGCAGGGCACTGGAATTAAATTGGGATTTTAGAATTGGTTTAAATAATATCCTCAATTTAAATAGAAATAAATGCAAGTTGTGTTCAACAATTAATTATGAGTACATGGGGTCAAAATCAGGTCAGGTCATCAATACCAATATTGAAGAAGACTCGGAACAGAATATTACCCTAATTTGGGCCGCACGAAAAATAGGTCAAGATGGCCTCCAATTTTCGATTGGAACGCACAATGATACAAAATAGGAAATTAAAAATAACGTCCGCGACGATTTTTGTGCGGCCAGAAATAATGTACAGGGAGCAAAATTATGAGTTGTAAAAATAGCAGAATGGAAGGCGGACATGTCTAGGGCAAGATTATGCAATTTGTTGGAAGACAAAAGTCTGGATAGTGCTCCAATTATCGAAGCAAAGGCAATGCGCAAAATATTAAATAAAATACAGTAATTAATTTTAATCTTCAAGAATTAAATTCTAGATAAAATAATAAAATCCAGAATTCTATAATTCGGACAGGGGTTCGTCTACTGGGCTTCTAGGTCTAGTCTGCTAGCTAAAATAATTAACACTGCATATAATTATATATTTAATTATACATCGTACAAAATTATTTAAATCAAATACACTATCATGCAATTAATTAATTGTAAATAACATAATATTAAATATTGTAAAAATTCAAAAATACCCCTGTTTTCAGAATGTGGTAGTGACAAGTCTACCCACCTTAAAAGAATTTTGTCCCCGAAATTCAAAATCCTCAAAGTAGCATTTATCATACACATCATTATTATTTCCTCAAAGTTTAAATTCTTCAATCACGAACTCAGTTAACAATTCACAAGGTCTTTCCACAATTTTCAAAAATTCTGTAAAAATCCTCGACATAGAATCAAAGTCCCTTTTTATTAAAATTTCCTTGAAAGTTTTGAGTTAATAATTCAATACCCGGAATTTAATATCCACTCCTCAAGAACTCAACAATATGATATTTAAGGATTCTCCAAATGTCACATATAAAGTTCTAAAATTCATAACTTGCAATTAAATAAATACATTGATAAGTCTCCCAAAATTTCCAAATTAATAACCAACTTAAACATGTTATAATCTTTCCTGGAATTAATTTACCACCAATTATGAAATGTTAATTTCTTAACCATTTATTTAAATCAATAATTATCCTCAAATTTTAATCATCTTGTTCCTCTTGTCAAGTAATAACCTCTTCATGAATCTTTACTACAGTCAACACCAATAATCACGGTCTAAGAAAATTCTACCTATAATCATACCATATACAATCTAGGGGAAACATACATGGTTATGGTCTCATTTGTTATGGTGTTGCAATCTATGTATTAGGGTGTACTACTAACTATAACAAGAAAAATCATGCATACAAGCTACGGTACTAAGGTATCAGTCAATCAGTTAAATAGGTAGGAACAGAAAGAAGGAAAGAATCAAATAGATAGGAACAGAATGAAGGAAAGAACAGAACCTGCTAACACATTACCTGCAGTATCGGTCTCCTCGACCGTCATCGCAAATGCCTGTCCTGCTGGGGTGGTTCCCTTTGCAGGTGCTGAGCAATGTACGGTTCCACAGGTAGCCTAACTGGATCTCTATAGTCTGAAGCTGCGTGTTGGCCGGGAAGATAAGAGGCTAGAAGACAGTCCCTTACTCGATGTCCTGCAGTGCCGTAGTGCAAACAAAGTCCTAGCCTCGTTCTACAGCTCTCCCAAAGGTGACCTGGCTTCTTATAGAAATGACAAGTCTGCTGTGTCACTCTTGGAGGCTGCTGTTGATCCTGCTGAATACGAATTGGCGTCTGGTACTGTTGTTGATACTGATACACCCATGGATGTTGCTGGATAGAAACTGGTGCTAGGTACTGCGGTGGATGCTGAAATGTCCATGGTTGTTGCTGAATATGAAATGGTACTTGGTACTGTTGTTGGTGCTGAATACGGGGATGCTTGGCTGGTCCTACGCTATCATTCGTATCTCCAAAAGTATTGTGACTCCTCTTAGGCCTGAGGTCCAGATCCTCTTCTGCAATTTGAGCATCCATCAAGATAGCCTCATAGGTAGCGGTACGATGACCAGAAGTGCGCGACTTAATCTCTCTCGTCAGTCCCTTTCTAAATTTCCGGGCTCGATCTCCAGGGTCTCGAATCATAGACGATGCAAAACGGCTCAATCTACAGAATTCTGCAGCGTACTCGTCGACCGACATGTTTCCTTGAACTAAGTCATGAAACTGACTTTCCAAGGTTCCCAATGCCACGTCGGGAAAGAACTTCTCCTTGAAGAGTTCCTTGAAGGTCTCCCAAGTAAGTCCTGGCGCTGTAATTCTCGGCTCAGTGCGATACCACGTGAGTGCGATATCGAACATCTGACTGCCAGCGGCTTCTATCTTCAAGTTCTCCGGAATCTGGGTCAATCGCAGGCTTCTCTCTATATCCTCTAGCCAGTCGTCAGCGTAGAGTATTCCTTCAGTGCCTTTGAACTCTCGAGGCATCATCCTTTTGAAATCTACTATAGTGCCTGATCTCTGCTGTTGCTGGCTAGGAAACTGCTGGTACTGTGCTACTTTCTCCAAAGCTTGGAGAGTCACTTGATGAGCATTCTCCATGTTTTCTTTCATCAGCTCGGTTTGTGCTTGGTACGCTTCTGCTTGCACCCTTTGAGCCTCAGCTTGAACTCGCTGAGCGTCTGCCGTCACTCTCTGGGCATCTACCATGTCTTGAATCAAGGTAAACATCTGTGTTCCGTCAATGGGCAAACCTCCAGGAATCGGAGTCGGTGGAGGAGGAAGGTTGTCCGTCACAGCTGCAGCAATCTTCTTAACAGGTGGAGGAGGAGGATCACCTACGTGCATCGGAGATGTAGGAGGAACTACGGCTGTCTGTCCATCAGGTAGAGAGGTGGCAGACCCCTCTAAAGCTGATGTTCCCGCTCTCATAGACCTTGTCTGCGGCGACATCCTGAAGACAGATCCCAAAGAATCAATTTAGGCAAAATGCGATATCATCAAGGAAGGACAGTACAGTTCTAAGGAAGCAACATTCAAGATAAAGATTGGGAATAACAATCCTAGTTGTGATTGCACAGGTCAAAGATCCATCCAAGGTCTGATACCTCTATCCCCTAGGTATCACAGTTCTATCACAAACACACTCACTGCTAGCTTCCTTACCTACTGCAATCGCTGATACTAGTTATTCCTATCACTCAAGTGCATGACAATTGCAACACACTATTCCAAGTTCTGCACTCTCTAATACAACCCTAGATGAAAACCCAAGTCAGTTTGCAGTGAGATCTCAATTATACTCAAGCCAACAGATCCTTACACATGCATCTCATCTATTGTATACTAATATATCTCTCCCACTATAAAATCTTATCCCCAAATAAATTTTCCTCAAAATAACTCCTCGAATAAAATTTTAAGGTAAATTGCATACACTTTCCTCAAGGTTAATTATTTAAATACTGAAATGAAAATTTTATCAACTCCAAAAATCCTTACAGCTTGTCTAGGTTCAACAAATTGAATCTGAATTCCTCAAAAATAAAATTTTAATAACCATATTTCAACTTCTCAAATTTCAAAATTTTGTAATTCATTGAAATCTTCAAAATAAAATTTTTATAACAATCTCAATCTTCTCAGAATTCAAAAATTTGAAATTCATTTTCAGTCCTCAAAATTTTAAATCCACCTTCTGTAGTCCAATAGCTCTAATGTTAATCACTTTCACTGTCCTCATTGACGGGCATCATCAAATAATACCATAAATCAGTCTATAACTTCCTCTTAATATGAAATCAACCCTACTATGAAATCAAAATCCTAATTTAACACCTAATCAACAATAATCAAATCAATATCAACAAGTGAGAATGGACGGAACAAGGGAATGATTTAAATTGGAAGTTTTAACAAGATTCTCAGGGGTCATCCCAGGAATCTCTCAAGAAATTGTGATTGAGTATTTGTTCTCGTCCTAGTATCCTATGTCCTAGATTCTATAGCAGGCACGCAGTAGTATAACAAGGATGTCACACTACTACGACATCGCTCTAATTGCGAAGTCTCGACCTGCATGGGCCACCACTAAAACGTGTTACGACCCGCACCCGGTTTAGGGGCACGAGTGCGTGGGTACGTCCAGCCTACGCCGCAGCATCGGCGGTAGAACGCTGTCTAGGTCTTGATACTATCTAACTAATGTCACGCAAACATCCAATCTCCATTAGGAGGCACGGATGTCACAAATAAGATGAACATATACTCAATTACAGGATTACAGCACGATAAGATTTTGAAACAGAAATTAAAATTAAACACAACACAAGTCCACAAGTAATATTCTAACTCAACAATATCCAATAAATCATCAAATTGCCGGAGACAAATCCGGTACCAAAAAGTCTGTTAAAAGAACTAACTAAAAATAGTAATTTCCAGCTAGACCTCCTGGAATCACAACTACTATCAAGTCTGCAGCTACTCACCATAAGGTCCACAAAGTGTCGGACAGCGGTCCTCTAAGGCATAGTCTGGAAAAATGTTTCCAGTCAGGAAGGAGCAAAGCACAATCTCAAATAACAGTTCCATTAATTGATAATGTCTATAATATAATAAAATATGTCATGCTAGCTACTGAGAAGACAGTGAAATAATTGAAATAGCAATTTAAGAGAGACAGGTAATATAGAGAGACAGGCAATATGTTACAGTCGGTGCATGTATGGAAATAAAAAGAACAAGAAACATTATCATATACGGGTGATGTAGTATATGATAAAATAGGGAGCTGTAATCTATTCTACGTGTTTGAAATAGTAGTTTCAAAATATGATCGGCTTGGGAACATGTACGATAGCTACTGGCCTGGCTAATCATGGGTGAAGAGCATGATTAACACTTACAATTTCTATACTACAATAAGAGGTTATGATCACATTTCTTACTAACTACTTCCCCGCCCCCAACTAGTACTGTGGATCCAACCATGACACGTCACGATACACGAGCAAGTCAAGTCTATCATGTACGATGTCTAAATATACATGTCGTGTACAATGTCAATACGATAATCAAGGTAACATCTCATGACTGCAGATCCAAGCTATACTAGTCCGTGTAGCACAGTGTCAAAGATTTAGATGTAACATTTCATGATTGTTGAATTTATAGAAATTATCAAGAATTGGAAATTATCAGAGAATGTACTTGCCTTGGGTCCTTAGCTGGTATTTATGGATGTCCTGTTCCAGAGTATCCCCTGGGTAAACCAACAGTCCTATAAACACATCACAATTACAACACTTGTATCAGAAGCTATCCTAACACACAGAAGAAATATACTGGCCTCAGGGCTATGCCAGGCAGGGCACTAGTCAACTAGGGTCACCTAGTAGATAGATACATAATTATACACATCTTAATTAACATATGTACTTATAATATATACATCAAATTAATTACATATTAAAATATGCTAAGGTTTTATACAAAATATATATATCAATGTATATCAAAATAATTATACACATAATATATATACATTTATACCAGTTAAATTTAATACATACACCTTGGTTAAATACCTACAATATATATACTTTTAAAATAAGTGATACTTGCATATATGTATAAACTTAATAAATAATACTTGTATACACACAAAAGAATTTAACCTAATATATGTATATCTCTAAAATATATATACCAATATAAATACACTGCTATAGTTGTATTTTTACCAAAAATACGTTCATTTCTATATTAACACATGTCAAAATGTGTACATATCATATATGTGCAAAAGTGCATTTTTAGAATATATATATATGGAAAATATTTTAATTGTATGTACAAAGTATATATTAAATAAATAATATACATATGCTAATTTCACATTAATTAAATACATAAATACTTTACATTAATTATATATATACAATTAAATTAAATACATACACTAATTACACATTTATACCTACGCAAATACATACTTGCATACATTGTATATATATACATGTACATTTATCCACATTAAATATATATATACATTAGATATATTAACATACATATTGATTAGATATATACATAAATGTATATTTATACACATCAAATATATCTAAACATGTATATACATATATATATACATACATTAAAATATATACTATACATATTTATATATACATTAATACATCCTTAATTATACAATTTATTTGAAGGCATACCATACTCATACAATTAAATAAAATAATTACTATACATATTTATTTTAAATACATACATTTACAAAATATATATTTATACATGTATTTCCATTTTACATTTAGATATATTAAGTATATACGAAATATATTTATACGTATACCAATATTATATGTACTATTTAACATTTAATAAAAATAATACTTTATACCTACACATACATATACCTATTATATATATATACCCATACGTATATATATATATATACATATATATATATAAAGATATATATATATATATAAAAAGAGAGAGAGGAGAGGAAGGGAAAACTTACAGTGGGGGAGCCGCCGGCCGGAGGGATGAACACAGGGAGTCGGGGGACTGATCGGCGGAGGGAGGAGAGAAGAGGCGGGGAAGTTGGCCGACCGGAGCAGAACAGCGGCCGCTGGAGGGGATAATGGTGGATGATGGTCTTGATGAATGGAGCAGCCGGAGGTGGTGATCGGGCTCGGTCGAATGGGGGAGTGCCGGAGCTAATGGGTCGGTGCATAGGCAGTCGGATTTGGGAGATGGAGGGAGCCGCCGGACTGGTGAGCAGCGGCCGGAAGTTGATGGAAGGGAAGCAGCCGGAGGGCTCGGCTTGGCGCAGTGTGTAAACCCCCTGAATTTTTAAAATTTTAAAAATTGGATTTTTCACAATTTTCTGGAATTTTCTGGAAATTTTCTGTAATTTAAAAACAGGGTTTTAATTTATTCAATAATTTTTAATTGATAATAAACAGTATTAAAATATTATAAAAATAATATTTTTGGATGTAAAATGAAAAACTGGACTTAGGGCAATTTTTCTGGAATTTATCGGGCCCCGGACCTATTTTTAAATGCCTAAAAAGTATTTACCTATTAATTAATTAATTTCCTGATTTTATTATTATTATTATTATTATTATCTTTTATTTATTTTCGGCCCCCCCAGCCCGTTGGGCCGGCCCAGCCCGGCCCAACAGCCCGAACTCAGACCCAGCCCAACTCCCCGCGGGTCGGGTCGGATCCGCCGCCGCCCGACCCGAACCCGCCGACCCGCTAGCGACCCAGCCCCCGTCCCCGCGGTTTCCGCCGCCCCGCCCGCGGCCATGACTCCGCCCCGCCCGCTCCGGCGCCCACGTCCACCCCCGACCTCCGCCTCCCCCGCCGCAACCGCCTCCGCCACAGCCTTTATATTTCCCCCCCCCCGATCCCCTCTCGGCCACCGTCACCCTCACCGCCCTAGCCACCGCCACGGTCGCCGCCGCCTCCGTCGACGCCCCACGCCGTCGAGCCCCACGCCACCCCGCCCAGCGCCGACGACCACCCGGCTCTCCCTCCTCTCTCCTTCCCTCGACGACGACGAGCTCCGGCAACAGCAGCAGCCGAGCGCCGCCTCCTGCGCCGCCGCGAGCCCCCGCGCCGCCCTCCGCCGCAGAGCCCCGGCCCTCCTCCGCCGCAGCCCGGCCGCCCTCAGCCGTCCCCGCCGCCGGCTGAGTCCCTGAACCCTAACCCTAATTTCTTCGAATCCGCGTGTCCGACACGAGTCGGACACGGTTCGACCCTGATTCTCGGGTCCCCTTCAGGTGCGTGTAACTTTTGATTCGTAGCTCCGTTTTTGATTCCGCAAATTGCGTTGCGAAGCCTGTATGACCCTCTCGGTGTCCGGACAAACTGTTCGGGACATCGCGTCCTGTGGTGATCGCACACCGCGATCCAAAAACAGGAAAAACCCAGACCCTATTTCACCCCGGAACTGGGTACGCCCCGCCAAACGGGACGACTTGGTCGCGCGCGGTCTTCACAGATACGTGCGCCTCGTCGATACGGACGTGTGGGATTTCGCAGAAGCTGATTCGGGTGTGCGTGCACACCGGAATCAACGCGTATCCGCGGAAATCGCCCCGTATCCGACTTTTCTGCAATTTGACCTAACTTTGTGCACACACGTCGGATCGAGACGAAACTTACGCCATCCGACTCGTAGCGATACGCTGGTCCTGTGGGTCAAGTTTGGTTCGATTCTGAGAACGTTGACGAAATCGCGTGTCGTGGGCCCCACAGGCCCCGCTCGACGGGCAATTTTGTGATCGGCTCATCGGAATCCAATTCTGGAAGTTCCGTTGGGTTCGTATCATTGTTCCTGACCTGTTGACACTAAGTTTGGTGAATTTGGAGACCGTTGACCCGGACGCATTTTTCGGTGCAAAGCGGGCCCACCGGTGGACCCCGTTTTGGCCCGAAACTACCGTTTCTGCCCTTGTCTCCAAATTGGACCCAAGGACAGGCGTTTCTAGCTGATTGATATTTTCTGGATCTGATGGTGATGTTTGTTTCAGCAACCGGAGTATCGCCTACAATCCCCGCCGAAGTCAGAACCGCGAACATAGCCGGAACCACAGGCAAGTGTACCTCGCCAAAACTTGCAGTCTTGCTAAATAATTCCTGGACTTAGTTATACATCAGAGGGCAAGCATACATTGCCAAACCCTGCAGCTGCTATATATATTTTCTTGGTTTAATTTTGCAACAGTAGGAACATAAAGCTTGTCAATTCTCAGATATTTTGGTAGATTCCCATGTAACTTGTTTAACTGCTTAACCCAGGACACCTGACACTGTTCATGTGACAGAATTACCTGACATATACTGGGTGATTCCGTATAGGTTACATTTTTATGTCATTTCCCGTTCAAATGCTTAGATTCTAGCCTGACACATTGTATTAGTTCAAACTTGCGTGACTGGTACCTGATATATTCTGGAACTGTGACGTGAGATTTCATGGGGTGGGGAGAGTATTGTCATATCAAGGCTGAATATAATATAATATAAATAATTATATCTGGCGGTGCCTTAGACTCTGATACAGAGCTTTGGTTCCTTACTGGCTCCTCGAGAAAATACTGCTATGGTTTCTTTGACACTGATCCTGTAGTAGTCAGCCTGAGTATGACTAAACTCTCACTTGCATATCACTAGCTGGTTTACATATTTACCCTGCTGTTTCATTATTGCTGCACTGTATATGTTTTGGCTTGTGTTTTCCGTACCTTGTTATGTCCCCTGAGGACCTGGAATGGACTATGTCCCCAGGTATAGCCGAGGAAAACTTTCCCGAGGTGTACGGTACAGGAGCACTCCTTGGAGCAGAACCCGGAACCGAGGACGAGATAGTGGCCGAAGACTTCACCTGAGCACCGGCTTCCGCTACACAGTATTTTCTTTCAGTATTTTATTTTCTGTCTATTTTTCCTCTGAATGTAACAGACTAATTCTCGAAATTATTTCCCGAGATAACCTTATTTGATATTGCTTATTTCATTCCATTGCATTATTTCTGGCATTAATCTGTGTTATTCTGTGGATGAGATTAGAAAGGCCTGAGACTTGTAACATATGACTGATAGACCACAGCTTAAGCATGCCCTGATGGATCCATTATATTGGGTTGTCCATCGGTGTGTGCTGCTGGCCATTGCTCACGTGTCCAGTCCCTCGTCATTTTGGGACTGGGGCGTGACATGGTTTTTGTGGTGGCCCATGCAGGTCTACGACTAAATTGTTCGGTTTCAACTTAGGGACCGAACAGGCCTGCAATAAGATAGGATAAGTTTTTAGGATCTCATCCACTTGCTTGAATCATTTTTGATATCTGTATCGTATTCGAACTAATTTGAACTTGCATCTTGCCTTGATTCCTGTACGCCTCTTATTGGATATTTTGGATACAGGGAAATGGACCCACAAGAATGCAACGAGACTCCCGTCAGAACACCACAAGAAGAATCTGCAAAGAGACCGCACCAACAGCAGAAGGCACCTACACCACAAACGGTAGTCCTCCTTACTTGTCACTACTGTGGCAAAGCAGGCCATATCGCCAAGGAATGCCGACGCAGACTAGGATTGTGTTTGGCATGCGGATCCCGTCAGCATTCAGTAAGGGATTGCACTCAACGTGGAGAAGGAGCACCAAGGGCGAACCAGCAAACTCCACCAGCGCCTCGAGCAGCACCCTACCAGCAAGCTCAGCAGCAGCAGAGGAATCTACCTCAAGGACGAGAGCAAGCCTACGCGATAGCCGTGCAGGAAGCCGATGCGAGTAAGTGATTTATAGTTTCCGTTTCTAGTCCTGTTGTAGTTCGTGCCCGTTGGTTCGTGACCTCAGCCCCAACCTAGTAAATTGCAACTTGTAATAATAACCTGGTTTTTATAAAAGTATAGTTTTAACTAAATTTTCCTGGAAAGTATAAACTTTCAATTTTAGGGAAATGGTATTTTCCTGAAGTCTCTTGTGACGTGCTTTCAAACGATACCTGCGACCGTGTCATCTCTGCTGACCGGTTATTCTTTGATTCCGAGGACGCAATCCTCTTAAGGGGGGTAGATTGTAAACCCCCTGAATTTTTAAAATTTTAAAAATTGGATTTTTCACAATTTTCTGGAATTTTCTGGAAATTTTCTGTAATTTAAAAACAGGGTTTTAATTTATTCAATGATTTTTAATTGATAATAAATAGAATTAAAATATTATGAAAATAATATTTTTGGATGTAAAATGAAAAACTGGACTTAGGGCAATTTTTCTGGAATTTATCGGGCCCCGGACCTATTTTTAAATGCCTAAAAAGTATTTACCTATTAATTAATTAATTTCCTGATTTTATTATTATTATTATTATTATTATCTTTTATTTATTTTCGGCCCCCCCAGCCCGTTGGGCCGGCCCAGCCCGGCCCAACAGCCCGAACTCAGACCCAGCCCAACTCCCCGCGGGTCGGGTCGGATCCGCCGCCGCCCGACCCGAACCCGCCGACCCGCTAGCGACCCAGCCCCCGTCCCCGCGGTTTCCGCCGCCCCGCCCGCGGCCACGACTCCGCCCCGCCCGCTCCGGCGCCCACGTCCACCCCCGACCTCCGCCTCCCCCGCCGCAACCGCCTCCGCCACAGCCTTTATATTTCCCCCCCCCCGATCCCCTCTCGGCCACCGTCACCCTCACCGCCCTAGCCACCGCCACGGTCGCCGCCGCCTCCGTCGACGCCCCACGCCGTCGAGCCCCACGCCACCCCGCCCAGCGCCGACGACCACCCGGCTCTCCCTCCTCTCTCCTTCCCTCGACGACGACGAGCTCCGGCAACAGCAGCAGCCGAGCGCAGCCTCCTGCGCCGCCGCGAGCCCCCGCGCCGCCCTCCGCCGCAGAGCCCCGGCCCTCCTCCGCCGCAGCCCGGCCGCCCTCAGCCGTCCCTGCCGCCGGCTGAGTCCCTGAACCCTAACCCTAATTTCTTCGAATCCGCGTGTCCGACACGAGTCGGACACGGTTCGACCCTGATTCTCGGGTCCCCTTCAGGTGCGTGTAACTTTTGATTCGTAGCTCCTTTTTCGATTCCGCAAATTGCGTTGCGAAGCCTGTATGACCCTCTCAGTGTCCGGACAAACTGTTCGGGACATCGCGTCCTGTGGTGATCGCACACCGCGATCCAAAAACAGGAAAAACCCAGACCCTGTTTCCCCCCGGAACTGGGTACGCCCCGCCAAACGGGACGACTTGGTCGTGCGCGGTCTTCACAGATACGTGCGCCTCGTCGATACGGACGTGTGGGATTTCGCAGAAGCTGATTCGGGTGTGCGTGCACACCGAAATCAACGCGTATCCGCAGAAATTGCCCCGTATCCGACTTTTCTGCAATTTGACCTAACTTTGTGCACACACGTCGGATCGAGACGAAACTTATGCCATCGGACTCGTAACGATACGCTGGTCCTGTGGGTCAAGTTTGGTTCGATTCTGAGAACGTTGACGAAATCGCGTGTCGTGGGCCCCACAGGCCCCGCTCGACGGGCGATTTTGTGATCGGCTCATCGGAATCCAATTCTGGAAGTTCTGTTGGGTTCGTATCATCGTTCCTGACCTGTTGACACTAAGTTTGGTGAATTTGGAGACCGTTGACCCGGACGCGTTTTTCGGTGCAAAGCGGGCCCACCGGTGTACCCCGTTTTGGCCCGAAACTGCCGTTTCTGCCCTTGTCTCCAAATTGGACCCAAGGACAGGCGTTTCTAGCTGATTGATATTTTCTGGATCTGATGGTGATGTTTGTTTCAGCAACCGGAGTACCGCCTACAATCCCCGCCGAAGTCAGAACCGCGAACATAGCCGGAACCACAGGCAAGTGTACCTCGCCAAAACTTGCAGTCTTGCTAAATAATTCCTGGACTTAGTTATACATCAGAGGGCAAGCATACATTGCCAAACCCTGCAGCTGCTATATATATTTTCTTGGTTTAATTTTGCAACAGTAGGAACATAAAGCTTGTCAATTCTCAGATATTTTGGTAGATTCCCATGTAACTTGTTTAACTGCTTAACCCAGGACACCTGACACTGTTCATGTGACGGAATTACCTGACATATACTGGGTGATTCCGTATAGGTTACATTTTCATGTCATTTCCCGTTCAAATGCTTAGATTCTAGCCTGACACATTGCATTAGTTCAAACTTGCGTGACTGGTACCTGATATATTCTGGAACTGTGACGT
Organism: Iris macrosiphon; assembly: GCA_036927795.1. Classification (NCBI taxonomy): domain Eukaryota; kingdom Viridiplantae; phylum Streptophyta; class Magnoliopsida; order Asparagales; family Iridaceae; genus Iris; species Iris macrosiphon. Next base: position 104,642,867 of record JAYESA010000008.1, on the reverse strand, counting down.
GAGATTTCATGGGGTGGGCAGAGTATTGTCATATCAAGGCTGAATATAATATAATATAAATACTTATATCTGGCGGTGCCTTAGACTCTGATACAGAGCTTTGGTTCCTTACTGGCTCCTCGAGAAAATACTGCTATGGTTTCTTTGACACTGATCCTGTAGTAGTCAGCCTGAGTATGACTAAACTCTCACTTGCATATCACTAGCTGGTTTACATATTTACCCTGCTGTTTCATTATTGCTGCACTGTATATGTTTTGGCTTGTGTTTTCCGTACCTTGTTATGTCCCCTGAGGACCTGGAATGGACTATGTCCCCAGGTATAGCCGAGGAAAACTTTCCCGAGGTGTACGGTACAGGAGCACTCCTTGGAGCAGAACCCGGAACCGAGGACGAGATAGTGGCCGAAGACTTCACCTGAGCACCGGCTTCCGCTACACAGTATTTCCTTTCAGTATTTTATTTTCTGTCTATTTTTCCTCTGAATGTAACAGACTAATTCTCGGAATTGTTTCCCGAGATAACCTTATTTGATATTGCTTATTTCATTCCATTGTATTATTTCTGGCATTAATCTGTGTTATTCTGTGGATGAGATTAGAAAGGCCTGAGACTTGTAACATATGACTGATAGACCACAGCTTAAGCATGCCCTGATGGATCCATTATATTGGGTTGTCCATCGGTGCGTGCTGCTGGCCATTGCTCACGTGTCCAGTCCCTCGTCATTTTGGGACTGGGGCGTGACACAGTGGGGAGATGCGGGGCCGCCGGGGTGTTGAGGCAGCGCCGCCGGAGCAGATCGGAGGGGCCGTCGGAGGAACGCACAGTAAGTGCGGCAGCAGCAGTAGGGAGAGCGCCGGCCGGGGGAGGAATGGTTGATGGTGGTGGTGATGGGAGCAGGCCGGCTGAACTGATGGCCGGAGGAATGTGGGGATCAGCCGGGGAGTTGATGGAGGGATAGGAGGAGGAGCCGAGGGCTGATGGGGGATGGAGAGCAGCCGCCGGGCTCGGGCTAGGCCGGCCGGTCTCGGGGCTGGCCGCCGGGTTGGCCGCGTGGAAGGACAGGGGAAGAGCAGCAGTAGTAAGATGGGATTTGCACAGTGTCCCCCCTATGAAGATTCAAATCTTCAAATGAAAAAGAGAAAACTATAAAGAGGAAGAAGGAGAAGAAGAAAAGAAATGAGAGAAGAAAGGAAGAAAAGAAAGAAGGAGTTTTGGGTTTCCTACGTTGAGGATGGAGGAGGCTTGTGAGGGTGGTGTTTTCTAGGTTGCCTAGGGATTAGGGTTTGAGGTAGACATGATATTAAATAGGGAGAGAGAGGGTGTGATGGAGGGTTGTGATTTCATCCCTGGAATGGGTGGCTAGGATTGAACATGAAGGGAATTAATTCATGTAAGGATGAGGGTTGAGGTTTAATTAAAATATTAAGGATTTCTCATTGGTTTAAATAATGGGGTGAGGCCACAAAATGCCAATTTGTAATTTGGCCCCCTTAAATTTGGGAAATTGCACAAACACATAAAATAACGAAAATTTGGCGGGCGATTCGGGGTCCGGTGTTTTGTAGGGTCAGGGGGCGCTGTATGATCGGTATGGGCTCAATCAGCAGGGCACTGGAATTAAATTGGGATTTTAGAATTGGTTTAAATAATATCCTCAATTTAAATAGAAATAAATGCAAGTTGTGTTCAACAATTAATTATGAGTACATGGGGTCAAAATCAGGTCAGGTCATCAATACCAATATTGAAGAAGACTCGGAACAGAATATTACCCTAATTTGGGCCGCACGAAAAATAGGTCAAGATGGCCTCCAATTTTCGATTGGAACGCACAACGATACAAAATAGGAAATTAAAAATAACGTCCGCGACGATTTTTGTGCGGCCAGAAATAATGTACAGGGAGCAAAATTATGAGTTGTAAAAATAGCAGAATGGAAGGCGGGCATGTCTAGGGCAAGATTATGTAATTTGTTGGAAGACAAAAGTCTGGATAGTGCTCCAATTATCGAAGCAAAGGCAATGCGCAAAATATTAAATAAAATACAGTAATTAATTTCAATCTTCAAGAATTAAATTCTAGATAAAATAATAAAATCCAGAATTCTATAATTCGGACAGGGGTTCGTCTACTGGGCTTCTAGGTCTAGTCTGCTAGCTAAAATAATTAACACTGCATATAATTATATATTTAATTATACATCGCACAAAATTATTTAAATCAAATACACTATCATGCAATTAATTAATTGTAAATAACATAATATTAAATATTGTAAAAATTTGAAAATATCCCTGTTTTCAGAATGTGGTAGTGACAGTAGGAGATGGACACTCATGAGTACAAGGCCAAGTCAGAAAAGGCGAATGCGACTCATTCTAACGTTGGTCTCCATAAGGGTGTATCGATCCTGACTGCCGAGCATTCTCGAGGGATGGTATGCATAATCATTAATTAAAGTATTTTTTATTATGTGTTTGTAATTTACTTTACTATACAATACGAGAAGGCCGTCAAGGTGGACAGATCTGAACATCGTTAACTTTTCCAAGATTTTTGAGTGCACCCATAAGCAAAAATGAAGAATGGAAAGCTCGTAGACCATTTGTAAGTACATTCTTTACCCTAGTTAATTTAAGTCTAATTATGACACTATATGGACACTCAAAAATACAACACACCAAATCATGTGTTGTGTCTCTGCAACATAAAGATTAACAATTTTTAATATATATAGTATTCAATCATAATCAAGGTTAAACCTATATTATCAAATCTTAGAAAAAAACTATAGATGTAGAAAAATCAAATGACAAGTTAAGGACATGAATACGTCATGGCACAGTAAGAACAAAGTGATAACGATAGGTCACTAATAATATATTATTATTCTAGCATAATTAGTTAGTATATACTCACTACCAAAATATGATGAAATAGCGACGTTTTTAGTGACGTTCCTCACTAACATCGCTATAATTTATGAATTTAGCGACACTAGAAAGTAACATCGCAGAACATCGCTGTTAGTAATTGTTCGCGACCCTTAGCGACTACAAACAATATTACGGAAGCAGATGCCGCCAGATGTCATACAATATCGCTATTTTTTTATAGCGACGTTTAGCGACGTGATATTTCCTACGTTGCTAAATATTATGAAATCTGCGACGTGTCGTGACGTAATATTTCATACGTTGCTAAAATGTCACTACCAAATTAAATAGTTAAATTTATCGATGTTTATTAGCGACGTCACTGTACACCGTCGCCGATGTATATGGTCGGTTCAAATTTCGATTTCCGTCTCAACATGCTGCTAACCGTCGCTAGACCTCGCTATATCTAAAATATCAGCGAAGTTTGGCGACCTGGATAGCGGCGTAGCTAATATTTATAATTTAGTCGATTCAAATTTTGATTCCCGCCTTAAAATGTTACTTACTGTTGCTAGACGTCGCTATTTTAAATATTGCGATGATTATCGACGTCCATATTAGACGTCGCTAAAATATGGGAATTCTGATCGGATCGAATTCTCTTCCTCCATATAAATCATCCTCTTCACCCCTCTCCCAAAACGCACTCCCCTTCCCCTCCCCTCCGCCTCGACCCCCTCCCTCTCCCATCTCTCACTCCCCTTCCCCCCCCCCCTTCGCCTCGATCCCCCTCCCCCTCCCCCTCCCCTCCCCTAGCCTCTCCGACCAGTCCCCTCTACTCCCCTCCGTCTAGTCCCCTCCGTCGCGGGCCTTGCCTCCACTCCCTCTGTCCAGTCCTCTCTACTCCCCTCCGACCAATCCCCTCTACTCCCCCATCCACGCGTACGCCTCTGTCCATTCCTCTCCTCCTATGTTCAGTCCCCTCCCCCTCTGGTCCGCCTCCCATACAGTCTTCCTAAAAGATGGTTGTAATATTGGTGTCTTTATTGGTTGTAATATGATTATAATAATTTATGGTTATATTGGTATCTCAACAAATACTTTATATACGGTATAATTAATTTATGATTGTAAAAATTTATGGTTATAATATTTTATTAAACAATACTTATGGTATCTTTATTGGAATGGTCGTATGTTAGGAAGATAGGTTATTGATTAACTTTTTCGTGCCCTTGAGGTATTTTGTGAATTTTAACTATTCATAAAGTATCTCTTGTGCGCAGAAAAGATAATCAATAGCCTTTCTTTCATAATTTTTGAGCATTCTAGTAAATATACCATAAGTAATGTTTTTCATAAATAACGAGATTCAGCGACGTCTTGCAACGTCCAACGACGGGTACGTTTTCGTCGCTAAAAGATAACAAGCACGTCGCTAAGTGATGCTAAAGGTCACTCCAAGGCTGACATGGCAATTTTTTTTATGTCAACATTGTTGTAGCAAAACGTCGTTGGTAATGTCGCTACTTTAGCGACGTTCTGCGATACTTTACACCGTCACCGATGTGCCGACGTCGAGCCGTTGAACGTCGGTATTTCAGCGACGTCACCATGTCACAAATTTATGTCGCTATAGCGCTGAATAGCGACGCTGTTTATGTCAGCGACCATGGAATACGCAACTATGCAAAAACGTTGTTAATTACGTCGCTAATTATTATTAGCGACATTTTTTGTTAATTAGCTACATTTTTTGACGTCACTAAAATGTGTAATTTTGGTAGTGACTCATGATACCTATGATACATGTATATAATATATACATAAGGCTTATAAGTCATTGGAGAGTCACGCCTTTCATGTCACGGGGGGGGGGGGTTGAGACTAATCAGCCACATACGTTCGCTGGAAGGAACAATTTTGGGTACAAGTTGTTGGGAGAGAAAAGGGCAGCAACATGTACTCCATTACTCCTTCACATGCACAGTCACAGTCACAGTCTGTGACCGACCCTCCTCCTACTCTTTCTACTGACCTTGTTAGTATGGAGCAAATTTCGACTAAGATGTATGCTTTTCAGAGGCAACTAAGAGAGATTTTGGAGAGGATGCCTCCTCCTCCTCCTAATGGTACCACTTACTGTACTCATACTACTATACTACTACTACTACTACTCATGTTACTCCTCCGGCTACTCATGCCCCTGCACATGTCATTTCAGACGTCATGTAGTAGGCGTTGACTACATTTATGATGGAGTTCGTGCAAAACCACCAGTACCAGCCACCGCCACCGCCACCGCCACCTACATGATGATTTTCTATGATGTACTCATTGACATTGTACTTTATTGTAGTGACATTGTAGTACTGTAAGTATATTATTATTATTATTATTATTATTATTATTATTATTATTATGTATGGATATTATTATTACTTTATGCATATTAAATTGGGTTATTTTTATGATTTTCGGTTGTTTAGGGTTATTCAAATTCTGTGTTGTAAATATTACTGTTATTATCATCCAAATTTTGTGTTACAAGTTGTGTATGGTTTCTTTAAAAGTGGAAAAGGTACCTAAGTAACGACGGACTACTGACTGAACAATGACGGACTAGTAACCAACAAGGGACAGAACAACGATGGATTTCTGGAAATTTTCGTGTAGCGATGGGATAGAGACTCACTACCAAGGGGCGGTGACAGATAAGCGACTAGACAATGGTTTTCGCTATATGGATAAATTCATTGTCTGATACACAAATTTATCCAAGTAGTCGCTATTTCCGTCCCTAATTAGTCATAGTTCTATCGTCTGATATTTAAGTCGCTTATTCATCGCTAATTTTATCTTTATATTCGTCGTTGTTCCGTCGAAGCTGCGAGACATCTTAGCGACAAAATTAGATCAATGACATATACCTTGACGACGGACTATTTTGGTCGATTTTTCATCGATACTTTTGTTTAGCGACGAAAACCATCAATATAGCGACGGAAATTTTTGTTGCTATTTTGATTTTTTTTTTTCGTGTATGATATCAACATAATTTATACTAAAAGTAGAAATTATTATCTAGCTCATTCACAATTACAACTAGACATGTTGACAAAATAAGATACGAAACAAATGACTAAATGCAACTAATTAATTAGTTAAAGTCTATATGATTTTAAAATAGAAATCATCGGCATAAATATACATACTTAACCTTGAACTAACGAAAACTAATATTCAATATTATTTCAAAATGCACACATATTTGTCCATCTGGAATTTAAATGGCCCAAACTAAATTAGATTTCTAAAAATAATTATAACCCAAATTTAAATGGCCCAAACTAAATCTGATGTTTGGTTTTAAAGTAGCTGATAAGCTAGGTGACACTTACCAACCCAAGAAATTGCCACTTAACCTAACTTGTATTTGGACCACACCATAGATACCATTACTTGTCTGACCTGATCCTGCAGTTTTGGCCAATTACTCCAGGAACAAGGACATGGACCCAACTAAAGAACCACAAGTACTTTTATAATATTGGAACAAGGAAAATTTATTCATGTTCGGACGTCACAAGTCAATCAGTTTGTATCCATCAAAATAACTAACATGTCACGATACAAATTTTTTTTGGCCCCTCATCTCTACTCTTATAATAAAATTTCAAAATAGTTCAAAAATGAGTCGTCTAAGTTGTTTCTAAATTCTCAATCATTTATTTAAAATTTTTAATATTATATTAAAATTTTGTTAAAAAAATTAAATTTGTTATAAATAACGTCATGGAAATTCAAACTTGACCAACCAAGAAGAATGCCTCCCACCTTAACTATATGAGATAGAAGAAGTGTTTGACTATAGTTATGTAATATTATATAGTTAAACAATTACTTAAATTTTATTTTATTTTTAATTACGTGAGGATATACGGACATCTTAGACGGCTAGCTTTTTAACACTTTTTTTATACAGAGTAGAGATATATCCACTACAAATATAATTAAAATATATTTAAATATTTAAACTATTTTACAAAATATTAGAAGAAAAAAATCATGTGTAACGCACGTGCATTTACTAGTACTTGTAAATGACCGTTCAGCATACTGAACATGCCCATATATCACGCCAACGCAATTAATCAATCTGGTCGGAATGACAAGTCTCGAAATTGTTTAGAGTGTAAATGAGTGTGTGAGTATTAAAAAAAACCAACAGACCTATATATATCGCAATAACTAATACGATTACAAATTGTTAATCACTAATGTGCTCTCTTTTTTCTCTTCACTTTATCAAATCTCATTAAAAGAAATATACAACAACTAATATGGTACTTGATTTTATATTATCAATTTAATTGTCATAAATGATGTAAAAGAATTATTGCAATATATTTTTCCTCACAATTTTGACATGGCAATCCTAGCATCATTGGTTGGTGACCTCTCCTTTTCGGTCCCATTGGTTTCAGTTAGTTGCCGGTGTCACCCGAAAGGAGTCAAGGTATTGGAGATGACTGATCAATATGAAAAATGCTATGAATTATTGACTAATAATTAAACAGTATTGGAGATGACTCATCAATATCACACCCAAAAAACCAACAAAAAAAAAGAAGAGAATATGACAACAAAAGCTGTACAACCTTTAAACTCTCTACGTTTTGTTTTGTATTTGAGAGGAGGGAAGGCGGAGGCAAGAGCGGAACCAGAAATTCGAATTGTGATGGACTGGAAAAGATTATATAGTGGACTAAGTATGGACTGACAGAGTCGGAAAAAAAACCAAAAAAAGGAAAAACGTATGAAAAAATAAACTTTTTTTTGGGTGAGATGAAGCCCATCCAGGCCCTACATGGTCCCGTCTACGGTTGGAGGTCACTTGGTATGCGGAGGTGCCATAGCATGATCTTTGAGCAGTCAGGAGGGATGGCCCTCAACTTGGTCTCATCTTGAAGGACCACCTCCTCGACAAACTTCACCGAGTCCTGAAGACCAACATCACCATACAATCCATTAGAGACGGTAGGAAAATAAACTTTACAAATTTCTATAAGAAAAAGCTATTTTGCATGCAGAAGTGGTCTGTCGGTTTCGACTACCTGTCACGTGGTCAAATTCTATTGGCTCTTTCTATTTGCTCGAATTCGTCGTCGGTTGATCTGTCAATGGAATGACGATACTTGACGGATGGACCACAACGTAGCAGAGTTGTTATTTATATGATTCTAATATGTCTCTACAAATCGACTGTCCAAAGATGATAGTGTGATTCACGCAGCAATATAAATATATTTTAAAGATAAACTTAAAAGTCCGTCTAACAACCGGATTTTGATAATTAATATTATTTTTCAATAGTGGTCGGAGAAGGTTGTGTAAGTGGACTTGCCACCTTCTTAGATAGAGACATCAAATTTGTTTACGTCATTCCTACTCAATGGCCCCACCAGTCAGTTCTTGGTAGCAACTAGCAAGTGTCATGAAAGAAAACAAAATGAGTGGTATTAGATGTAGGAAGATATAATGGCATTTATTTGAGTGTTTAGAGTACACATTTATTTTATAGCTGATTAGAGTTTAGATCCTGAATTTTATAACAGTTTAGAGTTTAAATTCTGACTTGTCCAATTAGAAAGTTTAGATCTTTAAATTTTTTTATTTTATTTTATATCATTCCTTCCATATTTGATAATAAAATCTTCCTATATACACTAGGGAGGATATAATGAAAAAAATAAACTAAAAATAAAAATCGAGGGTCTAAACTTTCTAACTAAACATGTTATGGCTTAAACTCTAAATTAGTATAAAAATTCAGAATTTAAACTTTAATTAGTTCTTTATTTTATGTATATTGGCATGTAGAGAGTAGTTTAAGTATTTTTAATTGCTAC